>CM057347.1:38365052-38965052 GCA_030015575.1 Agapanthus africanus | reverse complement strand
TCTGTCCTTATGGACACTGGACAACATACAATACTCTGTATAAGTCCCCTAAGTCTAACAACTCATTCACTGTGTGTCGTAGGTTGAAAACTGTACTTATGGTTAAGAAGAATTACACCGCTGTTCAATACTCCTTACCTAACCATCCACTGATATAGGTAAATGTCATAGACATAATTTCAAAAAGTTATATCTCACTCTATAAAAATAGACGTACAGATATATCGATTTGAAATTGGTGCATAACAGCGGATATTCAAAACCAAATATTTGCCGTCCGGCAAACAATCCAGGCGATTTCCTCAAATATCACCAATTACAACGAATCCCGATATAATGAGGATGATCACCTAATTCCCAATAACTTGCTCCCACTCATCATCTGTAAAACCATACAGATGTGAGAATCATACCTGGTAAATACATACCCTGGAGCAAGTGTCTAATTGGGAGATCAGTTTTCTTTTAACAATACACAGTGAAACTGAAACATTGAAATCTTTCGATGGGGTATCCTGGCATTCCTAGTAATGCCTCTTCCATCATCCAGATTCATAACTATAACCGTATAATTCTTTGCCATCTCTCCAAATCCTTTTATATGTCTTTAGTCATTACCTTCTGCACACCTCTTTAGGCCAAATGGTTTTCTTCCTTCCCTACCGTTCGGCACCAGCTTATGGTTTGGAAGAAGACTATCCAATAAGCATAATGGGTGTACTGTCCTAATCCTAGGAGCACTCGTAATGCGAGAGAAGGTGAAGATAAAAGACAACCGAATAAACCTTATTCCTATTTCTCCTGAACCAGGATCCATCCCCGAACTGGAACAAGTTCCTTTCGAGTTCGTATATAACCATACGATGGATTATCCAATAAACCTGGGATCTTCGTAGTGATACGGAGTGTCCTGGAAAAATACAAAGGTGATTTAGGATTGGCGAAGAAATACTTGGTTTGGTCGTGAATAGCAGTCGCAATTTACTTTGCCCCCTTACCAATCCCTTTCTTTGTCTTTACATAATACTTTCTGTACACCACCGTTAAGCTAATTGGTTTTCTTCATTCCCTACCAGTCGGCACCTGCCTATGGTTTGGAAGAAGACTATCCAATTTGCGTAATAGGTGTACTATCTCCTAAACCAAGGAGTACTCGCAACCTGAGAGAAGGTAAAAGGAAAAGACAACTGAATAATCTTATTCGTTTTTTCCAGAACCGGAAACCATCCTCGAATTCCTTCGAGTTCGTATATAACCATACGATGGTTTTGTCCAATGGAAGTGGACGTTCGTACTAATACGGGGTGTCCCAGAGAAAAGGGTAAAAGTAGGAGTGGAAATGAGGTCTGCAACTCAGACAATCCAAAAGCCAGTGTTAAGATGGTTCGGTCAAGTTGGTCACTGAGTCATAATCTAGGGTCGGGTCAATGGTCGCTGCCAAAGAGAGAGAGAAAAGAAACACTCAGCGTGCACTCTAACCTAGATCAGAATGGTTATCACTTTATCTAATCTGGAAACCTTCCACTGTAACTCAAATTCTTCTCCAAACCTGAAAGAAGAATTAGCCGGGATAACCCGAGGAGTAAACCAACTCATCAGTGGGAATCGGGATCCAACTATCATCGCATGATAACATGACGGAATCCGCTCACGCTATCACACTCCAGAAGGTATGCGCATATCTAGCAAGTTTCAGTTCTTTTGAAACTCCCGATGTAGTTTTTGCCCTATGCTCTTATGACCTTGACTTTGGCCAACATATCATAAGTCACATGTCAACTCTACCCGTCATTCTTCAGGTTAATTTGAACCCACCCGTACCTACCCTTGACTTTGGCCAAAATGGCAGTACGACTATCCCAAACCAACGCATCTATCTATGCTGCATATGAATACCCAATAGCTACCAATCACTGTGCCTTGACTTTGGCTAACATACACAGCTTGAATACTATTGACTATCCATATGAAACGACGGAGGGCTACGAATGGTTTCTGGAGAAAACCTTTAACGTAATGAACTTGATATCGTTGAAGGAACTGATAGCTTTTAAAAAAATACAGTGACGAAAACCTTTGCTAAAGAGGTCACTCCCGGTGAAGGGATCTCGGCTCTTTCCCCGTAGAATGAGGTGCAGGATATTCCAACTGAATACCACGATGCAAAGCAAAATTAAACGGCTATAGTGAAGTTACTGCCCTTACGCAAACTTTTGTCCAAGGGGTCACTCCTGGTGAAGGGATCTCGGCCCTTGCCTCGTCGACTGAGGAGCAGGATATTCCAACTGAATACCACTGTGCAAAACAAAAGAGAACGCCCTTGCAATAACAGCTTTTTGAAAAAGTGTTCCAACAACATCAGAATATGTTTGTTTATCTTGCATTGATCCGAATCAACGCGGTCCCATCAATTAATCACACCAATAAAGAACGAAAATAATGATGTACGTATATGCCATCCTCATTCGCCACTGGGTCCCGTCATCACCCGTTAGGTTACTTAACTAACGACAGAGCGGGGTCTGGACTAGCGCGGATGCAAAACATATACAACATCTACTAGTATATATATAATATATAATTTTCGCTCAAGGCGTGATAAAAAAGCAACATCACAGAAATGTACAGCATCACAGAATAATACAGATATCTGGGATCCCCGGGTTTCACAGAGCCGCTACTGAAACTCGACGTTCCCCTGGTCGTGTGGATAGCCTGTGCAATGAAATCCTAGACCCCTACAGGCGCGGCAAGTTACCCGCCAAAATCTGAAGCGAGGCAGCCCCCTTCAGCAACGTGAATGGACCACCCAACACTTCACGGAATCCAGTAACTTGGGCACCCCTCCTGGGTCAACCTATACCCCCTACGAGTGCGGCGAATAGTCCGCCAATTCTAGAGTAAAGCCCCCTCCGTCTCAACGCCATGAGATGCGGGCTCGTTGCCCTCTAGAACCCGGCTATCCGTGCACCCCTTAGCGGGGTAATCCTAGTACAGAAAGTAAAATATACATACAACGGGTACATCGACCTCGACCCGGTCGTGCTCCAAAAGAATAATACAAACAGGCAGTGACGGCAGTCCACATGTCGGACGCTCGCCCCGCAATATCAAATGTACATATAAAACAAAACTGTACTACCATTGCATCCAGGCTATCCCCCACGACCGATCCGCAACATCACAGCACAACACAGAACATCAACGTGAATGTCACGTTCGCAAATCCGTCTAACCGGGCTATAGCAGTTAGACAGGATTTACCGATCAAGTGACATTCACGGTCGCAGATTTAATGTAAATACTGTGAACTAGCATGTTTAAAATATCCGATCGACCAAATTTTATCAAGTGGGCCCCAAGAAGTACTGTAGCACTTATAGAAAATCTGGGCCCAAAAAGAATATCCCAAAACCTCTATTTCCAAGTTTAAAGCCTTCTGGAAAAATTTGGCATGCTGATCAGTTAAAAGAGCGGCGGAACCGCGGCCCAAGCATGGGTTTGGCCGCGGTTCCGCGGCGGTATGGAGTGATCTCGCGACCAAATTTTCACAGAATTCTTAGATATTCATGCAAAGTATTCTGAAACAACCTGAAAAATTTTTGGAGCAGAAAAAATTTCGACAGAAACACGATGCATTAGAAAATACGGTTTTTGGGGATTTTTGTTCGATCGAGTTCTAAACATACTAGAGCAAGCTAGGCTAGGTTAATGGCGTGGCTCTGATACCAATGAAAGTCCGCGGCGGCGCCCCGGCGGTCGATCCGACGCCGGAAACGCGGAAACAAAAACTTTGCAAACTAGCATACCGGCACCACCGCGCACTTTTAACCCGGATCGGGCCATTAACCTAGCTACTAGCAAACTAAAATACGGGTAGAGAGTTATACCAAGCGATCCGTGTCCTTCGGTCTTCGTCTCCACTCCGATCTCCCGCAGAATCTCCGTCCGTCACCTCCTCGTCGGAAAGGGCACCACGTAGCCGAGTTCTTTTACGGGCTCCCACCTCTGGACCGAGGCAACTCGGGCGCGAAGTTGGCTAGCCGACGCGTCCAAGGTTTGCTGTAGGCTAGTGTAGTGAGTTGTCTCTTTAGGGTTTATGAGGTTGCCATTGATGGAGGTAATGAAAGAAAGAACTATGGAGGAATATGGTGCTCACAATTTTAGCAAGGAAAAATGAGATGAGAAAAAGCCACTCATGAAATGAACCTATCTCTTTCCTCTAGTGTGGCCGGCCCCCCCATCAAGATGGTGGAGATTCAAAAATAAAATCAAGCAAGGAAAGATAAATAGAATAGAAAATGGTCACACCAAAATCACACTCATTTCTCATCTCATAAAAGCAAGGGAAAAGACCATAAAAGAATCTCATGATGAGATAACAATCATGAAGCCACAAAAAGCAATAAAACCCCTCCACAAAATGTTATTTGCAAATTGCAAATAACACCCTCCAACGAAAAGTCCGGCCGCGAAGGAACAAAGGAAAACCGGCCGGAATGGAATGCAAACTGGCAACTTCAGAAAACCGATCCCATAATAAATTACAGGAAAACCCCGCTACTGCATATACATGCCCGCATTTGTATTCCCACTGAACATAAATGCAAAGAGACAATATCTACACTATCTAATACTAGGATCCGGCTTAAGCCAAAGCCGGCTAGCAAAAACTGTCCGATCACGATCTGTGCAAAACCGCACGTATCTGATCGAACCCTGCCATATCTCCATACGGCTTCTACAGCGTTTCGCCCGAAACCTGAGTAACTGTGTGTGGTGGACTCTAAAGACTCGTCAATACTATGGCTGTGGATTTAACCACTAGCACGTCAGAGGTATTAGCCATACGTGACGGGCCACCAGCTATTGACCAAAAGGGACGTCGATGAGCGAACTCATCCTGACACCCTACTGAGCCTGTCAGTGACAATATCCGTACAGTCCGGTCCGTTCGTCTATGAGCATCGCATGGCGGGCCTAGGGGGTTGGTGAAAGTCAGACCCCCAATAGCGGTACAAGTCGTGTCGGAGTGTAGCCCAGAACACCCTGAGATACTACTGGAATACCTACCAGTAAATCTCCTGCCTTGGCCAAGGACTTTTCATGTTCTGGCTCTCCTAGACACAGCGCGACCTCACCCCCAATACCGGGAGAGACGAACCCCTGCAGATCCGCTCACTGCCTCCATGTGGCTCGGGACTGTACCCAACTAAAACTTGTTTGCACGACTCCTTTGAGCCGTGGTAAGGTAGTAATCAAAGCACAGTGGGAACTCACACGAGACAAATGACGATCTCAGGTCGATGAACTAACCTGTACACATGTCACCAGGGAACTGCTATCTGACATCAGGTATAATCCCAACTAGCAGGTTCCCGGCGAGTCCTGTCCGGTGTACTCATAACCCAATGAGCACCTGTATACATCTTAGGTGAACCAACTGACACCAGTGGCTTGTGAGACTGGCCACCACCCCTCGTCTGGGTCTCGACTGTATACACTAGTCTACTCTGGAGAATCGATGCCCTGTCTCGAAACTCCCACGACTAGGGACCTTTTAAGGATGTGCTTATAGACCCCAGCTCCCACTTATATGATCGCCCTCATACTGCTGGTAGTCAAGCAAGAATCCTAGGGGCTCTATCAACGTGTAATACCGACTCGTAAGGTCACCTAAAGCATTACACGATGGTAAAGATAAACCAGATAGCTTACTATCATCATGAGTAAGACTGTCCTACTGGGACAGGTCCTCCCCTCAATCATTGCAATTACATGCCTGTGATCCAATAATTGACTCTGAGGGCGCTATCTCCAACAAACATTGCACTCACATATGATAAAGTATCATATGTTCTCACTGCCAAAGCCCCATCCGTCCCAGGTCCTGAATCATCTGTTTCGGATAAGGAGATCCGAAAAACATGGGATATTGATTGTGACATGGCCAAATGCCTCGCGCTTGCTTCTATGGATAATGTACATTAGAAGCAGCATGAGAAGATGGATGTTCAATCTATCTTTCTCCATACAAATGATCTATATGGATAGCAATCTCGGGTTTTACGCTACGAGGCATCCCGAAAGCTGTTTCAGATGCGGATGGCTTCTGGCACATCAGTAGGTGAACATGTCTTGAAGATGATTGGTCTTATAGAAGAACTTGAGGACCTAGGATGGACTATGGATAACGAGCAATATACTGATATTGTTCTACAGTCTCTCCCCCTGCCTTTGCTCCATTCATTGTGAACTTCAGTATGAACAATTTGGAGAAATCACTGCCTGAACTTCTCAATATGTTGAGAAGTGCAGAGAACACGCTTAAGATAGTGAAAACACCCGCTCTGCTTGCTGGGCCATCTTCCTCTTCCGTCCCAAAAGCCAAGGCCAAGGGAAAGAAGAAGAAGAAACCCACCAAACTGAGAGCTGGAGTTGTAAAGGCGAAGGGGAAAGAAAAATCCGGGGCCTTGGGAAGTGGAAAAGGAGAATGTTTTTTCTGCCACAAGTCGGGACACTGGAAACGCAATTGTTCTTTGTATCTTGCCGATCTCAAGAAGAAGAAGCATACTGATGCTTCCGCTTCAGGGATTGAGAAACAGTAGAGTTTTGAAGACTGGTGACCATATTCATCGGGTTCGAAATGGTTCCAATGTATATGCTGTATCTGTTGGAGAGTATCATCTGGGGTTGCCTTTGGGATGTATTTTGGTTTTGAACCCTTGTTATTATGTACCTAGTATGCTATGTAATATAATACCCGTTTCTTTGTTAGACAATGAAGGATATCATTTTGTGTTGCAAAATAATGTTATGAACATTAACTTGAATCAACAGTTGATTGGGTATGGTACACTAAATAACGGCATTTATGTCCTAAAACAACACACAGTTTTCAAAATACAACATACAAATAAAAGAAAATTTTTAGATATAAATGAAGCTTTTATTTGGCATTGTAGACTTAGTCATATTAATGAAACAAGACTAAACAAGCTATATAAAGATGGATATTTAAATCCTTTTGAATATAAATCTTATGCGACTTGGCAGTCCTGTATCAAAGGTAAAATGACCAAAACTCCGTTTACTGGACACGAAGAAAGAGCTGTAGAACTCTTAAGCCTTATACATAGTGATGTATGCGGACCAATGTTTACACATGCTAGAGATGGTTTTTCATACTTCATTACTTTTACTGATGATTTCTTAAGATTCGGACACGTGTTTTTGTTAAAGCATAAATCCGAAGCTTTCGAGAAATTCAAGGAGTATAAACTTGATGTAGAAAAACAAACAGGCTTGAGCATCAAGAAACTTCGATTGGATCGAGGTGGAGAGTATTTGAGTACAGAGTTTTCAGACTTTTTAAAAGAGAATGGGATTTTCTCTCAGCTCACTCCCCCTTACACACCACAACACAACGGTGTGTCAGAACGGAGGAATCGTACCCTATTAGATATGATACGGTCCATGATGAGTGATGCTGAGTTACCACTTTCCTTTTGGGGACATACATTGGAGATAGGGATGTATCTGTTAAACATGGTTCCAACCAAGACCGTGTCTATTACTCCATATGAGATATGGTGTGGAAAGAGACCATCTCTTAATAGAGTTAGGATATGGGGTTGTCCGGCTTTTGTCGAAAAGCAGAATCAAGACAAACTCGAGACACGATCGGTCATGTGTAAATTTGTGGGATATCCAAAACATTCATATGGATATCTATTCTACCACAAGGAGGAACAAAAGGTGTTTGTTTCTCAACATGCCACATTTTTAGAAAATGAAATTTTTATAAATAGTAATGATGGCAATGCGGTAGAACTAGAAGAGGTTCTAGAGACACAAATTACTCATGACGAATTGGTTGAAACTGATGTTGCAGTAGAACTTCAAGAACCTCAGCCGCTCCGGAGATCTAGTAGAACTTCTCACCCACCGGAGAGATACTATGGGTTTCTCATTGACGATGATAGAGAAGATTGCATCATAAATGTGATGACCCTACTAGTTTTTAGCAAGCTATCACGAGTAGTGACTCAGTGAAGTGGCTGGATGCCATGAGATCCGAAATGGAGTCCATCTACACCAACAAAGTATGGACTTTGGATGTTGCATCTCTTGGGATTAAACCCGTAGGATGCAAATGGATTTTTAAGAGAAAGATTGGTGTAGATGGACAGGTGGAGACCTATAAAGCAAGGCTTGGATCCCGATCCCACTGTGAGTAAGAGTTACTTCCAGGAGAATTTTGCATTTTACAATTAGCTAATCCAGTAGGTGTCTAGAAAGGTATCAACGGGGTTAGACCTCTGTGAAAATGAGGTTTATTTTTATTAGGTCCGTGCGAAAGCACGTGGAACCTCCCTCAAACTACCGGCACTGGCCTGGCTGACCAGTTAGCGAAACTGTAGAATGTAATTCATCCTGCCTATTTTTCTTTTTTAAGGTTTTAAAAGAAAATTTGATAAAAGCAGTGGGAGACATCGATTAGATAAGATAATAACCAATCTAAAATCTTTGCAAGATCATTTCGCTGAGTGTTTTCTTTTCTCTCTCCTAATGGCAGATACCAATGACGGGACTGAAGCTTCTATTAGAGAAAAACAAACTGACAGGACCGAATTATAAAGAATGGTTGAGGAACCTGAACATTGGATTCATATATGATAAAGTATCATATGTTATCACTGCCAAAGCCCCACCCGTCCTAGGTCCTGAATCATCTGTTTCGGATAAGGAGATCCGAAAAACATAGGATATTGATTGTGACACGGCCAAGTATCTCGCGCTTGCTTCTATGGATAATGTACATTAGAAGCAGCATAAGAAGATGGATGTTCAATCCATCTTTCTCCATACAAATGATCTGTATGGAGAGCAATCTCGGGCTTTAAGCTACGAGGCATCTCGAAAGCTGTTTCAGATGCGGATGGCTTCTGGCACATCAGTAGGTGAACATGTCTTGAAGATGATTGGTCTTATAGAAGAACTTGAGGACTTAGGATGGACTATGGATAACGAGCAATATACTGATATTGTTCTACAGTCTCTCCCCCTGCCTTTGCTCCATTCATTGTGAACTTCAATATGAACAATTTGGAGAAATCATTGCCTGAACTTCTTAATATGTTGAGAAGTGCAGAGAACACTCTTAAGACAGCGAAAACTCCCGCTCTGCTTGCTAGGCCATCTTCCTCTTCCGTCCCAAAAGCCAAGGCCAAGGGAAAGAAGAAGAAGAAACCCACCAAACTGAGAGGTGGAGTTGTAAAGGCAAAGGGGAAAGAAAAATCCGGGGCCTCGTTAAGTGGAAAAGGAGAATGTTTTTTCTGCCACAAGTCGGGACACTGGAAACGCAATTGTGCTTTATATCTTGCTGATCTCAAGAAGAAGAAGCATACCGATGCTTCCGCTTCAGGGATTGAGAAACAATAGAGTTTTGAATACTGATGACCATACTCTTCGGGTTGGAAATGGTTCCAATGTACATGCTGTATCTGTAGGAGAGTATTATCTGGGGTTGCCTTCGGGATGTATTTTGGTTTTGAACCCTTGTTATTATGTACCTAGTATGCTATGTAATATAATATCTATTTCTTTGTTAGACAATGAAGGATATCATTTTGTGTTGCAAAATAATGTTATGAACATTAACTTGAATCAAGAGTTGATTAGGTATGGTACACTAAATAACGGCATTTACGTCCTAAAACAACACACAATTTTCAATATACAACATACAAATAAAAGAAAATTTTCAGATATAAATGAAGCTTTTCTTTGGCATTGTAGACTTGGTCATATTAATGAAACAAGACAAAACAAGCTACATAAAGATGGATATTTAAATCTTTTTGAATATAAATCTTATGCGACTTGTCAGTCCTGTATCAAAGGTAAAATGACCAAAACTCCGTTTACTGGACACGGAGAAAGAGTTGTAGAACTCTTATGCCTCATACATAGTGATGTATGCGGACCAATGTTTACACATGCTAGAGGTGGTTTTTCATACTTCATTACTTTTACTGATGATTTCTCAAGATTCGGACACGTGTTTTTGTTAAAGCATAAATCCGAAGTTTTCGAGAAATTCAAGGAGTATAAACTTGAAGTAGAAAAACAAACATGCTTGAGTATCAAGAAACTTCGATCAGATCGAGGTGGAGAGTATTTGAGTATAGAGTTTTCAGACTTCTTAAAAAAGATTGGGATTTTCTCTCAGCTCACTCCCCCTTATACACCACAACACAATAGTGTGTTAGAACGGAGGAATCGTACCCTATTAGATATGGTACGGTCCATGATGAGTGATACTGAGTTACCACTTTACTTTTGGGGACATGCATTGGAGATAGGAACGTATCTGTTAAACAGGGTTCCAACCAAGACCGTGTCTACCACTCCATATGAGATATGGTGTGGAATGAGACCATCTCTTAAAAGAGTTAGTATATGGGGTTGTACGGCTTTTTTCGAAAAGCAGAATCAAGTCAAACTCGAGACACGATCGGTTATGTGTAAATTTGTAGGATATCCAAAACATTCATATGGATATTTATTCTACCATAAGGAGGAACAAAAGGTGTTTGTTTCTCAACATGCCACATTTTTAGAATATGAAATTTTTACAAATAGTAATGATGGCAATGCGGTAGAACTAGAAGAGGTTCTAGAGACACAAATTACTCATGACGAATTGGTTGAAATTGATGTTGCAGTAGAACTTTAAGAACCTCAGCCGCTCTGGAGATCTAGTAGAACTTCTCACCCACCGGAGAGATACTATGGGTTTCTCATTGATGGTGATAGAGAAGATTGCATCATAAATGATGATGACCCTACTAGTTTTCAGCAAGCTATCACGTAGTGACTCAGTGAAGTGGCTGGATGCTATGAGATCCGAAATGGAGTCCATGTACACCAACAAAGTATGGACTTTGGATGTTGCATCTCTTGGGATAAAACCTGTAGGATGTAGATGGATCTTTAAGAGAAAGATTGGTGTAGATGGACAGGTGGAGACCTATAAAACAAGGCTTGTATCGAAAGGTTTTCGTCAAAGACCAGTATTGGACTATGATGAAACTTTCTCTCCAGTAACAATGCTTAAATCCATTCGGATCCTACTTGCTATTTCTGCTCACTACGATTATGAAATCTGGTAGACGTAAAAAATGCATTTCTAAATGGTGATTTAGAAGAATGCGTTTTTATGGATCAGTCAGAGGGCTTCATTGACAGTGGGAGCAGCGAAAAGGCATGTAGGTTACTTAAATCCATTTATGGATTAAAGCAGGCATCACGAAGCCGGAACATCTGTTTTGATGATACAATCAAAGATTTTGATTTTGTCAAAAATATAGATGAATGCATTTATAAGAAGATTGTAGGGAGTACTGTCACATTCCTTGTATTATACGTGGATAACATTCTCTTTATAGGAAATAATATTCCTATGCTACAACCGCTCAAACTATTCTTATCACAAAGTTTCTCCATGAAGGACTTGGGTGATGCCTCTTGCATTTTGGGTATTAGGATTTATAGAGATAGATCCAAGAGGTTATTAGGATTGTCCCAATCAAACTACATTGACACTATCCTAAAAAGGTTTAGTATTGAAGATTCCAACCGAGGTGACTTGCCCGCTTGTCATGGAATCACTCTCTCCAAAGACTTCTGTCCGAAGACTGATGAAGAGAGAGCTCGCATGAGCATTATACCTTACGCTTCAGCCGTAGGATCTATAATGTATGCGATGTTATGTACTAGCCCTGATGTAGCTTATGCACTAGCTGTAGTAAGCAGGTATCAATCCAACCCAGGGAAGAAACATTGGATAGCAGTGAAGAACATTCTTAAGTATTTGCGAAGGACTAAAGAATTGTTCTTGGTGTATGGTAATGGGGATCTCCAAATGGAGGCCTTTACCGATTTCTGCTTCCAAAGTGATAAGGATGACAATAAATCTATCTCAGAGTTTGTATTTACTCTCAATGGAGGGGCGGTTAGTTGGAAAGGTTCCAAACAGGATACCATTGCAGACTCCACGATGGAAGCTGAGTATATTGCTGCAAATGATGCTGCCAAGGAAGCCGTCTGGATGAGAAAGTTCGTCGCGGAACTAGGAGTAGTTCCCACCATTGTTGATCCAATATCATTGTATTGTGATAATAATGGGGCTATGGCGTTGGCCAAAGAACCCAGGTCCCATCAGAAGTCCAGACACATCCTGAGGCAATATCATTTGATCCGAGAGATAGTAGATCGCCACAAGATCGAGAATCAGAGAGTAGATACAAAGAATAACATCGTGGATCCACTCACCAAGGCCCTTCCATAGCCGCAACATGAGCGACTTTTTGAGATGTTGGGTATGAGATACGCCAATAATTTGCCTTAGTGCAAGTGGGAGATTGTTGGATATATGTATGCCCTAGAGGCCATTATATGTATAGTGGATGCTTGGACATGTGTGTGTGTGTGTGTGTACAGATGACTTTCTTGCTCGACATGATAGTATGCTATCTGGTTTACTTTATCTTGACATGTTTATTTGATCATGCATCTTACTCATTTGGTAAATGTTGATAAAGCCCTCAGGATATTGGCTTGACTACTGCGACTATGATGCGGATCATACTAGTGGGACACGTGTAGTTTATGAGCATATCCTTGAACTGTTCCTAGTCGTGGGTGTATCGAGATGGGGCATCGATATTCCAGAGTAGACTAGCGTATACTATTCTTGTCCCATATGATGGGCGATGGATGATCCCATATCCATCTGGTGTGATGACACCAAAGATTGTATACGGGTGCTCAGTAGAGACTGGGTACACTGAACGGACTCGCCGAGAACTCCTATGTGGTATTATATCTATCATCGGAAAGCAGTTCTCAGATGACACTGGTACAGGTTAGTCTGTATACCCGAGATCGTCATAAAGTCTTATGTGTCCTCCTACTGTACTTTGATCTCCACCCTACCACGGCTCTACTGAGTCGTACAAACAGGTGGATTTTGGGTACAGTCCCGAGGCACATGGAGGCAATGAGCGATATGAGGGGTTTTCGTCTCTCCCGGTATTGGGGGTTGATGTTGCGCTATGCTCGATTGGCTATAACAGGAAGTCCCTGGCCAGGGCTGCCGAGATTTACTGATAAGTTTTATCAGTAGTTTCTCGATCTGTTATGAGCCATACACCGGCATGACTTATTGAGTTATATGGGTCGACGATACCATCGCTTGACTAGATATACAATATATCTGATGAAGAGACCGGACTATACGGTAAGTGTTGCCAGTTGGCTCGACGGGAGTTTTGACAGCTTCGCTTGTTTTTCTTCTGATCGCTCAATACCCGGGTGGCCGTTACGTTTAGCTGACCGCTTGCGGCTTGTGGGTGTTTGATGTGATCATCACCTACTGCCGGTGTATTGTCGAGTCTTAGAGTCCCATACAGGAGTTTCCTAGCTCAGGCGAAACGATATGGTGTGCATATGAGATATGCGCGGGAGTTCGATTAAATGCGTTTATTTGATACCGTATTTTAATTGAGCGTTTTCTATTGGTCGGGTCGTATGTGATATGACCGGATTATTAAATCAAGTGTTGATTTAATAATTGACTTTTAGCTCATTTAAATAAAACCTTTCTTTATATTGATGTATGCATGCATGTATGCACATGTTGATGTGTATGCACACATACATGCATACATGATGTCATGGTTGTTGATACATGGGAGATGGCAATGCAAGACTCATATAGTTCATTTATATATATATATATATTTGTTTTGAGAAAAAGAAAATGGAAATTAAATCATTATTTGGTTTCTACAATCTTCTCTCTTTTGACCTAACATTAAACCATGGTTTAATTTTCATTTGGCTTTTGACTCAACACTAAAATATCTAGATATTTATTAACCATAGTTTGGCATGAGATATATATCTTTGATATTTATTTTTCTATGCTTATGATTATTATGATTGATAATTATCAAAAAGAAAGAGTTCTAGCTTTGCCATCTCCTTCTTCTTCCTCCTTCATTCTCTATTGAGATTTCTAGTGAGTGAGGTTTATAAAAGGAAAGGGTTTTTTAAGTGAGAAAACAAACCACATCATCATTCTATATTAGTTTAGCCTATTAGTTTAGAGTGTTAGCTCCACTTTCTCATTCATCAAGTGAAGTAAGGAGCTTTGAGCAAAGAGACTTCGGGTGGACCATCGTGGACTTGGAAGGACTCTAGCGAGCCGGTTCAAACTCTCAAGGATTTAAGGAGTCAAGAGAAGAGGTCTACAAAGGTTGTATTCTCTTTACTTAGTGATAGTTAACCTCTAGTATGTGATACTATTTTCTTGTTACCCTAAAATTCTAGTTAAGATTCATGGTTAGATTGCTTAGCACCTCCCCAAAATTTTATTGCGGCATGTGTGATACTTGCAAACCCTAGGCATGGTACTAAGGAATCCCAACAGTATTGAGGATCTAAAGATCCAATTCGCAATATCTTACTCCCACTCAGCATCTGTAACGCCATATAGATGTGAGAATCAAGTCTGGTAAATACGTACTCTGGAGTTAGAATCTAATTGAGAAAACAGTTTTCAATTAATATCGCAAAGTAAAACCGAAACATGAAAATGTTTCGAAGGGGTGACCGGGTATTCCTAATAATGCCTCTTCTACTATCCAGATTCACGACATTAACCATATATTTTCTTGCCCTCGTTCTAATCCCTTTATTTGTCTTTACTTTTTACCTTCTGTACACCATACTTAAGCTAATTGGTTTCTTCCTTCCCTACCTTTCGGCACCTACCTATAGTTTGGAAGAAGACTATCCAATAAGCGTTATAGGTGTACTTTCCTAACACTAGGAGTCCTTGCAACCTGAGAAAAGGTAAAGAGAAAAGACAACCGAATAATTCTATTCAATTTCTCCCGAATCGGAAACCATCCTCGAACTGAAACAAGTTCCTTAGAGTTCGTATGTACTATACGATGGCATATCCAAGCAATATGGATCTTTGTAGTGATACGGAGTGTTCTGGAGAAACGCAAAGGGGAAGTAAGAGTTGCAGGGATATACACGGTTTCGTCGTGAATGATAATAGTCGCAATTTCCTTTGTCCTTACCCGAATCCCATTATGTGTCTTTACTTATTACCTTCTGTACACTATACTTAGGATAATTGGTTTTCTTCCTACCCTACCTTTTGGCATCTGCCTATGGTTTGGAAGAAGACTATCCAATAAGCGTAATAGGTATACTCTCCTAATAATAGGAGCTCTCGCAACCTGAAAGAAGGGTAAAAAAAAGACAACCGAATAATCTTATTCAATTTCTCCAGAACCGGAATCCATCCATGAACAGAAACAAGTTTCTTCGAGTTCGTATATAACTATACGATGGAATATCCAAACAATATAGATCTTCGTAGTGATACGGAGTGTTTCGGAGAAATGCAAAGGGAAAGTAGGAGCGACTGGGATATATGCGACTTAATGACAATCCAAAAGCCAAAGTATTTTAAGAAGGTTCGTTTAACTTAGTTCATGAGTTTTAGTTTAAGGTCAGGTCATGGTCGCTGCCAAAGAGAGAGAGAAAAGAAACACTCAGCGTGCACTCTAACCTAGATTAGATTGGTTAATTACTTTATCTAATCAGGATGGCTCCCACCATTTCCTCGAATTCTCCTTCAAACCCTGAAATGAGAATTAGTCAGGATCATCTGAAAATCACCCGAGGAGTAACACCTACTCATCAGTGGGAATCGGGATCCAACTATCATTGTATGATAACTTGATGGAAGCCACTCAAGTCACCACACTAAAGAAGGTATGCGCATGCCTAGTAAGTTTCCTGTATGTTTGAAACTCCCGATGTGGTTTTTACCCCTAGGACCCAAGTGACCTTGACAATGCCAACATATCAAAGGGTCCTAGTCAAGTTCAACCCGTCATTATCTTGATTGCGTTAAACCCACCCGTACGAGTCCTTGACATGCCAACATGACCGTACAACTGTCCTAACCAATCACATCTAATGCTACAAACAAGCAATACTCAACTACCACACACTACGCCTTAATAATACCAACATACGCAGCACGAATACTGACCACTACTCGTAGGAAATGATGGAGGGTTACGGCTGGGTTTTCGGCGAAAAACTCTTTAACGTAATGAACTTGATATCGTTGAAGGAACCTAAGCAGTTTTGAAAAAGGTGTGGTTTAGGCTCCGCATTTTTAAAACTAGTGATTTTGAAGAAAACCGAGAAGTTTATATTCACGTAAACTTTTGCCAAAGAGATCACTCCCTGTGAAGGGATCTCGGCTCTTTCCTCATCGAATGAGGTGCAGAATATTCCTAACTGAATATCACGATGCAAAGCAAAAGAATCGACTATAGTGAAGTTATTATAATGACGTAAACTTTAGGTTAAGAGGTCACTCCCCAAAAAGGGATCTCGGCTCTTGCCTCATCGAATGAGGTGCTGGATATTTATAACCGAATACCGCTGTGAAAAGCAAAAAGAAATGTCTGTAATAATAGTTTTCAAAAATTATTTCGAACACCATCATTTAGGGTTATTTTCTTTGCATTAATCAGAATTAATGCAGTCCCATCAATTAACCTATATCACACCAGAAAAGAACAAAAAAACAATGTACGTATATGCCATCCGCATTCGCCACGAAGCCCCGTCATGTACTGTTAGATTACTTAACTAACGGCAAAGCAGGGGCTGGACTAGCGCGGATGTAAGACATATACAATATCTACTAGTATATATATATATATGTATGTATATCTATATCTATATCTATATATATATATATATATATATATATATATATATTTATAACATTCATCCCAGGCATGATATAAGCAACATCATAGAAAAGCGATAAGCAATACAGAACAACGGATAATCTAGGAGCTCCAGGTTTCCATTGAGCCGCAAATGAAACCCGACGTTCCCCGGTCAAGTTACCCGCCAATCCCAGAAGCGAGGCAACCTAAATCAACAAAGTGAATGGGCTACCCAGCACTTCATGGAATCCGGTAACTTGAGCACCCCACCATGGGTCATCCTATACCCCCTAAGAGTGGGGTGAATAGCCCGTCAATTCTAGAGTAAGGCCCCTTCCGTCTCAACGCCATGAGATGCGGGCATGTTGCCTTCTAGAACCCGGCTACTCGAGCACTCCTCCACGGGGTAATCCTAGTACATAAAAGAAAAGTATATATACGATGGCGACATCGACCTTAACCCGGTCGTACCCCAATAAAAGAATATACAATCTAGCAGAGACGGCAGTCCACATGTCGGACGCTCGCCCCACAATAACGAATATACAAATGAATCTGATCTAACTATTACCATTTTACCAAAGGCTATCCAACACGACAATCCAACAATAATATCAGCATGACACAGAACATCAACGTGAATATCACGTTTGCAAACTCGTCTAGTTGAACATATAGCAACTAGTCGGGTTGTACCGCTCAATGATATTCATGGTCGCAGATATTATCACATGCACTGATAAACACGTACTTAAAATTTCGATCGTCTAAAACTTTTCCATATTGGCCCCAAATGCAAACCGGCACTCAAACAAATCTGGTCCAAAAACAAATATCCCAAAAATCAAATTCCATGTAATAGCGTGCCAGAAGAAATTTGGTGCACTTTGGCCAGAAGACGACCGCAGAACCGTCGCCAATAGGCATGTATTGCGGCGGTTCCGTGGCCATTTTTTTGGTTCAAGTGTCCAAATTTATTGTGGTGCTCTACAAATGCCTGCACGTATTTTTAAGACACTTTGAATAATTTTTTAAACAAGTTTTAAAAATGGCAGCGGGCATATCGAAATGGAAAATTGATTCAGAAAATTTGGTCGGTCGACATTTTAACCTTGTGTAAAGTAGCTACTAAAGGTTTATGGGGTGGCTCTGAAACCATGTTGGGGTTTGCTAGCGCCCTGGTCATCTACCATGGCCGGTGTGGAACAAAAATTATCATTTAAAAAAACTTTTGGCGCTAAAAAAACCATCCTAGAATCGAAACCATAAACCAATACAAGCTACAAAAGATATACTAGCTATAAGGTTAGAAGTGTTATACCGAATGAATCATGTCCTTCGGTCTTCTACCATCTTCTTTAGCTCCTTGAGGTCCTTTGGATCGAGCTGGATCACCGGTCTTCCTCCGTCGAAGATGATCCATCCGAAGAATGTAGCTCATGGCTCTAGCTCCACACTAAGAATCTAATGGAGCAACTAGAGAATCTAGGTTGCTAGTCTAGAGTGCCTAGTGTTAGTTATATGTATGCCCTAGAGGCCATTACTGTACATAGGATGTATATTGTAGTGGATGCTGGGACATATATAGGGATGACTTTCTTGCTCGACATGATAGTATGCTATCTGGTTACCCTTTACCTTAACGTGTATGCTGATTGTCTCTCTGTTACATGTTGGTAAAGCCCTTAGGATCTGTACTTGACTACCTGGACTATGATGCGGATCATACTAGTGGGGACATGGTAGTCCATAAGTACATCCTTCAAAGTCCCTAGTCGTGGGTATATCGAGACGGGGCATCGATATACCAGAGTAGACTAGCGTATACCTTCTCGACCCATACAGATGGGCGATGGATGATCCCATATCCATCGGTGTTTGACATCAGAGATGATATACGGGTGCTCAGTAGAGACTGGGTACACTGGACGGACTCGCCGAGAACTCCCAGATGGTATTATACCTCACGTCAGATGGCAGTTCTCTGGTGACACTGGTACAGAGTAGTCTGTTGACCCGAGATCGTCATAGAGTCTTGTGTGGTTCCCACTGTGCTTTGATTTCCATCTTACCACGTCCAAGAGGGCATGCAAAACGGTGGTTTTTGGGTACAGTCCCGAGTCACATGGAGGCAATGAGCGATAGGAGGGGATTCGTCTCTCCCAGTATAGGGGGTAGATGTTGCGCTGTGTTCGATTGGCTATAACAGGAAATCCCTGGCCAGGGTTGCTGAGATTTACTGGTAAGTGTTACCAGTAGTTTCTCAAATTGTTATAGACCTCATATCGACACGACTTATCGAGCTATTGGGGTTTGACGTTTACCACCCCTAGGCGAGATATGCGACATATCAGACGATCAGACCGGACTGTACGGTAGTGTTACTGGTCGGATTCACTGGAGTGTGAGCAGGCTTGCTCGTCGATCTTCAGATCGCTCAATACCTGGGTGGCCGTTACGTTTAGCAGACCGCTTGCGGCTTGTGGATGCTTGATATGATCATCATCTGCTGCCGGCGTATTGACGAGTCTTTAGAGCCCTACACAGAGGTTTCCTGGCTCAAGCGAAACGAAATAGGAGCGCATATGAGATATGTGCGGGACCGAGAATAATACGAGTATGTGATACTGTATTCGATTCTCGCGATGTGACATTGATCGGTTATATGCGATATAGCCGGGTTATCGGATCAAGTGTTGATTCGATAAGTTGTTACTATTGATACCAGTCGGTTATGTGCGACATGACCGGATCATTGAATCAAGCGTTGATTTAATGATTTAATGCATAATTATATATTTGATATATTACTTTGCATTAACTAGTATCGGTTCAGTTTAAATGGATTTTCTCGCTCGGTTGTGCGCATTGCATATGCGATATGATTTTGTGCACTTGTTTGTATCATATTTGATGATACATGCAAATTAGGGTTTGTGTAAAGAATTAAACCTTGGTTAAAGAAATGGTTAGGGTTTTTATTTGATTATTCATTTATTCATTTGTTTTTTTTTTTGGAAAATAAATTGCATAAAATAGAATGGTGGCTTCTTTTGTTTTCTTTCATGAAGCTTCTTGAACTTTTGACTTAGTCACCATTTTGTCTCATGCTTAACCCTAACCAATTCAATTAACTCAAGTTAATTCTCTACACCTAACCATGGTGAGAATTATGATAAGAATGGATTTTTATTTATTCTTTTATTCTTATCATAATACTTATCTTCTTCTTGCTCTTCTTCTTCTTCATTTTTCTTTGAAGAAAACCAAGCTCCATCAATGGTGATTGTTGGAAAAGAGTGAGAAATCCAAAACTAAAGTCTACCCACTTCCTATTTCTTCATCCTCTACCTCTTGCCAAGTAGTAGAGTGTGTTTCCTTCACAAGTTTTCAAGACTTGATGAAGGTGGAGCTTGATTTAGCGATGCCTCGACGTAGATCATCTTCGGCATGGACATCGACGACCTAGCTCGCTTTTTCTCCGACGAAGCCGACTCTAGATCCCGGATTCCTTTTGGATAGCGGAGACGACTTCGTTGCGGAGCTATGGAGGTGGAGCACCAGATCTACAAAGGTTGTATTTCCGATATCCCATTTGTTAAGTTGTTAACTAGTTTACTTTTCGCCTAGTTTTCTAGCAAACGATCCGTAGTCGGGTCTCTCGGCACCTAGATTTTTTAAAATTGGCATGTTCGATACCTTGTGAGACCTCACTAGTGTGCTTAGGTACCCTACAGTGGTATCAGAGCCTAGCTAGAGCCTTAGGCGAAGTCTAGACGGATTTTGAAGTCCGAACGACCCGAAACCCCAACCGGAAATTGCTCTCTGGAAATTTTCTAAAATCTGGGATTTTCCAGAATTAAAAATTGCCAAAAAATTCAGCAGGGAATCCTATGAGTTACTGTGAAGCACGTGACTGTAAATCGATCAAAGAGCCGATGAACCGCGGCCCCACCCTGGGTTTCGCGGCGGTTCCGCGGCCATGATGGTGATTTGGGTCACGTGTCTTGCACAGTAATTCTTGTGTCAAAGAGCTGAGTCTTCTGGAAATTTTTATATTTTATTCAAGAGTTGAATTTTCTGCAGTTGTTTTGGGGATTCGGTGTTCGATCGGAGTATCAAATTTTGTCTATGTGGCTTTCCGGATAAATTTTTAGAATATGTTAAAAAGTTCGACCGGATATAAATACCCAATTTTTTCCCTGTCGGGAAATTTCCAAGTGTTGGATTTTTCCGTAGTTTAACGACGTTCTAAGTAGTGCAAGTAACGCGATGGTCTCTCTAGAAGACAACAAACCTTAACTCGATTATGTGACCGTCTTGAACTGCCTTTTGAACCTTCGGGTTTGGGGCAGTACGGCGTGCCACATGTGAGGCGTTGGCTTGACCCTTCTACGGCTGGACCGTTGGTACTGAGGCAAGAACTGAATGTTGTTAGACTTATTTCATGTGTTGATCTGTATCGGGAAAACTTGGGTGTTCGATTGTTCGATCGGAAAGTTTAACATTTTCTAATTATCCGGAATGGGATACAATAATTGGAATTCACAAATAGTTATGAGATAACTGAATGAATGTTATAAACATAGCACTTTAGTCTCACTTGATCGGTTGCCACGGAATTTTGATGCGATCAAAAGTCCGTCGCAATCACGTAGCGTACGCGGATACTCGCCGGGTAAACTTAATAGACAGCCTCACTCCATAGCCCCGACCAAGTGACTGTAGGAGAACCCCGTCGCCGAAAGCATCCGTCCGGGTGCTCGCGGTGGCGGTGTTCCGCCTTGGTGCACTTCGTTGACGGTATCGGGGGTGCGGCCGTCTACTGAAGTTTGCGACGAGCATTCGATCAGACTGTCGGGAATCTTGTTGAATTGCCCGACTCGATATTGAAAAGTGTTTTCGATAATGAGACTAAAATGCGGGGTTTATAATTGTTAGGCATGCGATGTCTAAGGAATTCATTTGGTCAGGCATGCGATGTCTGAGGTGGTTGCGGATTCCAACTGTTGTAGTTTTACACTTTCTTTTCTGTGACCGTAAGTGTAATATGTGATATCGCCGGTTTCGTTGCTATATGTCAATGACAATTGGGATGCGCATATTTACTTACGTTGATGACATGTGATGTTATGTGTTGCTGGATATGTTATATTGGATCGTCGTGTTTGAATAGCCGGGGGTTTTTATGTGAGATGAGTGTTTTTCATTTTCATTCATGTAAAAACTTGTATGTAATATTCTTTTATTGGGGTGCTTCCAGGTTGCGGAAGTTGTCACCTCTTGTATATTTTTTACTTTTCCGCACTAGGATAGACCCAAGGAGGAGGGCACAAGTAACCGGGTTCTGGAGTCCAGTGGGAGACCAACTCGAGGAGTCGAGTCCGGGTCTCCTAACTCCAGAATTGGTAGGGTTGCTTGCCGCTCTCGTAGGGGTCTAGGGGTGTGGGTTTGGCTATTCATCACGACCGTGGAATCCGTGTTTTATACTGGCTCGTATTGAAAACACGGACGTCCTAGTATATCCAATATTTCATATGTTTCTTCTGCTGCGATATCTGTGATGTGATCATGTGATGTTCTGTGATAGATACAATATATAGTATATATGATATATTATATAGACGTTACTTATGTTTTACACCCGTACTAGCCCTGCCCTGCTCTGCCGTTAGTTACCTAACCTAACGGTGCATGAGGGGACATCGAGGTGAATGCGGATGGCATAAGTGTACGTCGTATTTATCTGTGATGTTTAGGTACTTAAATGATGGGACTTCATTAATGTGATAATGAAAGTAAAAGAAACCTAAGATGTTGTAGAATCGAATTTCAAAATAAAACAGGTAGCTACAGTTCTTGCTTTGCACAGAGGTATATGTGATATATCCTGCACCTTATTCGAAGAGGAAAGGACCGAGATCCCTTCACCGGGAGTGACTCCTTTAGCAATAACTGGCAGATGCTACACACTCGGTTTGTCTTTTGATTGCTTTTAAGTGTTTTTGCTTTGCACAGTGATATATATGATATATCCCGCACCTCATTCGACGAGGAAAGGACCGACGATCCCTTCACCGGGAGTGACTCCTTTAGCAAAACTAGAAAAGCCTCAAAAGCACTCCATTTTTAAAATCATTTGATTCTACAACGATATCAAGTTCATTACGCAATAGGTTTTCAGAAAAACCTGTCGTAGCCCTCCGTCATTTCAGATAAGTAGTAGTTAGTATTCGTGCTACGTTTGTTGGCCTGCGTCAAGGCGTAGTGTGCGGTAGCTAACTGGTGCTTATCTGCATAAGCATATGATGTGATTGGATTAGAGTAGTCGTGCGACTTTGTTGGCCTGCGTCAACGGTCGTACGGGTGGGTTTAATTCAATCAGGAAATAATGGGTTGAACTTGACTAGCGGACTATGGTTTGTTGGCCTGCGTCAAGGTCATAGGACGCTAGGGGCAAAATATTATCGGGAATTTCAAGTGTTGAGATTTGCAATGAGATTGCATACCTTCTATGAGATAGTTGGATCCCGATACCCGCTGCGAGTAAGTGTTACTCCTGGGAGAGTTTTATACATTACAATTAGCCGATCAAGTAGGTGTCTAGAAAGGTGTCAACGGGGTTACGCCTCTGGGAAAACGAGGTTTACATTAATTAGGTTCGTGCGAAAGCACGGGGGACCTCCCTCAAAGTACCGACACTGGCCTGGCTGAAAGATTGACGAACTTGTAGTGTGTAATTAATCCCGGCTAGTCTTTCTTTTTAGGGTTTGAAGGAAGATTTGATAAAAAGCAGTGGGAGCCATCCTTATTAGATAAAATAAAAACCAATCTATTCTTGACAGAGCGCACGCTGAGTGTTTTCTTCTCTCTCTCTCCAGGTAGCGACCATATCACGCCCTAATCAAGATAATAATACGGAATATTGACCGAACCCGCTTGTTATACAGAGCTAGGGAACGTTGGTCCCGCTCCAACTTATAATTGTTATAAGACAGAGCAGGAAATTGGGGATTACCAGAATTCCCATGCCGCCCAAACGAAGAGAGTGCATGCTGATGCATCATCTTCGGGTGTGTTCGTTACAAAGAACTGTTTCTCTGTATCCTTTACGTCCTGGGTATGTGATACCAGATAGGGATCCCAGATATGTAATCTGTTACATAGGGCTACAGATAGGTAGAGAACTGAGAACGGGTGATAAGTTTTATGAGGCAGAAAACGGGGCAAGAGTTGCAGCCAAGTCTGTTGGTCACTGTCATCCTGTATTACCAATACATTGATTCTGAACGAATGTTATTAGATACCGAACCTGATATACAAAATCATATCAGTCTCTTTATCAGTAAAGAAATGATAAAATTTTGTATTGTTGGATAATGTTTTGAACATTTCCTATATCAAAAGTTGATCGGTTCAGGCACGTTATCTAAAAGCGTTGAAGTTCTAAATCAAACTACAGTTCTTTAGTATACAGAACACACACAAGAGGAAGAGTTCAGAAATGAACGAATCCTTCTTGAGGTATTGTAGACTAGGTCATATCAATGCGACCCGACTGGCTGAGTTGCATTTAGATGCATATTTAAATCAGTTTGAATTTACATCTTGTGAAGCTCGCCAGTCATGTCACAAAGATAAGATGACCACAGCTCCGTTTACTGGAAACAGAGAAAGAGTTAGTGAACTCTTGGGATGATATATGTTGATGTATGAAGGTCTCCTGTCTACACATGCCAGGAATGGTTCTTTATACTTCATTACGTTCTCTGATGATCTTTCGAGTTTCAGACCTATGTTCCTGTTGAAACACAAGTCCGAACCTTTTGAGATATTCACAGAATATAAGTTAGAAGTAGAGAACCAAAATACGGGTATAAGTACTATGTCCTTTGATGAGATCAAGGAGGAGAATACTTGTGCACGGAATTCCTGGACTATTCTAAAGGAGAACGAGATTCTCTCTCAGCATTACTCCTCCGTATGCACCATAGCACGATGGTATATCGGGGCGGAGCAATCGCACCCTATTTGATATGGTGTGCTCTATGATGAGTAATACTGAGTTACCCGTTTCCTTTTTGGGAGTTATGCGCTTGAGAAGCTGCATACCTATTGAATAGGTTCAAATCAAATCAGTTGCCTACCATTTCATATGTGATATGGAAAGGGAAGAGCCCATATCTTAAGTTGGTTAAGATTTGGGGTTGTCCGGCCCATGTCTAAAACCATAATCCGGACAAGTTCGAGGCAAGGTCTGTTATGTAGAACTGGAATAGTTCCAGCTATACAAGCTACAGCAGATACAACCAAAGGATTCAGTAGATACCAACGAACCTCAGCCTCTCCGCCGATCTAGTAGGGTTCCTCACCCACCTGAGAGATACTTCGGTTTCTCTATGACAGTGGGAGCGAGGATTACATCATGAGATGATGACCCAACTAGTTTCGAGCTGGCCATCAAGAGTAAGACTCTGTAAGAATGGCTGGATGCTTAGTGATCTGAGATGGAATCCTTATACACCAACAAAGTATGGACTTTGGTTGCTATATCTGAAGGGTTAAATCCCCATCAGGAGCAAGTATATCTTGAGAAGATTACTTGGTGTAGATGGAAAAGTTGAGACTTTCAAAGCTAGACTTGTTAAAGGTTTGCATAATTGACCAGATATGGATCATAATGAAACCTTTTTCTAAGGATCTATGCTTAAGTCCATCCAGATCCTATTTGCCACGGCTACATACCATGACTACGATCTCTGGTGGTTGGGTGTCTTGACTGCTTTTCTAAATGATGATTTGGAAGAGAGCGTCTATAAGTACACAGCCAGAGGGCCTCGTAGACAGTGGGAGCAGCGGAAACGTGTGCAAGATGCTTTATAGGATAAAGCAGGCATCGCGGAGTTGGAACGTCTGTTTTGATGGATTAGTCAAAGAGTTTGACATCATCAAAATGGTAGATGAACCTTGTATAAACAAAAAGGTAGTAGGGAGTATGGTGGTGATCCTCGTAGAGTACGTGGATGACATACTCTTGATAAGAAAGGAGTTTCTTATGCTACGCTCGATCAATCTCCGTTTATCACATGGATTCTCCACATAAGGATCAAAGTGATACCTACTAAATCCTGGATTTTGAATCTATGAGATAGATCTAAATGGATGTTAAGAATCTCACTAGTTGTAGTGAGATGGTATCAATCGATCCTGGGGAGAATCACTGGAAAGGTTCCAGGGTGATAAAGACGACTGAATGTCAGTCACAGGTATTGTCTTTACCCTCAGTGAAGGGACGGTATGTTGGAAGAGTTCCAAGCTGGATACCGTGTCATACTAGACGATAAAGGCTCGATACATCGCTACTTAAGATGCTACCAAAGAGGCTGTTTGGGTGTATATTGGTTCATGAGATGAACTATGTTCCTCCCATTGTGTGACAATGGAGTTGTGGCTTATGCCAAGGAACGCAGGTCCCATCAGTGATCCAGACATATTCTATGGCAGTATCACTTGATCATGGAGATGGTTGATCTCCAGGGAGATCGAGGTTAGGAGAGAAGACTCAGAGGACAACACAGCGGATCTACTCACAAAGGCCTGTTCCCAGAGAGAGACTTTTATGGGATAGTTGAGTATGAGATACTACAACCACTGCTACAGATGGCCCTAGTGCAAGTGGGAGATTGTTAGTTATATGTATGCCCTAGAGGCCATTACTGTACATAGGATGTATATTGTAGTGGATGCTGGGACATATATAGGGATGACTTTCTTGCTCGACATGATAGTATGCTATCTGGTTACCCTTTACCTTAACGTGTATGCTGATTGTCTCTCTGTTACATGTTGGTAAAGCCCTTAGGATCTGTACTTGACTACCTGTACTATGATGCGGATCATACTAGTGGGGACATGGTAGTCCATAAGTACATCCTTCAAAGTCCCTAGTCGTGGGTATATCGAGACGGGGCATCGATATACCAGAGTAGACTAGCGTATACCTTCTCGACCCATACAGATGGGCGATGGATGATCCCATATCCATCGGTGTTTGACATCAGAGATGATATACGGGTGCTCAGTAGAGACTGGGTACACTGGACGGACTCGCCGAGAACTCCCAGATGGTATTATACCTCACGTCAGATGGCAGTTCTCTGGTGACACTGGTACAGAGTAGTCTGTTGACCCGAGATCGTCATAGAGTCCTGTGTGGTTCCCACTGTGCTTTGATTTCCATCTTACCACGTCCAAGAGGGCGTGCAAAACGGTGGTTTTTAGGTACAGTCCCGAGTCACATGGAGGCAATGAGCGATAGGAGGGGATTCGTCTCTCCCGGTATAGGGGGTAGATGTTGCGCTGTGTTCGATTGGCTATAACAGGAAATCCCTGGCCAGGGTTGCTGAGATTTACTGGTAAGTGTTACCAGTAGTTTCTCGAATTGTTATAGACCTTATATCGACACGACTTATCGAGCTATTGGGGTCTGACGTTTACCACCCCTAGGCGAGATATGCGACATATCAGACGATCAGACCGGACTGTACGGTAGTGTTACTGGTCGGATTCACTGGAGTGTGAGCGGGCTTGCTCGTCGATCTTCAGATCGCTCAATACCTGGGTGGCCGTTACGTTTAGCAGACCGCTTGCGGCTTGTGGATACTTGATATGATCATCATCTGCTGCCGGCGTATTGACGAGTCTTTAGAGTCCTACACAGAGGTTTCCTGGCTCAAGCGAAACGAAATAGGAGCGCATATGAGATATGTGCGGGACCGAGAATAATAAGAGTATGTGATACTGTATTCGATTCTCGCGATGTGACATTGATCGGTTATATGCGATATAGCCGGGTTATCGGATCAAGTGTTGATTCGATAAGTTGTTACTATTGATACCAGTCGGTTATGTGCGATATGACCGGATCATTGAATCAAGCGTTGATTTAATGATTTAATGCATAATTATATATTTGATATATTACTTTGCATTAACTAGTATTGGTTCACTTTAAATGGATTTTCTCGCTCGGTTGTGCGCATTGCATATGCGATATGATTTTGTGCACTTGTTTGTATCATATTTGATGATACATGCAAATTAGGGTTTGTGTAAAGAATTAAACCTTGGTTAAAGAAATGGTTAGGGTTTTTATTTGATTATTCATTTATTCATTTGTTTTTATTTTTGGAAAATAAATTGCATAAAATAGAATGGTGGCTTCTTTTGTTTTCTTTCATGAAGCTTCATGAACTTTTGACTTAGTCACCATTTTGTCTCATGCTTAACCCTAACCAATTCAATTAACTCAAGTTAATTCTCTACACCTAACCATGGTGGGAATTATGATAAGAATGGATTTTTATTTATTCTTTTATTCTTATCATAATACTTATCTTCTTCTTGCTCTTCTTCTTCTTCATTTTTCTTTGAAGAAAACCAAGCTCCATCAATGGTGATTGTTGGAAAAGAGTGAGAAATCCAAAACTAAAGTCTACCCACTTCCTATTTCTTCATCCTCTACCTCTTGCCAAGTAGTAGAGTGTGTTTCCTTCACAAGTTTTCAAGACTTGATGAAGGTGGAGCTTGATTTAGCGATGCCTCGACGTAGATCATCTTCGGCATGGACATCGACGACCTAGATCGCTTTTTCTCCGACGAAGCCGACTCTAGAGCCCGGATTCCTTTTGGACAGCGGAGACGACTTCGTTGCGGAGCTATGGAGGTGGAGCACCGGATCTACAGAGGTTGTATTTCCGATATCCCATTAGTTAAGTTGTTAACTAGTTTACTTTTCGCCTAGTTTTCTAGCAAACGATCCGTAGTCGGGTCTCTCGGCACCTAGATTTTTTGAAATTGGCATGTTCGATGCCTTGTGAGACCTCACTAGTGTGCCTAGGTACCCTACACCTAGGATGTAGTGAATGTTAGTTATGTATATGCCCTAGAGTCCATTATTGTACATATGATGTATATTATAATGGATGCTTGGATATATATATAGAGGACTTTCTTGCTCGTCATGATAGTATGCTATTTGGTTTCACTTCATCTTAACATGTTGACTTGTATATGTTTACTGTCTTACTCTCACATGTTGATAAAGCCCTTAGGATCTGTACTCGACTACTGGGACTATGATGAGATCATACTAGTGGGGCCATGGTAGTCGATGAATACATCCTATAACTGTTCCTAGTCGAGGGTGTATCGAGACAGGGCATCGATACACCAGAGTAGACTAGCGTATACGCATCTTGACCCATATGATGGGCGATGGATGATCCCATATCCATCGGTGTTTTGACATCAAGGATGGTGTACGGGTGCTCAGTGGAGACTGGGTACACTGGACGGACTCACCGAGAACTCCCAGATGGTGATATACTACACGTCAGATGGCAGTTCTCCGGTGACACAGGTACAGGGTAGTCTGTAGACCCGAGATCGTCATAGAGTCTTGTGTGATTCCTACTGTGCTTTGATTCCCACCTTACCACGTCCAAGAGGGCGTGCAAAACGGTGGCTTTTGGGTGTAGTCCCGAATCACATGGAGGCAATGAGCGATAGGAGGGGATTCGTCTCTCCCAGTATAGGGAGTTGATGTTGTGCTGTGTTCGATTGGCTATAACTGGAAGTCCCTGGCCAGGGCTGATACAGAGATTTACTGGTAAGTGTTACCAGTAGTTTCTCGACCCGTTATGAGCCTCACATCGACAGGACTTATCGGTTACTGGGGTCTGACGTATACCACCCCTAGACTAGATATGCAACATATCAGACGAAGAGACTGGACTGTACAGGAGTGTTATGTTCATATCAGATTTTTGCATTTTCATACCGCCCAATTTTTATCACATTGCATGTCGGTAGATACTCTTGAGCCGTGTTTGCTAGTCAATTGCAGGATACAGGTTCCCGGTTCTCAAACGGAGAAATTCATGGAAAAGACGAAAAAATCCGGGTTCTTGCCGACCACAGATAAAACACGATCTCCGTCCCTCATCCGTTTGTTACCAGATACCAGTAGGAAGACAAAATGTCAAATCTATGCACAAGGCTCAATGGTGGCACAAGATCCAAGAGATCTACGCGGAGCTCGAGGCAATCATGACAAAATCTTGACAAAAAGTCCACCTTTCCCCTCAACAGAAATTCTGGAAAATTCGTGAAGAAATTATGAGAAAATACATATACCAGAATGCAGTACACACCAAACCAGGCCAGCACCAAAAAGATATGGGCCCAACTCCTCTAAACGGCCGCGGAAGCGCGGCCAAATGGGGGTTTTGGCCGCCCTTCCGCGGCCATCTTGGCGCCAAACGGTTAGGATTTTCAGGGGCTCTTTGGTCTTTTCATGAGGGCCCGTATTGTTGCCCTAGTTTCTCATCTTTCAGCCTATAAATACCCCAGAAGTTTGTGAAGGAAAGGGTCCATAATCTTGTATTTTTCTTTTGCTAGGTTTTAGTACATGTTCTTCTTCCTCTTCTCACCTCTTCTCCATTAAACTTGTAAGTGAGCTTTTGAGTGAAGAGTGATGAATAAAGAAGACCATTTTTATTATCATGCTTGTCTCTTTCTTTACTTGTTATAATTGTTGTAATTTTAATTGTTAAGTAGTTGTTGTTATTTCCTTGTTGTTTGTTTCTTCTCTCTTTTTCTTTATCCTTTCACACGACAATGATACTTACGCTTGATCCTCGCCAAGGTGAGGTCGCAAATAGTTAGTCGTATTCTTCTAATCTCCTTCTTTCTATCTTCCTCTTTTGTGTTGTTTTATTTTTCCGTATTATGATGTGTGAGTAGTTCATTCTTGTTAGGGTAGGATAAGGGAAGTTTGAGAGAAGGAAATCTCTCTCACTCTTTCCTTGCCCAACATCTTAAATCAACTCCCGTTAATTGAACCACAATCCGCTCCTTACGGCACCCTATCCTATATGATAGCGGTGATTCTGTAGTGAGACCGGTTGTGGTTGGATTAACCGGAGGTTATGGCTAAGAGCCAAGAACGGACGGACAAGCACCAAATGGAAGACTTATGCGTTGGAAAGCCTAGCTTATACTCGCAAAGTCCTTCCTAGTCGTGCTAATCCCCGTTGTTGCCGATTACCGTAACACGATATTAAGAAGGGCAACGAAAGTGTGGAGACTCCTAACTCAAACTAACCTAATCCTAACCCTAACATGCTCTCTTTAAATATAAACTCAACACTTAGATAACTACAAACAAAATCTGAACAACCGGACTTAACTCGTCGAAAAACACATAGAAAAAGATTCCCATCTCCCTGCGGACGACCCGTACTCAACCGGCTAGCTACGTGCGAAACCGTCTTGATTGCGGTATTTAAACTTAAACTTGAACACGCTCGTATCCTATCGATCATGTTACTGATTTGATTCATAGGAGAATGTACAGGCTAGCTTGTTGATCTTCTGATCGCTCAATACCTGGGTGGCTGTTACGTTTAGCTGACCGCTTGCAGCTTGTCGGTGTTTGATATGATCATCACCTGCTACTGGCGTATTGACGATTCTTTAGAGTCCTACACAGAGGTTTCTTGACTCAGGAAAAACAGAGTAGGGGTACATATGTGATATGTGCAGGATCGAGGATAATGCGATATGAGATACCGTATTATATTCTCACAATATTTAGATATGAGCCGGGTCATCGGATCAAGTGTTGATTCGATGAATCGGTACATGATATATTAGTCGGTTATATTCGATATAGCCGGATTGTCGGATCAAGTGTTGATTCGATGATTTAATGTATAATAATATATATGATATATTGTATTGCATTATCTAATATGGGCTCGCTTTATTATTTCATTTTCTCACCGGGTAATACATTGATATATATACGATATATGTTAATTGTATTATTTTCTTTTGTTACAAATATATAATATATATGTGATATATATTATTGTAACATGATATGATTAATGATGAAACATGTTTAGTGGAGATTAAACTAGATTAGGGTTTGATTTGGGTTAGTTCCTTCTTGATGCTTCTAGAAGGATTTTCTTTTGTCATGGTTAAGATATTATGTTGATATTTTGTTATAACTCATTCTTTAACCCAACCGAACCCTAGCCCTAGTTAATTCTCTACAAGGGTTATCTTTGTCATCCTTAACCATGGTTCTATTATTAATCATATATTCATTTCATTATTCATCACAAAAAAGCATTATGCATTATTTCTTCTTCTTCTTCAACCTTAAGCTTTGAGAAAGCTTACTAGATTTTCGTTTTGTGATGTTTAATTGTGAGAATTTGATATAAAAAGAAAGCATAAATACTACTCTATTATCCTCATCTAATCTAGCCGATTAGATTAGGGTGTTCACATCATTAGAGTGAGAGAGCTTGAGTTATAGCAACTTCGACGTAGATCATCGGAGAAAAGGAACACTACAAGCTAGCATGGATCGTTCGAGTCGTGGAGCCTCTCTTGAGTCCGGGAGATCGTGGATCGCGGCGAAGGGACTTCTACTCGGATCTTATGAAGCAAAGAAGCGGACTACAAAGGTTGTAATCTCTCACAATTAGTTGTAAAGATGTTTACTTGCATATTAAACCCTAATAATCTAGCAAAGATCCCGGCTTTGGGTTGTTCGGCACGTCTAAAATTTTATTCGGGCATAGTTGATACCGTATGAACCCTCACAAGAGTGCCTAGGAACCCTACAGTGGTATCAGAGCCTAGTTAGAGCATTAGGCGACGTGTATACGAAGTTAAAACTCCGATCGAACCCCGAAACGTCAAAACGACCCCCTCTCTGGACAAATTTTAAAAATGCGATTTTTTCTGTATTAAAAATACCTAAAAAAATTAGCAGGTAAATATAATTAATACTGTTGAAAACGAGCCTGCAATTCGTACGGACCGCCGCGGAACCGCGGCCAAACCTTGCTTGGGCCGCGGATCCGCGGCCGTACTGTTCAATTGGGCTTTGGTTTTTCAACAGTAATATCCATATCTGTTAGTTATAATTTCTGGGTATTTTTAATCTGACTCAAGTGTTGAGTGTTCTGGGGATTATTTTGTATTCGTTGATTCGATCGGAAAATTTAATTTCGTTATGTTTTCCGGATATTGAGAAACTGTTAAAATGTTCAAACGGATATCATTAACTCATTTTTTCCCGGCACGAAAAACTTTCAAGTGTTGAATTTTTTCTTGGGTTTAAATCTTTCGGAAAAATGTGCATGTAACGCGGCGGTCCCTCTAGAAGAACACAAACCTTAACTCGATTATGTAACCGTCTGACCCGTCTCTAAACCTTAGGGTTTGGGGCAGTACGGCGTGCCACATGTGAGGCGTTGGCTTGATCCTTCTACGGCTGGACCATCGGTACTGTGACATATTCTGGGATTATTTGAACTCCACTCAAGTGTTGAGCTATTTTGGAAATCTTGGATATTTGATTATTCGATTGGAAAGTTAAGTACTGTCTATTTATCTGGAATGTGATACAATATGTGGAATTCATATAGTTAGGCATGAAATGTGAAGTATGTGATATTTCGGATTTACGATGTCTAAAGAGATTGTGGATTCCAAATGTTGTAGTTTTACACTTACTTTTCTGTGACCGTAAGCGTAGTATGTGGGGTATCGCCGGCTTCGTTGCTATACATCAACGATAATCGGGATACGCATACTTGCTTACGTTGATGATATGAGATATTATGTGTTGCTGTGATATGTTATATTGGATCGTCGTGTTCTGAATAGCCGGGGGTTTTATGTGAGATGAGGGTTTTTATTTTCATTCATGTAAAATTCATTTGTATGTAATATTCTTTTATTGGGGCACTTCCGGGATGAGGTTGATGTCACCAGTGTATATTATTTACTTTTCCGCATTAGGTAGACCCAAGGAGGGGAGCACAAGTAACCGGGTTCTAGGGTCCAGTGGAAGGCCATCTCGAGGAGTCGAGACCGGATCTCCTAACCCTAGAATTGGCAGTGTTATTTGCCGCTCTCGTAGGGGTCTAGGGATGTGGGTTTGGCTATTCATCGCGACCGTGGAATCCGTGTTTTATACCGGCTCGTATTAAAAACACGGACATCCTAGTATATCCAATAATTCATATATGTTCTTCTGCTGCAATGTTCTTTGATGAGATCATATTACTGCCTGAGACGAATGCTTATACTATATATATATGCTGATATATAAATATTACTGCTTTCGTTTCTTCTGTGATGCTTAGGAAGCATAAGCTGATGGGATTTATTAATGAGATTAATAAAAGAAAAGAAACCTAAAAGATGTTGTAGAATCAAAACTTTTAAAAAGGGTAGCTACAGTTTTGCTTTGCATAGCGGTATATATGATATACCCTGCACCTTATTCGATGAGGAAAGAGCCGAGATCCATTCACCGGGAGTGACATCTTTAGCGAAACTGGCAGATGCTACAAACTCGCGATTTAGTTTTTGACAGCTTATATAGTTCTTGCTTTGCTCAGCGGTATATATGATATATCCTGCACCTTATTCGATGGGGAAAGAGCCGAGACCCTTCACCGGGAGTGACTTCTTTAGCGAAACTGAAAAAGCCTAAAAAACACTCCTTTTTCAAAAACCACTTGATTCTACGACGATATCAAGTTCATTACGCTCATGGTTTTCTGAAAAACCTGCGTAGCCCTCCGTCATTTCAGATAAGTGATATTTAGTATTCGTGCTGCGGTAGTTTGGCATGCGTCAAGGCGTAGTGTACGGTAGCTGATAATTACTTATCTGTAGCATGAGATGCGATTGGATTAGGGTATTCGTACGGCGTTGTTTGGCATGCATCAAGGGTCGTACGGGTAGGTTTAATTCAATCACGAAATGTACGGGTTGAACCTGACTAGCGGACTATGGGTTGTTTGGCATGCGTCAAGGTCATAGCACGCTAGGGGTAAAAGCATTATCGGAAATTTCAAGGGTAGAAATTTGCAATGAGATTGCATACCTCCTATGAGATAGTTGGATCCCGATACCCACTACGAGTAAGAGTTACTCCTGGGAGAATTTTACACAGGACAATTAGCCGATCAAGTAGGTGTCTAGAAAGGTGTTAATGGGGTTATGCCTCTGGGAAGACGAGGTTTATTTTAATTAGGTAAGCACGGGGAACCTCCCTCAAGTACCGACACTGATCTGGCTGAAAGATTGACGGAATTGTAGGGTATAATTAATCCCGGCTAATCTTACCTTTTATGGTTTGAAGGAAGATTTGATAAAAACAGTGGGAGACATCCTGATTAGATAAGATAATAACCAATCTAATCTTGCAAGAGCATACGCTAAAGTGTTTTCTTCTCTCTCTCTCTCCAGGTAGCGACTATGTCAGGCCATAATCAAGATAATAATATGGATGTATTGACTGAACCCGCTTATTATACTGAGCAGGGGAACGTTGGACCCGTTCTTTCTTATAAGAGTTATAAGACCGAACAGGAAACGGGAGAATATCTGGATTCTCAAGCCGCCCAAACAAAGAACATGCATGCTGATGCATCTTCTTCGGGTGTGTTAGTTATTGAGAACTGTTTCTCAGTTCACCCTACGTCCTGGGTATTAGATATCGGATCAGGATCCCACATATGTAAATTGTTACGTGGGCTACGGAAAGGTAGAGAACTGGGAAAAGGTGATCATTACGTACAAGTAGGGGAATGATGCAAGTATTGCAGCCAAAGCAGTTGGCGAATATCACCTTGTATTACCAAGTAGTAATAGACTGATTCTAAATGAGTGCTATTATATACCGAACATGATGTGCAACATTATATCAGTTTCTTTATTAAGTAAAGAAGAATATAATTTTATAGTAAAGGATAATGTTATGAACATATTCCTAGATCAAAAGTTGATTGCATCAGGCTCGTTACATAATGGCATATTCACTCTCAATCAAAATACAATCCTTAATATACAAAACACACACAAGAAGAAGAGTTCAGAAATGAACGAATCCTTCTTGTGGCATTGTAGACTTGGTCATATCAATACGACACGACTGGCTAAGTTACATAAGGTTGGATATTTGAATCCGTTTGAATTATCATCTTATGATACTTGCCATCCATGTCTCAAAGGAAAAATGACCAAAGCTCCGTTTAGTGGACACGGAGAAAGAGTTACGGAACTCTTAAGACTGGTACATAGTGATGTATGCGGTCCTATGTCTATGCATGCCAGGAACGATTCTTCCTACTTCATTACATTCACTGACGATCTCTCTAGATACGGACATGTGTTCCTGATGAAACACAAGTATGAAGCTTTTGAGAAATTCAGAGAATATAAGCACGAAGTAGAGAACCAAACGGGTAAAAGTATTAAGATCCTTCGATCTGATCGAGGAGGCGAATACTTAAGCAATGAGTTCCTAGATTATCTAAAAGAGAATGGGATTCTCTCTCAGCTTACTCTTCCTTATACACCGCAGCACAACGGTGTATCGGAATGGAGGAATCGCACCCTATTAGATATGGTGCGCTCTATGATGAGCACTGCTGAGTTGCCTATTTCCTTCTTGGGGTATGCGCTTGAGACAGCCATAGACTTATTGAATAGGGTTCCCACCAAATCTGTATCCACCACTCCATATGAGATATGGAAAAGAAAGAGACCACATCTTAATTACATTAAGATATGGGGTTGTCCGGCCTATGTCAAAAGACAAAATCCGGACAAACTCGAGGCAAGATCTGTCTTATGTAAGTTTGTAGGATATCCCAAAAATTCATAAGGGTATATCTTCTACCACCCCGAGGAACAAAAGGTGTTTGTTTCTCGACATGCCACTTTCTTAGAAAAAGGTTTTCTTATGAAACAGATTAGTGGCATTGAGGTAGAACTGGAAGAGGTTCCAGCGACACAAACTATAACAGAAGACTTGGTAGAACCAGAGGATTCAGTAGTACCCGACGAATCCCAGCCTCTCCGCCGATCTAGCAGGGTTTCTCATCCACCTGAGAGATACTACGGTTTTCTCATTGATGGTGGGAGCGATGATTGCATCATGGAAGATGATGACCCGACTAGTTTCGAGCAGGCCATCACGAGTGGTGACTCTGTGAAATGGCTCGATGCAATGCGATCTGAGATGGAATCCATGTAGACCAACAAAGTATGGACTTTGGAAAATGCTCCTGAAGGGGTAAAACCCATTGGAAGCAAGTGGATCTTTAAAAAGAAAATTGGTGTAGATGGAAAAGTTGAGACTTTCAAAGCTAGACTTGTTGCAAAGGGTTTTCGTCAACGACCAGGTGTGGATTATGATGAAACCTTTTCTCCAGTGGCTATGCTTAAGTCCATCCGGATCTTACTTGCCATTGCAGCATACCATGACTACGAAATTTGGAAAATGGATGTTAAGACCGCCTTTCTAAACGGTGATTTAGAAGAGTGCGTATACATGACTCAGCCAGAGGGCTTCGTAGATAGTGGGAGCAGCGGAAAGGTGTGCAAGCTGCTTAAATCCATTTATGGGATAAAGCAAGCATCGCGGAGTTGGAACATCTGTTTTGATGTTGTGGTCAAAGAGTTTGACTTCATCAAAAATATAGATGAACCCTGTATTTATAAGAAGGTTGCAGAGAGTAAGGTAGTCTTCCTAGTATTGTACGTCGATGACATACTCTTGATAGGAAATGATGTTCCTATGCTGCAGTCAGTCAAGCTCTTCTTATCACAAAGATTCTCAATGAAAGATCTAGGTGATGCCTCCTGTATATTGGGAATCATGATTAATAGAGATAGATCTAAACGGATACTGGGATTGTCCCAATCCAGGTACATTGACACCATACTAAATAGGTTTAGTATGGAAGAATCCAAGCGTGGGAACCAACCCACGATCTCTGGACTCACTCTCTCCAAAGAGATGTCTCCCAAGACTGATTTGGAGAGAGCTCGCATGCAAGGGATACCCTATGCTTCGGCAGTAGGCTCTATAATGTATGCGATGCTATGTACCAGACCCGATGTAGCATACTCACTAAGTGTAGTGAGTCGGTATCAAGCAGATCCTGGAGAGAGTCACTGGATAGCTGTGAAGAACCTTCTCAAGTACTTGAGAAGGACTAAAGAGATGTTCTTGGTGTATGGTAACGGAGAACTCCAGGTGGAGTCCTTTACCGATTCGAGCTTCCAAAGTGATAAGGACGACTCTAAGTCACACTCGGGATTTGTCTTTACCCTCAATGGAGGGGCGGTACGTTGGAAGAGTTCCAAACAGGATACCGTTGCAGACTCTACGATGGAAGCTGAGTACATTGCTGCAAATGATGCCGCCAAGAAAGCCGTCTGGATGAAGAAGTTCATTAGTGAACTTGGTGTGGTTCCATCTATTGAACATCCAATACCTCTGTATTGCGATAACAATGGAGCTGTGGCTTTGGCCAAGGAACCCAGGTCCCATCAAAAGTCCAGACATATTCTGAGGCGGTATCACCTAATCAGGGAGATAGTTGATCGCCGGGAGATCGAGGTCAGGAGAGTAGATACGAAGGACTACACTGCGGATCCACTCACGAAGGCCATTCCCCAGATACAGTTTGAGAGATTATTCGGGATGCTAGGCATGAGATACTACAGCAGCTGGCCTTAGTGCAAGCGGGAGATTGTTAGTTATGTATATGCCCTAGAGGCCATTGTTGTACATATGATGTATATTATAATGGATGCTTGGATATATATAGAGAGGACTTTCTTGCTCGTCATGATAGTATGCTATTTGGTTTCACTTCATCTTAACATGTTGACTTGTATATGTTTACTGTCTTACTCTCACATGTTGATAAAGCCCTTAGGATCTGTACTCGACTACTGGGACTATGATGAGATCATACTAGTGGGGCCACGGTAGTCGATGAGTACATCCTATAACTGTTCTTAGTCGAGGGTGTATCGAGACAGGGCATCGATACACCAGAGTAGACTAGCGTATACGCATCTTGACCCATATGATGGGCGATGGATGATCCCATATCCATCGGTGTTTTGACATCAAGGATGGTGTACGGGTGCTCAGTGGAGACTGGGTACACTGGACGGACTCACCGAGAACTCCCAGATGGTGATATACCACACGTCAGATGGCAGTTCTCCGGTGACACAGGTACAGGGTAGTCTGTAGACCCGAGATCGTCATAGAGTCTTGTGTGATTCCCACTGTGCTTTGATTCCTACCTTACCACGTCCAAGAGGGCGTGCAAAACGGTGGCTTTTGGGTGCAGTCCCGAATCACATGGAGGCAATGAGCGATAGGAGGGGATTCGTCTCTCCCGGTATAGGGAGTTGATGTTGTGCGGTGTTCGATTGGCTATAACTGGAAGTCCCTGGCCAGGGCTGATATAGAGATTTACTGGTAAGTGTTACCAGTAGTTTCTCGACCCGTTATGAGCCTCACATCGACATGACTTATCAGTTACTGGGGTCTGACGTATACCACCCCTAGACTAGATATGCAACATATAAGACGAAGAGACCGGACTGTACGGGAGTGTTACTGATTGGATTCACAGGAGAATGTACAGGCTAGGTTGTTGATCTTATGATCGCTCAATACCTGGGTGGCTGTTACGTTTAGCTGACCGCTTGCAGCTTGTGGGTGTTTGATATGATCATCACCTACTACCGGCGTATTGACGATTCTTTAGAGTCCTACACAGAGTGTTCTTGACTCAGGCAAAACGGAGTAGGGGCACATATGTGATATGTGCAGGATCGAGGATAATGCGATATGAGATACCGTATTATATTCTTGCGATATTTAGATATGAGCCGGGTCATCGGATCAAGTGTTGATTCGATGAATCGGTACATGATATATTAGTCGGTTATATTCGATATAGCCGGATTGTCGGATCAAGTGTTGATTCGATGATTTAATGTATAATAATATATATGATATATTGTATTGCATTATCTAATATTGGCTCGCTTTATTATTTCATTTTCTCACCGGGTAATACATTGATATATATACGATATATGTTAATTGTATTATTTTCTTTTGTTACAAATATATAATATATATGTGATATATATTATTGTAACATGATATGATTAATGATGAAACATGTTTAGTGGAGATTAAACTAGATTAGGGTTTGATTTGGGTTAGTTCCTTCTTGATGCTTCTAGAAGGATTTTCTTTTGTCATGGGTAAGATATTATGTCGATATTTTGTTATGACTCATTCTTTAACCCAACCGAACCCTAGCCCTAGTTAATTCTCTACAAGGGTTATCCTTGTCATCCTTAACCATGGTTCCATTATTAATCATATATTCATTTCATTATTCATCATAAAAAAGCATTATGCATTATTTCTTCTTCTTCTTCAACCTTAAGCTTTGAGAAAGCTTACTAGGTTTTCATTTTGTGATGTTTAATTGTGAGAATTTGATATAAAAAGAAAGCATAAATACTACTCCATCATCCTCATCTAATCTACCCGATTAGATTAGGGTGTTCACCTTATTAGAGTGAGAGAGCTTGAGTTATAGCAACTTCGACGTAGATCATCGGAGAAAAGGAACACTACAAACTAGCATGGATCGTTCGAGTCGTGGAGCCTCTCTTGAGTCCGGGAGATCATGGATCGCGGCGAAGGGACTTCTACTCGGAGCTTATGAAGCGAAGGAGCGGACTACAAAGGTTGTAATCCCTCACACTTAGTTGTAAAGATGTTTACTTGCATGTTAAACCCTAATAATCTAGCAAAGATCCCGGTTTTGGGTTGTTCGGCACGTCTAAAATTTTATTCGGGCATGGTTGATGCCTTATGAACCCTCACAAGAGTGCCTAGGAACCCTACAGTGAAGTGTTCTATGTGTGTATCTATCTCACCTCCTCTCCTCCTCTCTTGATTCTCAACACATGAGATTGTAGAGAGGAGGTTAAAGATGAAGGTGGAGGAGCTCAAGAAATCTAGTGAGGAGAGTGAAGCTAATGGTGAGAATGAAACTCATGTAAGAAATTGAACCATCCTCAAGTGAGAGAAAAATGAAGCAAGGTTTTGTAAAACCATTTCTTTCAATAAACAATTCCAACCATGCTTGAATAGTTTGCACAAATGAATTGTTAATTCATTTGTGCAACACTATTGAAGCATGGCTCTCACCATAATCCCCTCTCTTCTTTTACACTTCATTTTCTATTTAAAGTAAATGGATAAAATCTAAAATGAGGTGTCCACCTTCTAGAATGTTTTCCATATAAATACGGATTATACTCTATTGTATATACATACCTGTATTCGTACCGAAATACGAATAACCAAAGAGATAGAATAACACAAAGAATATAATACTAGAATATACATATCGAAATATATATATATATATATATATACACACACATGTAAATTATTAAATCAACACCTGATTTAATAATCTGGCTCAAAACCCGAGCCGGCTAGTATTATCAATCGTCCGATCGAAAGTCCGGTTAACTTGTACAATCATTCGATCGGAACCCTGCATATATCCAATACGGCTATTACATCATTTCGCCAGAACCAGGGAAACCCTCTGTGTGGAACTCTAAAGACTCGTCAATACGCTGGCAGTGAGTTTAACCATAAACACGTTAGCGACACTAACTGTACGTAACGGCTACCCAGGTATTCAGTGAAAGGAAGGCCGACTAGAAAACTCATCCTAACCCCTACCGATCCTGTCAGTGACAATCTCCATACAGTCCGGTCTGTTCGTCTAAGAGTATCGCGATATTCCGTGTCGGTATGAAGCCCATCACCAACTGAGAATCTACTGATCCAAATCAGTAATTATCGTCTACCTTGGCTAAGGATTTCTGGTGATGGCCACCCATGCACAGTGCGACATCGACCCCCAATACCGAGAGAGACGAATCCCTGACGATCCGCTCACTGCCTCTATGTGGCTTGGGACTGTATCCAACTAAAACCTGTTTGCACGACTCTTTTGAGCCGTGGTAGGGTAGTAATCAAAGCACAATGGGAACTCACATGAGACAAATGACGATCTCAGGTTAACAGACTAACCTGTACTCATATCACCTAAGAACTGCTATCTGACAATAAGTATAATACCATATAGCATGTTCCCGGCGAGTCCGTCCAGTGTACTCATAACCCAATGAGCACCTGTATACTATTTTAGGTGACTAACTGACACCAATGGCTTGTGAGGCCGGCCACCGCCTCTCGTCGGGATCTTGATAAGTATATACTAGTCTACTCTGGAGTATCGATGCCCAGTCACGATACTCCCTCGACTAGGGACATTTAAGGATATGCTTATTGACCACCCAGCTCCCACGTATATAATCGCCATCATAATGCTGGTATCAAGCAAGAATCCTATGGGCTCTATCAATATATAATAGTGATCTGTAATACAACATAATGAATGTACATGATGATAGAGAAAAACCAGATAACATACTATCATTTTAAGTAAGACTGTTATACCCGTATAGGTCCTCCCTCAGTCATCACAATCATGTGCCCACGATTATAATAATTGATTTGAGGGCACTATAGCCAACATTCTCTTTGATTTATTGAAGTTTTGACTTCATTTGTTATCATAAAACTTAGTTCTAATTTCGATTTTAGATCTTATCCCCTTTGGGGATTTCATTTATTTTAATTCAACAGAGCTTTGCTCTGTTGAATTAAAATCAAATTCACTATTTTGGGGAATTTTGGGGATTAACTCCACTTTATTTTGTAGAGTTTGGCTACGATCTCGATCATTTTTCCCCTTTAAGGAAATTTTGATATTTTATACCATTTCAAAATATTAAACAGAACTCGGCTCTGAAAAAACATTATTATAAAATGCCACCTTGGAGAATCTTTTTAGATTTCTATACTGGGCATATGTTCCAATCATTAACGAGCCGCCATTTTGATCCTGTAGGGTCCACTAACTTTAGAGTTGATGATTCTAGCACTTTTTTGTTGCTAATTTTCCATCTGGTCTCTTTTTAGGTACCATGGCTTCGATTCCCTACTTCCCTTACACTCGTTCAGAAAGTTCTTTTGCCAATACGCCTACCGATCGTGAATTCCTCATTATGATTCGGCACTACGATCTGGAATAGAAATCACTTCATTTATGGGTGACATGTTACAGTCACATCATCCGGGGACGTTGCAGCTTTACTTATGAAGCATCGTCAGAGCCAATCCTTCCAATTCAGTACACGAACTTTCCCCAGACTACTTATGCGACAGAAGAAATTAATTGGATCGCGAATGGCCGTCTTCAACCGTCTATTGCATCAATACCGGTCTAACCACCTATGGCCATAGATATTTTGAGGTTGATATGCCAAGGAGAGGCGCGGCCGTGGGGGCAGGTTTATACCATAGGAGTGACCCCATGACATCCGACGGGTTATCTCGCTTGGGCTCGTTATGTCCTATCTTCCGAGAAGTCGTTGCTGTTGAAGACTGGATTATATCCAGCAATGTACGCGTCTCTATTTTATTACCATACTCCTCACGTATGGTGGGTCAAGTCATTCTTGGAACAATGGAATATTTCAACCCATACCTTTCTACTATCAGACCTAGAAGTATCAATCTCTCTGGAAGAGTTTCGAGAGATCTCTGGATTACCCATCAGAGGGGAGCATTATGAGGAGATACTTCCTCCTGACGAATATATTTTCGCAACAGAATCGGTTGTTAGCGGCCTTACGCTTAAGAACACCATTCGGCATAAATTCCCGGGTCTCATCAAGGTGTTGAATATCTATGAAAGCTTATATTTATAATCAGAAGGAAATGGGGTCAACTTTGTAGATTTCATCGCCCGTTTCCTTCGCGCGGACGTTTTATCCAAGAAGACTGTGAAATTTGTAAAGCTTAACGATCCTTTCGGATTTGGTTTGGACAAACTATCGGCTGCTGATGAGGATCTAAAGCAATTCTATATTCCAGATGCCCCCATCACTTCTTTAGAAGAAATTTCTGCCTCGGGAATTGACGATGAAACGTTTCTTGTGGGCTTTATTAGTTTATAGCTTAGTTGTTTTGCGCTTTTGATGCATCGTCGGTTCATAAGATCGTCTGTCTTTTACCCAGCTCATCGCATCGCGAAGGGAACGTGTGTGGATGTCGGTATTGCGGGGTTGGCCTATTTATATATTGGTGTAAGCATGGCGGCTAACACTGCCCAGTCGGGTGTGGAGCCCGTAAACTTCCATCTTCATTACTTTACATCGTGGATCGAGATGCACGTGCTAGGTGCTTTCGATGAGAATAAGAGACCCGAATTCTATGGTGGATATAACTTCTCGCGGGTCATGAAGTTGGTTGACGCTTCTGCCCTCGATCCAACGCAACGGGCGTCTCGGAGATTGCTCCTGCGTCCATGCCTTATGGAGGACAGCATGACATTAGTCGATAGGGTTCTGACCACTAGCAATGAACCTTCAAGAGCAGTCCAGCCAGTACATGATGTGCTTAAGGATGGGGTTTCTGTTTTGAAGGCTAGGGAAGTCGCACACTTGTACTCCATCAAGATTAGATTCCTGGTATATAGATGAAATGCTTCTGTGCTTTTCATGCGGTACAACCCACATCGTTTTGCACAGCAATTAGGCTATGATCAGGGTGTTTCACATGAGGATTTTCTCATAAATCCCATGGCTTCGGAGGAGATCATTCGCAATGTTGTCCATCATTTCATGCGATTGAATATGAGGTCTCATATCTTAATGGCCGAGCCAGATCATATTTCGAAGGCCTTATATTTTTATACTGCTTGGTATCAACATGCGATGGGCACTATTATCAAAGACGAAAGGTGGATGCTTGTTGATCACCAGGATTCTGTCCCAGCCAGCAGTCTTGCAGTTCCGTTGAAACGGCGATCAGTTGTCCGTCCTTCCTTGAGGGGGAGCGATGCGGTGGTGCCTCTGCGAGTCTTTTTGATGGCGCCAACGATTAGATCAAGGCCCAATGTGAGGACCCATGGTGGAGTGATAGCTGCAGTGTCACCTGAGTTAGCTATTGGCTCTGAAATTGGAACACGCCGTCTGAAGGTACCCATAAAGAGAAAACATTTATCGTCAAGCACGGATCTTGACTCCCAGAAGAAGAAGAGGTCGATGTTTTCAGGTGATGTTGTGTTTGATCAAGAGGCTCATGCTCCCTATAGCGAGGGATTGTATGAATATGGAAGAAATGGTAATCTTTTTCTCCTTGAGACTTTTGCTGATGAAAATGTAGCAACCAATCTTCAAGCAGCCCTCGAAGCATCCGAATGGTTAGTCCGTAAGCAAGCAACGCTTATTGCTCTTGCGGCATCTGGTACATCTCGTTCACACTCTTTTTAAAGCCTAGAGCGAAATGATATCAAGCTTTATTTTTAACACTTTATTTTCTCAACAGGAATCTTTGCTGAGGAGGCTCTCCATGCTTCGATAAGGATGTACCAGGAGAAAGAAATGCTTTGTGCTTCTATGAGTTTCGGTATGACTTAGTTTGTGCATTTTAGAATATGTAACTTATTTCGTCGATGTCTTGCCTCTTTTCCTTTATTCTTTTATAGGAACTTCCGCGGCTAGCGCTGATTCGAGCGGGTACGGTCCTTGGGTGTCCATATAGAGGATGTTCCTCCTTCAACAATCGCTATAGAATTTTCGGAGCTGCCAATTGTTGCTTAGGCATCCTGCGCGTCGCCATGAGAGGCGTTGTTGAAGAAACCGATGGTGGATGTTGCATCAACTTCTGAGGCTGGCTCCGATTCGGATGAGGACCATCTTTATCGGTTGTTCTTAAGTGATCTATGTGGACAACTTAAGCGAAAGAGAAGCGTCGGAGGTATGCGAAAAGGGAGCGTGGTGCCAACCTAGCCGCAGGTGCTAGATTGAGCAAGACGCAAACTTTTGATGCTCCTATGGAAGATATCCCTCCTGCTTTATCGACCGCTTATACGCAAATTGCATGAGCTACTCGTGAGGAGGCGGAGCACCTTGTTCACAGGAAAGCAGAACATGATGCCTTGGCTAAACCTGGTAGGATTTACTTATTTTATGGGTTTCCTCATATAGAAATTTATTTGAACTTTAACATCCCTTTATTTGTATGACGACATTTGATAAGTAAGGACAAGCTTGGGTGCTGAAGCAGCAAATGAGGTGGTGACATCTAGAGAATCTGGAACGGATGATCACAACCCTGAGTCTAATGTTGTTCCAATCGCCACTCCTTCCCCCAGTTGAACTCAGACGTCTACGGGTGATGCCAGCATGGCGACGACCTTGTCTATTTAGGAGACGAGGGTGCAGATTTTGAATCTATCTCCTCCACGTCAATAGAGACTGAAGAAACTGTTGAAGCTAGTAATGCTCTGGATACAGCAGCGTTCTCTAATATGCTTTCTCTCATGGGATCCACTGGTACATTGTGTGGCATCATGCAAGGTCATCATGCTCGCAGGACGGGATTTTAAAATCTTTGCAGAAGCGGAAAAATGAAAAAATCCAAGTGAGCAAGACCTCCATACACATGAATCAACCATAGACTAAAACTTGTAAACAAAAGAGCTAGTTGAGAATGTACAACCTTTGAAACGTCTTCAAATGCTCCAATGGTTGAATGTTGGACTCCGACTATGCTCCAAGGCACCCCGGATCGCGCTTGGTTCCCGACCTGCTTCATCGAAAATGATCCACACGAAGGCCACTGGTTCTAACTCCAACTTCAATCAAATTGACTCTCATTTTGTGTGTGCTAAACATCAAAATGAAAGAGATTTAGTATGAAAAATGAACTTCCTTGCTCTCCTTTTCTTTTATTTTCTACTTCTTCTTCTTTCTTTTATTCCTCGATGAGAGACGAAGAAAAACATATAAATGAACTCATGGTTAGATGAGAAGAGTAGAAACTCTACACATCAAAACCATCCCTTTTTCCTCCTATACAAGTGTCATGTATAATGGATGAGTAAGCAAAAGAAAAATCTTCCACCTCAAAACTTAACATGCAAAAAAAAATAAAGGTGAAAAAGAAAATACATATTAATGCATATTACACACACACATGTACACACACACACACATGACATATAACATGCACATGATATGTAACAAAACAAAAGAGAGTGAATAATACAATAATACTAGTTTATATATGCATCATCATAAGAAATATCATTAAATCAACACTTAATTCAATGACCCGATTCAATCATAAACCGGCTAGTATCATCCGTCCGATTAATACATGTAGTATCACATACACATGTTTAATTGGACCCCGCACGCATCGCCGTACGTGCACTACATCATTTTTCTAGAACGGAAAAATCCTCTGTGTGGGACTCTAAAGACTGGATAATACACTGGCAGTAGGTCAGGATCATATCCGATTGATCTGAAACACTTTCAGATTAATCCCCCACCGGGATAATCTATAAGCACGTTAGCGGTACTAGCTGTACATAATGGCTACCCTGGTATTGAATGAAAAACCGGTCGACAGCAAGCTCGTTCATACCCTGCTAGAGCCTATAAGTGACATTCACCATACAGTCCGGTCTCTTCATCTAAGATTGTCGCATAGGAGGTGGAAACTGTCAGACTCCCAATAACCCTATAAGTCATGCTGACGTCAAGTTCATGACCACCAGAGAAACTACTGATAACACTTATCAGTAAATCTCGACTGCCTTGGCCAAGGACTTATGGTCATAGCCATCTATGCACAGTGCGGCATCAACTCCCTATACCGAGAGAGACAAATTCTCTCGACCGCTCATTGTCTCCATGTGCTTCGGGACTGTACCCAACTAAAACCTATTTGCACGGATCTTTAAAGCCGTGGTTGGGTTGTAATCTAAATACGGTGGGAACACATATAATACATTATGGTGATCTTGGGTCTAGGGACTACCCTGTACTCATGTCACCAGAGAACTGCTATCCGACGATTGATATAATACCATGTGGGAGTTCTCGGTGAGTCCGTCCAGTCTAACTCATCCGATGAGCACCTGTATATAATCATCGGTGTCAAACACCAATGGTTATGGGATCATCCATCGCCCCGTACAGGGTCATGAAATGTATACACTAGTCTAAACTAGAATACCGATGCCCAGTCTCGATATTCTTACGATTAGGGACTTTTAAGGATGCGCTTATAGACTACCCAAGCCCCACTAGTATGATCCTTATCATAATCGTGATATTCAAGAAAAAATCGTATGGGCTTTATCATCAAGTAGTAGTGATACGTTATAGCAAGTAAAACGTATACTTATGAATGATAAATACAAACCAGATATCACGCTATCATCTCGAGTAAGACCGATTTCTGTATAGATCCTCATGAATTTAGTAATTGCATTCCTACAATTATGATAATTGCCTTGAGAACACCTATATCCAACAATCTCCCACTTGAACTCAAGGCCAATTATTGCGGTATTGTATACACATATCTCATGTGCTACCGCATACCTAATTTCTGTACTAATAGTCGCAAACTGTGTTTGAGAAATAACCTTATTGGGTGGATCCGCTATGAAGTTTCTAACTTATCTCTCTGAATCTCAATTTCACGGAGGTAATTTGACTATCTCCCGAAATGAGCAATACCTTCCTTAGAACTTTGTTTGGATAGCCGATGGGACCTTGTTCATAAAAGAATGTATTTATCCAAACAAATGCTTAGAATGTACCCTTTACTAAGTCAAAATCAGCATCCAGCGCCTTGACTACCTCAGTATCCCGCTAGGAACTCTTCCGATATACTGCTCCTCATAAGAGGGTAAACTGATGACTCGCGATAGATACTCTGTCACCCTTGTCACCAAGGAAGCTGGAATCGGTAATCACGTCATGAAGGAGTCTGCCATTACCATACACCAAGAATATCTCATATGTTCTTCACTCCTTCCTTATATTTCTCTAGGATTCGACTAATATGTGCTTATTACACCAAGTGTAAAAGAAATATCTGGTCTGGTAAATAACATCACATGATTGACCTCACTGTCGAAATAAGTCGAATGCCATTCATGTGATTCCCTCTCTTCATCAGTCCCGAAAGACATCTCTTTAAAGAGGATGACCCTATTACTTGCAGATATATTACCTCACTAGGAGTCCTCCATTCTAAACCAATTTAGAATGGTGTTAATATACCTGAATTAGGACAATCCCAAAACCTTTATTAGATCTAAATCTATAGATCTGGTCACCAAAATCTATGATATATATATAACGGAGAAACTATGAAAACCAACGTTTGACCGAATCATAGTGTATGAACTTCACTTCCTATCAAGATTATGTCATCCACATCAATATGAGGAACCTGACACTACTCCTTACTGCCTTCTTACAAATACCAGGTTCATCTCTAATTTTGATGAAGTCAAACACTTTGACCGCAATATCAAAATAGATGATCCATCTCCGCTATGCTTGCTTTAGTCTACAAATAAACTTAAGTAACTTACACACAATCCGCTGCTCCTACTGACTAAGAAAAACTTCTGGTAAAGTCATATACATGTACACTTCTAAATCTAATTTAGAAAGACGTTATAGTCATCCTCATACCAGGTATCATAGTCATGAAGACAATAGTGGCAAGTTATCTCCGTATGGACTTCAGCACAGACAATGGAGTAACATTATCATCACAATCTACATCGGGTATTTGAGGAATACATGTTAAATATAAGTCTTACCGTATTAGGTCAATATCTTTCCATTTGCACTGATTTCAAAAGATCTGCTTGCTCCTTATGGGTTTTACCCCTTTCAGGAGCACACAACAAAATCTATAATTTGTAGTGCATGGACTCCAACTTGGATAACTTGGCATTCAGCCATCAGTCGGAAGTCACCACTTTCTATGGCATGCTGATAACTAGTAGGGTCATCATCACATGATGCAAACCTCCTAGTCATCGTTTACGAGAAAACCGAAACATCTCTCGGTGGCTGAGGTCACTTACTAAATTTGCGGAGTAGCTATGGTTTGTCAGAGTCAATTGAATCTTCAAGTTCTACTAAACTTTGAGTAACAGTTTGTCGTTCTGGAACCATTTCCAGTTTTACTATACTCCCACTAATTTCTTTCACAAGAAATTCATTTACCAAGGAGGTGGTGAGTCAAGAACAAAACACTTTTGAACTTGAAAATGGTAGAAGCTATCCCTCACGAAACCTTGAGATAACCCACAGACTGCAATTACCGACCAGATTATGGTTTTAAACATAAACCGGATAACTCCATATCTTAACAACTTTAAGATGAACGCCATTCTATATCATATATAGAAAAGAGGAACTTGTTTAGGTAAAACCAGTATCAATTGATATGTATCTATTTCTAGTGCATCCTCAAAATTGAAGAAAGCAACTCAGTATTACTCATCATGGAGCGCATCCACGGATGAGCAATTTGAGAGAGAATCATATTCTTAATACGTAATACCCAGTATCAACTATATGTCCGTATGGACATTGAACAACATACTTCAATACGTATAAGTCCCTTGAGTTCACTTACTCAATTCCTATGTGCTGTTAATTGAAAAACATTCTTTTGGTTAAAAGAAACTAAAGGTTTTCCTTTTAGGCAAAACCTGATGATTTTCCTCAATCACAACAATTGCTATGAAAACCGACATTGAGGATAAAATCAACCAATATCAATTCTCTGGTCCTTCTCAGCATCTGTAGCGCTCTACAAATATAGGATTCTAATTCGGCATCTATATATCCAGGAGCTAGAGTTTATTGAGAAATAATTTTCCAAGATACAGACACACAGGATATCCGAAACATAAAAAATGTTTCAGCGGGGTTAGTTCAGTATTCATAGTATTACCTTTTTCATTGCCCAGGCTCATGACAACATTCGTAATTTCCTTTCCTCACACTTCAACCTCTTTTGATGTCTCTCCATTTTACTTTCCTGTATATCGAATTTATGCTAGTTGGTTTTCCTCTTTCCATTCCTTTAGCACTAGCTTCGGGATTGGAAGAAGACTATCAAATAAGCGTAACCGGTATACACTCCTTATATAAGGAGTTCTAAAACTTTAGATAAGGTAGGAGGGAGAGACAAACGAACTATTCATCTAATCTAGAACCAGTTGCCATCCTCGGACTAAAACAATTTCATCGAGTTCGTATCTTACCATACGATGGCCTTCCAAGCAATATGGATCTTTGTACCGAATACATAGGGTTCTGGAGTTAGCAGAAGGGGAAGTAGGATAGGTAAGGTCATATGCGGCTATGTCATGGATTAGGGCAATCCATACATTCCAAAGCACTAAGCTTTTAAAAAGGTCGGTCAATATGGTCAATATGGTTAACGAGTCTTAGTTTAAGGTCAGTCCAGGGTCGCTGTCAGAGAGAGAGTGAGAAAAGAAACACTCAGAGTGCAACCTAATCTTGATTAGATTGATATATTTATCTAATCAAGATGGCACCCACTGTTTCGTCGAATTCTCCTTCAAACCCTAAAAGGAGAACTGGCTTGGATTTCGTAGAGAAAATCTCACGAGAGTAACTATTACTCACAGTAGGAATCGGGATCCAAACTATCATGGAGTGGTAACCTTAACGGAGTCAACAAGTCACCCCACACAATAGTAAGTATGCAATCTCATTACAAGTTTCAACATTTGAAACTCTCGATATTGGTTTTTACCCCTAATGGCTTATGATCTTAACGAGGTCAACAAATCATACGTCGCTAGTCAAGTTCAACCCATCATTTTATGATTAATTTAGACCCACCCGCATGACCCTTAACAAGGTCAACAAAGTCGCACGACTGTTCTAACTAATCGCATCACATGCAAAAAGGAAGATATCACTTAGCTACCGTATACTATGCCTCAACGAGGTTGACAAACGTAGCACGAATACTAAGTACCCTACTTCCTGAAATGATAGAGGGCTACAACTGGTTTTGATGAAAACCATCAAGGTAATGAACATGATATCATCGTAGGAACCGAATGGTTTTGAAAAGTTATAGTCGCGTAGACCTTTTCTCAAGAGTGAACTCTCCGTAAAGGGATCTAAACTCTATCCTCATCGAATGAGGTGCAGGATATTCCTAATCGAATATCATGATGTAAAGCAAAAGAATACAGCTACAAAAGCAATTTTAGTGACACAAACTTTTGCTCAAGAGCGAACTCCCTGTGACGAGATCAAGGCTCTTTCCTCACTAAATGAGATGCAGGACATTCCTAACCGAATGCCATGACGCAAAGCAAAAGAATCGACTAAAATTTCCTTTCTTAGATAAAAAAGTGGTTCCGACAACATATAGGTTTATTTTACTTTGTATTAATCCAATTAATACAATCCCATCATTTAGATAATCACATTATCCAGCGCTTTCTTTCTCAGACAACCATTACAGAAAACAATATGAAAAGGAAAAATAGAATGCATATATACGCTATCCGTATTCGCCATAGGGCTCTGTCAAGCACTGTTAGGTTACTTAACTAATGGCAGAGCGAGGCAGGGATAGCGCTGACGCAAAACGTATATAGCATTTAATTACACACACACACACACTATATATCACATATATAAATATACCATCACACGCAAATAATCACATTACAGCATGATGAAAAACAACATCACAGAGTTGGAATGGTTGGATCACCTAAGAATCCCACATATCATTTGAGCCACAAACGAAGCGCGATATTCTCCGGTCGCGTGAATAGCCCATGCGTAGCCAAAAGCAGGCCCCTACGAGTGTGGTAAGTCATCCGCCAATCCGAAAAAAAGAGGCAACCCGGTATCAACACCATGACGGGGTCACCTAGCATTTTCACTAATCCGATGACTCGAGCACTCCTCCACGGGTCTATCCTAACCTCCACAGGCGCGGCAAGCAGCCTGCCAATTCTAGAATTGAGTGACTCGGTCTAAACTCCTTGAGATGGCCACCCATTGTAATCTATAAACCAGCTGCCAGTGCGCTTCTCCATGGGGTAATCCTAAAACTTGTATTAATACAACAGTGACTTCGATCGCAACTAGATCGAATCCCGACAAATAATAATACAAAAAAGATGTAGCGACGGTCACATGTCGACCGTTCACCCCGAATAAAAGAATATACATTTGTTTAGAGTATGAATGAAATTAAACACATCACATTACACAATTCCGCACGGGACTATTCATTTCACGACAATCCAATCCACGCCAAAAAAAACTTTAACATAGAACATATCAGACTCATGTGCAACCTGTCGAATGATCACATCAATTCGGCGACGTTAAACACCACATATCACATATGCCATCGCATTAACAAGGTTAAATGCTTTAACCGCATCAATACGGAATACATGGCCAACGAATTCCAAAACCCACGAAGCTGAAATCGAATTTCCAAAAAAATGAAATTCAAGATCAGCCCTGGCCCCAAAACACCACCATTTCTAGCATGAATCGAAACCCAAATGACCCAAAAATTACCCGAGACACCAGAAGGGACCTCAGTCAAGACCCATGAGGCCCTAGGTGCATTGGATGGGGGCTCCAACCTATAGCCATGAAATTGTGGCCATGGATTGGCTGCTGGAAAAGCAAGCGCGCAGCTGCGCGCTTGCTGTGCTAGCGCCACACCCGAGACCATTTTGTGATGGTCTCGGGTGTGGGAACCCACCCAAGCCTTAGGGGAAAACCCCGGGGTCTCTCCTGTGCCACCACAGGGCTCTCGGTCTGAACCGAGAGCCCCAGGACGTGAATTATATGCAAAAATAGTTACCGGTTTGGGACAGTTTTTAAAAAAATGAACAATTCATTTTGAAAAATGGTTATAGGAATCAATTAGCCACCAAAAAGCAAGTTAAAAGTCTTTGGAAGTCTCTGATACCATTGTCAGGTCATCATGCTCGCTGGATGGATTTTTAAAATCTTTGCGGAAGCGGAAAAACGACAAAAGCCAAGCGAGCAAGACCTCCATACCCAGGAATCAACCATAGAATAAAACTGGAAAACAAAAGAGCTATTTGAGAATGTAAAACCTTTGAAACGTCTTCAAATTCTCTAATGGTTGAATGTGGGACTCTGGCTAAGCTCCGATGATCTTCAGATCGCGCTTGGTTCCCGATCGGTTTCATCAAAAATGATCCACGCAAAGGCCATCGGTTCAAGCTCCAACTTCAATCAAATTGAAGTAACTCTCATTTTATGTGTGCTAAATATCAAAATGAAAGAAATTTAGTATGAAAAATGAACTCTCTTGCTCTCTTTTCCTTTTGTTATCTACTTCTCCTTCTTCCTTTTGTTCTTGGATGAGAAAGAAAGAAAAACATACAAATGAACTCATGGTTGGATGAGAAGAGTAGAAACTCTACACATCAAAACCATCCCTTTTTCCTCTCATACAAGTGTCATGTATAATAGATGCGTAAGCAAAAGAAAAATCCTCCATCTCACCACTTAACATGCAAAAAGAATAAAAGAGAAAAAGAAAATACATATTAATGCATGTTACACACACATAAAAATATATATAAATATACATGACATATAACATGCACATGATATGTAACAAAATAAAAGAGAGTGTGAATAACACAATAATACTTGTTTATATATGCATCATCATATATAAGAAATATCATTAAATCAACACTTGATTCAATGACCTAGTTCAATCATAAACCGGCTAGTATCATTCGACCGATTAATACATGTAGTATCACATACACATGTTCAATTGGACCCCGCATGCTTCGCCGTACGTGCACTATATCTTTTCTCTAGAACGGGAAAACCCTATGTGTGAGACTAGAAAGACTCGACAATACGCTAACAGTAGGTCATGATCATATCCGATAAATCTGAAACACTTCAGATCAATCCCTTACCGGGTTAACCTATAAGCATGTTAGCGGTACTAACTGTACATAAAGGCTATCCAGGTATTGAATGAAAAGCCGGTTGACAAGCAAGCTCGTCCATACCCTGCTAGAGCCTATAAGTGACATTCACAGTACAGTCCGGTCTCTTCGTCTAAGACTGTCGCATACCGGGTCTGGGAGGTGGAAATCGTCAAACTCCCAATAAGCCTATAAGTCGTGCTAACGTCAAGCTTATGATCATAAGAGAAACTACTGATAACACTTATTAGTAAATCTTGACTGCTTTGGCCAAGGACTTATGGTCATAGCCAGCTGTGCACAGTACAACATCAACTCCTTATACCGGGAGAGACGAATTCTCTCGACCGCTCACTGTCTCTATGTGCTTCGGGACTGTACCCAACTAAAACCTGTTTGCATGGCTCTTTAAAGCCGTGGTAGGGTAGTAATCTAAGTACAATGGAAACACACATATGACACTATGACAATCTTGGGTTTAGGGACTACCCTGTACTCATGTCACCAGAGAAATGCTATCCAACGATTGGTATAATGCCATCTAGGAGTTCTCGGTGAGTCCATCCAGTGTAACTCATCCAATGAGCACCTTTATACAATCATCGGTATCAAACAACAATGGCTATGGGCTCAGCCATCGCCTCGTACAGGGTCATGAAATGTATACACTAGTTTAAACTGGAATACCGATGTCTCGTCTCGATATTCCTACGACTAGGGACTTTTAAGGATGTGCTTATAAACTACCCAGGCCCCACTAGTATAATCCTTATCATAACCTTGGTAGTCATGCAAAGTTCCTATAAGCTTTATCATCATGTAGCAGTGATACGTTATAGCAAGTAAAACGTATACTTATGAATGATAAATACAAACCAAATAGTACACTATCATCTCGAGTAAGACTGTTTTATGTATAGGTCCTCATGAATTCAGTAATTGCATTTCTATAATTACGATAATTGCCTTGAGAACACCTATATCGAACAATTCTTACATTCATTTTTATTTCCGCTAGGCATATTTGCTAACATTTTCTTCATTTCCGATGCAGGCATGACAACTATTATACCGGTCGCAACATCCATGGATCCTAGAGATCTACAGGTTGAGGAACCCCTATCGCCCGACATCATGACCGTCGTCGCTCTTCTTATTTCCTTCACGCTTCTATGAATCTTTTCGCACTTAGCGATGGAAGGTAATTTTTCTTCGATTTTTATCATTTCTTCGTCTCCGTATTGACCTTACTCTTTACGTTGATTCCTGGGCATGTACTATTACAATCTTGCAGGAGTACTCTTTAACCAATTGTGTCAAGAGTTAACCACACGCTTTTCATTCCAACTGGGGCCTGCTCCTCCTTCCGGCGTTGATCAGTATATCTCTCATTTCTTACTCCAACTTTTTACAAGTAACCCTCTCATGATAAGAATTTTTCTTGTACTGATTGCAGTCTTACGGCTTGAAGAAGAAGACGAAGAAATGGCTGAGCCCTTTATGCTCCCAGATTTACCGCTTTCAGCTATTTGTAGGTTGAATTTTATGCATCTTCTAACAGCTCCATTGGGTTTAGTTACTTTTGAATCTCGCATATCTATGCCCACGGGACCCTTCGCTAGACACCAATCTTCTAGAGGTACGGAATACAGTGGGCGCACGCTGGGCGAGTTTATCGAAGACCTTGATATTGAGGCCCTCACATGTGCTAGGGACTTTGCAGATGAAGTCATCCCTATACTGGCTACCCATGTGTCCTTTCGTAATGAAGACTTTGTCCGTGTTTGGGTTAGCTACTATAGACAGATTGAAGCTTTCTTCTATGAGATTGAGCGTAAGCGTCTTACTCCTGAGGCTTTATCTTCAAGGGCCTGATCGACCGTCCGAATTGAATGGTGCGCCACCCTCGTTCAATGTTACTGGTAGAAGTGGCCAGGAAGAAAGAGGAATATGAGACGGTTTCCAAAGAATCAGGATAGTTACGAGCTCAGATAGAGGCTAACGATGCGCGGATCCGAGCCATTTTCAAGAATCTTCAACGCTGCATATTTAGAGAGATGGCGTTGAAAAGGGATCTTGATTTTATGGATCAAGGAATGCGAGGCCATGCGGTTGCTAAGCAGGAGCTTTCTTAGAATCTCAATTCATATCTGCAATAACAAACCCAAACCGAAACACTGCTGGCCGCACTAGTGGAGCGTGAAAATGAACTCCGGTAAGAGAATGAGTGCCTCACCATCTTGCTAAAACCCCCACCCTCTTAGTAGTTATCATTGTACACTCTTTTTTTGTAGATTGTATCTTTTAACCATTTTGATTTATGAATTAAAGATATTTCTTTTCATATTTGCACCTTTCTGTTTCTTGATTGTCCTGATCTGGCGTGGATTAGTTTATTTACTTGTTTCGGAGTGTTTAGTTTACCTTTCCCTTAGGCTTATAGGCAAACTCACCCTAACGTTACATATAAATAACCTTTTTTTATGATAGGAGTCCGTTACGTTTGTGGTACTGGGTTAATTCCATCATACCATTGCGTTGGCTGATATATTCCCGACATGCAGTCCCTTAGGTTGCTGCTAGAATAGCCACACGTCTGTCGTGTCTCTGATCCTTTCTGATGCTGGACAAGACGTCTTCAAGTAGTCTTCTCAGGTTATAACATTCACATTACCATCAGAAGATCCAGTGTTAAGTGTAGTCGTGGCGCTTTACTTGAGATTAATCTCGATTTGGAGCCCCGATGAGTTATAACCGCGCCCTTCTAGGGTGGGATGACATCCAATGGTCATTAGGCTTTGTATGTATTATTGTCGAGACCCAAAATTAGGAATATGTCGTCCTTTCGCTTTTGCTTAATGATGCCGCGTTGCTCAATCACTGAAGAGGGGTAGACATCCATATGAGTTCTATACTGTACGTATTGCTATCGAGATCTGGAGCTAAGAATATATCATTACTTTGATTTTATTTGAACGTTACGCCAGCACCCTGTTGGAATAAGAAGGAACGTCGAGATAGTCTCTAGGCTATAGATGTACCGTCAAGATTTGGTTTTTCTTTTGACGAAGTATGGTGGAAAAATATGGTTCCCTTTCTTTCATTTGTGCCCATAGATTGTATACAAGAGTCCGTATAGACCTACTTGCAGGGCAGAGAGAAATATTTATCTTATTATATATATATATATATATATTTATATTATTTTCCATGATACTCTATCCTTCAGCTTTTCTTATCGCGAAAGTCGCGATTGCCCAATTATTTCGGCTATTTATTCACGGTGCCCAATCATTTCGGCCATTTCATTTTATTTTTTCTCGTTGCTTTTTACTGCGAGCCGCCCTATGATTTTGGCTATTTCTTTTTTATCTTTTTATATACTCATCGGTTTTTTTGTGAGTCGGAAACTTGTAGTCTGATACCCGCTTTGGCATCAGCTTCGCTACAACTGGAATATTGCCAGGAGCGACTTGTCATATGCCATTGTTAATTTCGGCCAATGGTGGCTTAGGTAACAGCTTTAGATCCCTGCTAACTAAGGTTTTTTCGACTTTACGAGCCGTAAGGGTCTCATAAGGGTATTTCTTCCTATGGGTCATGCGAATTTGATAGGTTTATTTTCTCCTAAGGAGCCATGGGGACTCCTAAGTGTATCTTACTCTCATAAGTCATAAGGATCTTACAGGAGTACTTTCTCTTTACTAGTCGAGGGGACTTGCAAATTTCGTTCACCTTGTCAAGCAACATTTCTCATTTTTGGTGAGACTTGATTGGGAATATATTTATTTACACCCGTATATTATATACAAGAGTCAATATTGGACCACTTGTAGGACATAAATTTATGGGGTTATGATGGTTTAAGAACATGTTTAGATCCTTGTAACTTAAGGTTTTTGAATTCCATAAGCCGTGACGGTCTTACTGTCACGACCCGCAGGGTACGGAACGTGACTGGTACTTAAGTTTACGAAACGTCTCAAGACGTCCGTAAAATAAGTAAGCCAAAGCCCAGAAAACCAAAACCAAATAAGCAAAAGAGTGAAGAAAGCCCAATCAATTGAAAGCGAGTTTATCAAATAAGTCATGTAAAACCCTTTTTAAAAACAATACCAATTTTTCCGAAAATTTCGGCAGAGTCTCCTTTGTAAATACTGGCCCCCAAAATGGGTACAACAAGAATATATATGAATCCAACAAATATGGCATCCCCAAGCGGGAGCTAGCTCTTTGCCACAAGGCGGTCACAAATCCCACGCAATATAAAATAACAACATGCAAAATAATCATAAAGAGCATGAGAAAACAGCATGTCGACTCAAGTGAGCTCGACCCTAAAATACAGCATAAAAAGTCCACAAATCTCACAGTCTCATCTCTAGGTCAATATACAATAATGCTGGTAGATACAGTAGATGGAGTACACTAGATACAAGAATATACAAGGTGGTACAAAAATAATGATATAACCCACCTAAGAGCAAAACCTCGAGTCCTGGCCAAAGAAACAAGAGCGCCCGCCGTTACTGTACTGACGGAGCGGACCTGCAAAAGGCTATGGCACAACGGGGGTGAGTTGCCAACTCGTGAGTAATAAATAACATCTATACAGGCTATCGTATGCATGCACACAAGCATCCTAGCATCTAAATACAGGTAAGGCAGGACATAATGGCAAGTATGTATGCAATATGAATATACTAGCAGGTATGAATGTAATGCGAGTCAACTCGTGATCTGAATGTGTAAGTATAAGAAATCATGTTTTTCCCATTAAGAATCTCTTTTGAAATACCAGCACAATACCAATAGAATCAACCAGAACCTGTGTCCAGCAACGACACCTCAAAACTATCACAAATCTCATATATCCATGTCATAGTATCTCTGGCCTCAGCCATCCGGCTGACCCAGCTCAATATCAAATCTCATCATCCCGCGGCCACGGTCGGTATCCTCTGGATATCCGCCGTGCCAAACAGTCACCGGTAGGTAATCCGTCCCCTGCCAGGCTCAACGTCAACACCATATTCATCTTGCCCCGGGGTACCATACCGGGCCCACCATGTACCCGTGACGGTTCCTCCACTCCTCGACACGGATCTCGAAAACCACAGCAAACTCATGGTGGACGACACTTACATCACTAGAAAACCGTAATTTACATATTTTAAAAATATAATAAGTTTAGAAATTTTGCGGCTTTCCCCCGAAATCCAGAAATATCATAAAATCTCAAGAAATCCTCATAAGTGAATATGTCAATGATAATGAATGCATATGGTATCAATAATCAAGTTGCGATGTGTGATTAATAGATTAGGCATGAACAAATAATATGATGAAGCACATGCACATGAATAGCAATCCTACGATTTCATTTTAAGGAATTAAAGCAATAGCGCGAGTTTAAGTATCAATTATAGTAAAAGGTTTCAATTTAAAGGTTATCTAGTGTGGTGGCATGGCAATTACCAGGGTGTGTGTGTAAGCATGAATAGTGCTCGTGCTGCATATAAAAACCCTGGCAATGGTGCAGGTGTCCTATAAAATGGTTTCGTATATGTATGTCAATATAGGGCATGAATGTAGCAAATAATCATACAAGTATTACACTTCTAATTACTAACATTACTAAGAATCTTTTTAAGGTACTAAAACTATCGGGCGACTTGCGCCATCCAACGATAGTCCCCCGTAGATGTTACATCTACTCACCGGAATCCCTAGCTAGCTCCGTCCAATCACCGCTTTCCCTTTTCGAGCCGCGTTTGACGTCTCCGCGACCGAACCTGGAATTAACATCAATACAAACATAAGGTTACAAATCAAGAACGACGCAATTCCCTAACGAAAATACCAACGTTCACTAGCTAGGTACAACATGCACAAGGTGCGCGGAACACACGCGAAAATCGCAAAAACTGCAAAAATCGCCGATTTGGTCGCCCGGCAAATCTAAAACCCGATTACTCAAAAATCCGCACTCACGCATCCTAAATGTCATAGGATAAGCCAATACAATCATCAAGATATCAAAACTAATTTGTCACATACTTTTATCACAAAACTAGTAAGCACAAACATTCTAAAAAAAACGACGCAACATCGCCGTTATGCGATAAAGTGCTCATAATCCAACACAACATCCAACTAACCCACTAGATAGCCATTACATTAGTTTTAAACCATTAGCAATGCTTAAAAACCTAATTTCCATAAACAAAACCTTTCTTGATTTTCATTATTAGCAATTTCAATCCAAAACTAAACATGACAATACCAAATTAGCACTAATTTGAATCCCACACAAATAAAGTAACCTCATTAACTTAGATTAGCAAACAACTAGATAGTAAAATAGATTTAATTAACTAAATAATGGTTTCTAAAAACCCTAGTTTAATTTCAACCATGAACTTTTTAAAAAAAAAACTAGAATGAAACTAACACTAAATTTAACACTAAACAAATTTCAAGGTTCTAGTTTAGCACACTTAAGCTATAATTTAACCATTTGATTAGAAATTATACCTCAAAATATCAATCCTAAGATTGCTCAAGCCTCCCAAAACACCTCCTTTCACCTCGATTTGAACCAAATTAGGTTGGAGAAGAGATGGAATATGGTTTTGCTTTGAAATTGTGAAGAAATTTGTTGATTTTGTTAATTTTTGAGATGAATTTGTGAACAAAAGAGAGAGGAAAAATGAAGGGGGGGAGCTGCTGGTTTCTGGCCAGAAATGAGGGAGAGGGGAGTGGTGTGGGGTGTGGGAAAAGTCTAGGTCAACTCCTACCAACCCACAAAAGACCATACCCAATTAACAATTCAAAAACCTTTAAAAAAAACCCTCATTTCCACACAAATACAAAGTCAAAGGAGCATGGAATTTTTTTCCCCATGAGCTGCTGGAAATGGCCGGCCTAGGGTGAGGGAAAAGTGAGAGGGAGTGCACAAAAAACATTTTATGCAAAAAGACCCCATACAAGTCCAAAATTGCAAGTTTAAGCTTAAATTCAATAAATTTCGTTTCCTATAATAAAAATTAGCTAAAACTCAAAATAAAATACTAAAAATTTATGTTACAATTAGATTTTAATTAACATAATTTTAAAGATTAAAATTAGCCCAAAAAATTTTGTATTTATCGCTAATTTAATGTATTTTCTTACCGGATTAAAATAATATTAAAAAATTGAAAAATTAGGGAAAATTTTTAAACGACCAGAATTTCATAAGTAACTCATTAGTTACTAAAAATAAGCAATTACCTATCCATTTTAGGTATAATTAGTCCTAAACTGCAAAATAACAAAAAAGACGGTTTTCGGAAAAATACCGAATTTTCACCGATTTTCAGGAAAACACCAAAACGACTTTTCAAGGCGCTACAATCTTCCCCCCTTAAAGAAATTCGGTCCCCGAATTTAAAAAATATAGCTACGCGTACCTTCAAAGAGATGGGGATATTTCTTCCTCATCTCGCCCTCGGTCTCCCAGGTGACCTCCTCGCTGCTCGGGCTACGCCAAAGGACCTTGACGGTTGGTATAATCTTCGATCTCAACTTCTTCACCTGCCGATCCAGGATGGCCACCGGCTGCTCTGCAAAAGAAAGGTCGTGCTCTAGCTGGACTGTCGGGTGCTGAATCGCATGCGAAGGGTCGTGAAGGTACTTGCGGAGTATCGAAACATGGAAGACGGGGTGAACATCGGGAAAGCTGGGTGGAAGAGCCAAACGATATGCAACAGCGCCAACACGCTCGAGAATCTCGAAGGGACCTACGAATCTAGGGCTAAGCTTCCCCTTTTGCCCAAAACGCATCACGCCCTTCATCGGAGAGACTTTCAGAAAAACATGATCGCCAACTGCGAACTCCAATCTGCGACGGCGCCTGTCTGCATAGGATTTCTGTCTGCTCTGAGCTGCCCTCATCCGGTCTCGAATCAACTGAATCTTCGCTGTCGTCTCCTCAACAAGCTGCGGCCCTAAAATACTGCTCTCGCTGAGCTCTGTCCAACAGACGGGCGATCTGCATCTCCTCCCATACAATGCCTCGAAAGGTGCCATCTGAATAGTATCCTGGAAGCTGTTGTTGTAGGAGAACTCCACTAGAGGTAAATGACCATCCCAGCTACCGCCGAAGTCTAAAACGCACGCTCTGAGCATGTCCTCGAGAGTCTGAATGGTCCGCTCTGACTGTCCGTCGGTCTGCGGATGAAACGCTGTGCCGAAGCTCAAACGAGTGCCCAAAGCCTCCTGAAGTCTCTGCCAAAGTCAGCTGGTGAACTGGGTGCCTCGATCTGACACGATACAAGTCGGTACGCCATGCAACCGCACGATCTCGTCGATGTAAAGCTGGGCATACTGAGCGAAGCTGAAAGTCGTCTTCACTGGCAGGAAGTGAGCCGCTTTCGTCAATCGATCTACGATCACCCAGATGGAGTCATACCCTCGACTGGTCCTGGGTAGACCCACAAGGAAATCCATCAAAATCTGCTCCCATTTCCACTCCGGAATGGGTAACGGCTGTAGCTCTCCTGCGGGCCTCTGGTGCTCGGCCTTGACTTACTGACAAGTCAGGCATCTCGATACAAACTCCGCAATGTCCCTCTTCATCCCGCCCCACCAGTAGGTCTCTCTCATATCATAGTACATCTTGGTGGAACCGGGGTGGACACTATACACTGATCGGTGTACCTCCTCAAGAATGTCGCGCCGCAATCCATCAGCATCTGGTACGCACAGTCTAGATCCATATCGTAAAATCCCCTGATCATCAATCACGAACTCGGAAAATCTGCCCTGTCCCATCTGTGCCATGATCTCTGAGCAACGGTCGTCTCTGTGCTGTGCCTCATATATACGGTCAAGCAACTGTGGGCGTGCACGAACATGCGCGAGCTGTCCCCCTGTCTGAGTGAACTCGAACTCAACTCGGCTGTCGCATAACATCTGCCAATCTGCTGACGACTGCCTCTGCACTGCACGCAAAAAGGATAGACTACCCCCGGGCCTCCTACTCAACGCATCTGCCACCACATTCTCCTTGCCTGGGTGATATAAGATCTCGCAGTCGTAGTCTTTCACCAACTCCATCCAACGACGCTGTCTGAGGTTCAGGTCTCGCTGCTGAAATATGTATTTTAAGCTCTTGTGGTCTGTGAATATTTGGCACGACTCGCCATATAGGTAATGTCGCCAAATCTTCAATGCAAAGACCACTGCAGCCATCTCCAAATCGTGAATGGGGTAGTTCTGTTCATGCTTCTTCAACTGCCGAGAAGCATAAGCGATCACCCGGCCATGCTGCATCAGTACGCACCCTAATCCCACTCGTGAAGCATCACAGTAGACCACAAATCCGCCTGATCCCGAAGGCAAAGATAATACCGGCGCCGTAGTCAAATAAGTCCGTAACTGCTGAAAACTGCGCTCGCACTCCTCTGTCCAAACGAAAGGAACTCCCTTCCGGGTCAAACCGGTCAAAGGTTCAGCTATACGGGAGAAGTCCTGAACAAAACGCCTGTAGTAACCCGCCAGGCCTAGAAAACTACGGATCTCAGTAACGGATGTAGGTCGGGACCACTGCTGAACAGCCTCAATCTTTTTCGGGTCCACACATATGCCGTCTCTCGTAACCACGTGACCCAAGAATCCGACGCTGTCCAGCCAGAATGCACACTTGGAGAACTTTGCGAACAGCTGGTGCTCCTTCAGAGTCTGTAACGTAATCCGCAAGTGCTGCTCGTGCTCCTCTCTGCTCCGGGAGTACACCAAGATATCGTCGATAAACACGATGATGAACGAGTCAAGATACGGCCTGAATGTACGGTTCATCAAATCCATGAATGCTTCTTGGGCGTTGGTGAGTCCGAACGACATCACCAAAAACTCGTAGTGGCCGTAGCGCGTACGGAAAGCTGTCCTCGGTATATCCTCCTGTCGAACTCGCAGCTGATGGTATCCTGATCGCAAGTCGATCCTCGAAAAATATCCCGCACCCTGAAGCTGGTCGAACAAATCATCAATGCGTGGCAACGGATATCTGTTCCGCACGGTAACCTTGTTCAGCTGGCGGTAGTCGATACATAAGCGCAAACTTCCATCCTTCTTCTTGACAAACAGGACCGGAGCACCCCACGGAGAAACACTAGGTCGAATAAGCCCCTTATCTAACAAATCCTGCAACTGATCCTTCAGCTCTCGAAGCTCTGCCGGGGCCATCCGATAAGGCGGTATAGAAATAGGCCCCGAGCCGGGAATCAAATCAATGCAGAACTCAACATCGCGCTCAGGCGGTAGCCCAGGTAGCTCATCAGGGAAAACATCGGGGAACTCACAAACAACCGGGACCCGGTCCAACGGAACCTCTGCAGCTCGAGTATCAAAAATATACGCTAAGAATCCCTGACATCCCTTCCGTAAGAGCTGACCAGCGCGAAGAGACGAAATTAAGCTGGGAAGGGTGACACTGCAGTCTCCCTGAATAACAAGGACTGGCTCTCCCGGAAAGCTAAATCTGACTGCCTTCTCACGGCAGTCCACCGAAGCATAACAAGTGGCTAGCCAATCCATGCCCAGAAGCATATCAAAGTCCAACATATCGAGGAGAATCAAATCAACCGATGAATCCCTCTTCCCGATACGAACGGAACACAATCGAAAAACAAAACGAGCGACAAACGACTCGCCTACCGGAATACTAACAACAAGCGGATGATCTAACGACGACGACTCACGGCCCAACATCGGTGCAAAGTGTGTAGAGACGTACGAATGTGTGGAACCTGGGTCAAATAATACCCGTGCGTCGAAAGAACAAACTGGCAAGGTACCTGTCACAACGGCATTGGATGCCTGCGCATCCTGCGGTGTCAAAGCAAAAACTCGGGCCTGTCCTCCACCGATAGCGGGCTGACCTCGACCTCGGCCTCTGCCTCCTCGTCCTCTCTGAACAGGACCGCCGCGTCCACGGCCTCTGGGTGCACCTAACTGGCGTGGAGCATCGCCTGTGGTAGGAAGTAGGGCTCTCTGAGGAGGGGGTGGTGATGGTGGTAGGGTCACATGCGGAACGGTCACCGCTCCCTGTCGTCTCGCCGGACAGTCTCTGACAAGATGGTGTGGACTCCCGCACCCAAAACACCCTGGCGACGGCTGCTGTCCCTGGGGATAAGAACCATATAACTGTCCCCGTCCAAATCCTCTGCCAGGCCTATCTCTCGGAAAGAATCTAGCACGCTGCCTCTGAGACGGTACATCGGTGCGAATCCTCTTCGGCCCAGAAACGGCCGAAGTCTGTGATATGCGTGCCTCCATTCGTAATGCCGTATCCATAGCAGCTGAATAAGTGTCGTAGTGCTGGGCGCCAATGGCAAGATATAGCTGGGCATCAAGTCCCTGTACGAACCTCTTCACCATATTCTCTTCGGTATCCACCAAATACGGAGCATATCGGGATAACTGCGTAAACTGGATGTCATACTCAGACACCGTCATCCCAGGTGTCTTGACTAAGGCCTCGAAGCTGCGAGCTCTGGCGTCACGAACGCTCTCTGGAAGGAAACGAGCTAGAAAGACCGCTGTAAACTCGGCCCAAGTCATAGGCGGTAGACCTGCAGCTCGACCTCTCAAGACTGACTCCCACCATGTCTGCATGAGACCCTCTAGTCGGAAACTCGCAAGCTCTACCCATCGATCATCCGAACATCTCAGCGAACGGCAGATCCTGGCTTAACTGTCAAGGAACGTCTGTGGGTCCTCCGCTGCCTCGGTGCCGGTGAATACTGGAGGTCTCAGCCTCATGAAATCCTGTAGCGAAACCGGAATGGCCACGGTGGTAGTAGTAGGAGCAGGTATCATGGTCGTCTGTGATGTAGTAGGTACGTCATCCGGCCTCGGTGTACGACTGGCTACAACTAGGGATCCTACCATCTGACGTAGCTCCTGCATGCTCCCCATCATCTGTCGCAACTCCTCCATACCAGTCTCGAGCCTATCCATACGGCCTGGGGAAGGTGGATCGGTCTGTCCCTGCGGCGTAGGCATACCACCCTGCTCAGTCCTAGTCTCGGACGAGCCAGCTCGAATCTCGTCTCGGGCGGCAGCCCTCTGTGCCCTCGTAGCCTTCGGCGGCATAGTGGCTGTTACAGGAAAATGGATAATAAGAACAGTGCAATAGGATCATAGGATACACGGAAATGAAGAAGGAATTTCATGCAAGTATATCCTAAAGTCACTTAGGCGGAGTACCGTATCGCAAGTATGCCGCGGACATACACACGATACGTTACCCTACTTAAGTCACTTACTCCATCTACCAAGGGTCATCCTACACTCAAAAAGGTAAAACCTATCGCTCTGATACCAACTTTGTCATGACCCGCAGGGTACGGAACGTGACTGGCACTTAAGTTTACGAAACGTCTCAAGACGTCCGTAAAATAAGTAAGCCAAAGCCCAGAAAACCAAAACCAAATAAGCAAAAGAGTGAAGAAAACCCAATCAATTGAAAGCGAGTTTATCAAATAAGTCATGTAAAACCCTTTTTAAAAACAATACCAATTTTTCCGAAAATTTCGGCAGAGTCTCCTTTGTAAATACTGGCCCCCAAAATGGGTACAACAAGAATATATATGAATCCAACAAATATGGCATCCCCAAGCGGGAGCTAGCTCTTCGCCACAAGGCGGTCACAAATCCCACGCAATATAAAACAACAACATGCAAAATAATCATAAAGAGCATGAGAAAACAGCATGTCGACTCAAGTGAGCTCGACCCTAAAATACAGCATAAAAAGTCCACAAATCTCACAGTCTCATCTCTAGGTCAATATACAATAATGCTGGTAGATACAGTAGATGGAGTACACTAGATACAAGAATATACAACGTGGTACAAAAATAATGATATAACCCACCTAAGAGCAAAACCTCGAGTCCTGGCCAAAGAAACAAGAGCGCCCGCCGCTACTGTACTGACGGAGCGGACCTGCAAAAGGCTATGGCACAATGGGAGTGAGTTGCCAACTCGTGAGTAATAAATAACATCTATACAGGCTATCGTATGCATGCACACAAGCATCCTAGCATCTAAATACAGGTAAGGCAGGACATAATGGCAAGTATGTATGCAATATGAATATACTAGCAGGTATGAATGCAATGCGAGTCAACTCGTGATCTGAATGTGTAAGTATAAGAAATCATGTTTTTCCCTTTAAGAATCTCTTTTGAAATACCAGCACAATACCAATAGAATCAACCAGAACCTGTGTCCAGCAACGACACCTCAAAACTATCACAAATCTCATATATCCATGTCATAGTATCTCTGGCCTCAGCCATCCGGCTGACCCAGCTCAATATCAAATCTCATCATCTCGCGGCCACGGTCGGTATCCTCTGGATATCCGCCGTGCCAAACAGTCACCGGTAGGTAATCCGTCCCCTGCCAGGCTCAACGTCAACACCACATTCATCTTGCCCCGGGATACCATACCGGGCCTACCATGTACCCGTGACGGTTCCTCCACTCCTCGACACGGATCTCGAAAACCACAGCAAACTCATGCTGGACGACACTTACATCACTAGAAAACCGTAATTTACATATTTTAAAAATATAATAAGTTTAGAAATTTTGCGGCTTTCCCCCGAAATCCAGAAATATCATAAAATCTCAAGAAATCCTCATAAGTGCATATGTCAATGATAATGAATGCATATGGTATCAATAATCAAGTTGCGATGTGTGATTAATAGATTAGGCATGAAGAAATAATATGATGAAGCACATGCACATGAATAGCAATCCTACGATTTCATTTTAAGGAATTAAAGCAATAGCGCGAGTTTAAGTATCAATTATAGTAAAAGGTTTCAATTTAAAGGTTATCTAGTGTGGTGGCATGGCAATTACCAGGGTGTGTGTGTAAGCATGAATAGTGCTCGTGCTGTATATAAAAACCCTGGCAATGGTGCAGGTGTCCTATAAAATGGTTTCGTATATGTATGTCAATATAGGGCATGAATGTAGCAAATAATCATACAAGTATTATACCCCTAATTACTAACATTACTAAGAATCTTTTTAAGGTACTAAAACTATCGGGCGACTTGCGCCATCCAACGATAGTCCCCCGTAGATGTTACATCTACTCACCGGAATCCCTAGCTAGCTGCGTCCAATCACCGCTTTCCCTTTTCGAGCCGCGTCTGACGTCTCCGCGACCGAACCTGGAATTAACATCAATACAAACATAAGGTTACAAATCAAGAACGACGCAATTCCCTAACGAAAATACCAACGTTCACTAGCTAGGTACAACGTGCACAAGGTGCGCGGAACACAGGCGAAAATCGCAAAAACTGCAAAAATCGCCGATTTGGTCGCCCGGCAAATCTAAAACCCGATTACTCAAAAATCCGCACTCACGCATCCTAAATGTCATAGGATAAGCCAATACAATCATCAAGATATCAAAACTAATTTGTCACATACTTTTATCACAAAACTAGTAAGCACAAACATTCTAAAAAAAACGACGCAACATCGCCGTTATGCGATAAAGTGCTCACAATCCAACACAACATCCAACTAACCCACTAGATAGCCATTACATTAGTTTTAAACCATTAGCAATGCTTAAAAACCTAATTTCCATAAACAAAACCTTTCTTGATTTTCATCATTAGCAATTTCAATCCAAAACTAAACATGACAATACCAAATTAGCACTAATTTGAATCCCACACAAATAAAGTAACCTCATTAACTTAGATTAGCAAACAACTAGATAGAAAAATAGATTTAATTAACTAAATAATGGTTTCTAAAAACCCTAGTTTAATTTCAACCATGAACTTTTTAAAAAAAAAACTAGAATGAAACTAACACTAAATTTAACACTAAACAAATTTCAAGGTTCTAGTTTAGCACACTTAAGCTATAATTTAACCATTTGATTAGAAATTATACCTCAAAAGATCAATCCTAAGATTGCTCAAGCCTCCCAAGACACCTCCTTTCACCTCGATTTGAACCAAATTAGGTTGGAGAAGAGATGGAATATGGTTTTGCTTTGAAATTGTGAAGAAATTTGTTGATTTTGTTGATTTTTGAGATGAATTTGTGAACAAAAGAGAGAGGAAAAATGAAAAGGGGGAGCTGCTGGTTTCTGGCCAGAAATGAGGGAGAGGGGAGTGGTGTGGGGTGTGGAAAAAGTCTAGGTCAACTCCTACCAACCCACAAAAGAGCATACCCAATTAACAATTCAAAAACCTTTAAAAAAAACCCTCATTTCCACACAAATACAAAGTCAAAGGAGCATGGAATTTTTTTCCCCATGAGCTACTAGAAATGGCTGGCCTAGGGTGAGGGAAATGTGAGAGGGAGTGCACAAAAAACATTTTATGCAAAAAGACCCCCTACAAGTCCAAAATTGCAAGTTTAAGCTTAAATTCAATAAATTTCGTTTCCTAAAATAAAAATTAGCTAAAACTCAAAATAAAATACTAAAAATTTATGTTACAATTAGATTTTAATTAACATAATTTTAAAGATTAAAATTAGCCCAAAAAATTTTGTATTTATCGCTAATTTAATGTATTTTCTTACCGGCTTAAAATAATATTAAAAAATTGAAAAATTAGGGAAAATTTTTAAACGACCAGAATTTCATAAGTAACTCATTAGCTACTAAAAACAAGCAATTACCTATCCATTTTAGGTATAATTAGTCCTAAACTGCAAAATAACAAAAAAGACGGTTTTCGGAAAAATACCGAATTTTCACCGATTTTCAGGAAAACACCAAAATGACTTTTCAAGGCGCTACACTTACAGAGTGTATATTCTCCTTACGAGTTATGATGATCTCGTAAGTTTATTTTCTCCTTAGGAATTGTATGGATTCTTAAGTATGTTTCTCCTTTGTGAGTCGCAAGGATCCCACGCAGGTGTTTTCTCCTTTCAAAGTCGAGAGAACTTTAAAAGTGCATCTTTCTTTTCTTTTAACGAGTTCGCTCCCTTTCGGGTTTTCACAAGCTTGCCGGTAGCCCTGCTATTTTTAATCACGGCGTCCTTTCAGGTTTTCATCTGTGCCCATTTTGCTTATGGACATACCTTTTTCTTTTTCTTCATCATGGATGATCTAACATTGCTCAAGGAGATAGGCGACATGTAAGGTAACACACTATCAGCTGTAGGTCACGATATTTTTCAAAGAACCGCATCATATGGGACCTGGGAGAGATATGAATTGTTCTATGCCCATGGATTGCATACGGTGATCCATATGGAGACCCACTATAGGAAATATATTAGTTTAAGGACATTACGGTCCAACATTAGTTTAGGGACATTTCGGTCTAGGGAATATAGCATGAGGTCATATTGTTTATGCCCATGGATATTATACAATGTTCAATATGGAGATTCATCGTAGGGCACAGTGCCAATTTAGGGATATAGCGGTCCAACATTCCCGTGTTCAGGACGAATAATAGTTTAAAGATATTTCGATCCGATGCCAGTTTAAAGACGTGGTAGTCCACTATTATCATGTACAGGATGACATATTAGTTTAAGGACATTCCGGTCCAACATTCCCATGTTCAGGACGAAAGGATAGTTTAAGGACATTTCAGTCTGATACCAGTTTAAGGACGTAGTGTTCCGCTATCCCGACTTAATGGGGGCGCATATGACTTTCAGAGTAATAACTTAAGAAGATAGCGAGCAGACACAAGTATCGTCATATATTATTAACCTAAGTCGCGACTCTTCAAGCATAATAATTTTTGAGGAATCAGTCGTTTATTGGAAGAAATGGTCTTTCACCATGTATATCCATAAGCAGGTAAGCTTCACCTTGTTAAACCTTATCTATGATGTACGGGCCTTTATATTTTGACTCGAACTTTCCCCGTTTTGCACAATTGGGAATCATTGGTATTTTGACAACAAGCACGAGTTTGCCTTGGCGGAATGTTCTCGGCCTGGCTAGTCTTACATATGATCGCGTCATCCTTACCTTATAAGCTTCCAGATTTTGCTGTGCTACATGGCAGGTTTCATGGAGAGTATCGAGCTCCTCGAGCCTAAGATGAGAATTTTCTTCATCTGTTAGCTCGTATTGAACTGCTACTCGTAATGAGGGGAGTTCTATCTCCAGTGGGAGTACTACTTTAGTGCCAAACACCAATGCATATGGTGTTGTATTTGTTTCCATCTTAAACGTTGTTCAGTACGCCCAAAGAGCTTCATGCAATATTTCGTGCCAGCCCTTCTTGTTCTTGGACACCGTCTTCTTTATAATCTTGGTCAGGGTCTTGTTAAATACTTCATCTAGACTATTGGCCTGAGAATTATAGATCGAAGAGTACCTCCAGTCTATCTTGTGTTGCTATACGAAATGGCTTATTTTGTGGCTTCTATAGGCTGTTCCATTATCCGAGATTATCCGTCTTGGAGTTCTGAATTGGTAGATAACATGAGTTTTGAAGAAGTGGAGGATGTTCTCCGTCTTCACCTCTCTTAGCGGTACTGGTTCTGCCCACTTAGAGAAGTAATTGGTTGTTGCAAGTATAAACGATGTCTTCTGGATGACGCTGGTTCGACAGGGCCGATTATATCTATTTCTCACATTTCGAACGACCAACTTGCTACTGTTGTATGCAACGAATTTGGATGTTGATGTATAAATTCCCCGTGTATTTGGCACGAGTGACACTACTTCGCATATTCGAGATAGTCCTGAATCATCATGGGCCAATAATAGCCCATCCATCCTATCTTCAGCTTCATGTTTGTACCTGCTTGATGGGAACCGCGAAGTCCGTCGTGTACTTCTTAGACGACTTTCTTTGATTCCTTCAGCCCTAGGCATCTTAACCATACAAAGTCGAATGATCTCTTGTATAGAGTATCATTGACAAAGGCGAATGACAGAGCTCGTTTCATAAGATGATGTCTTAATAACGCATCCTCTGATGTACGTTGGGCCTTAAAGTAGCTTATAAAGGCTTCTCTCCAGTCCTCGACCTCTTTTTTGTTTTCTATTTGGAGAACTTTTCGTTCGGTCGCTTTTTTCCGGACAGTTTTATCGGGGCTTCCGAAGGTATGTCTGCTGGCATTAGGATCCTGCGGTTTTGAACAATGATCCTTACGTCATCGAGGTCTTCATCGGCCAATTCTTTAGCCAATTGGCTAACGCGTCCGCCTTACTGTTTTCCACTCGCGGTATGCTTTCCAGGGTATAGGAAGGGATTTTGGTCAGCAGCTACTGTACTCTTTTGCCATACCTTTTTTGTTCTGGTTTGCATGTCTGGTAGTCACCTTTTACCTGACTAACGATCTGCTGAGAATCTCCGTATATTCGGAATTCCTTGATCCCCATGTTGATAGAGATCTCAAGACCGGCTATCAAAGTTTCGTATTCAGCTTCATTATTAGTCTTGGGCTCCGTCAAGGAAATGGCGTAACGCAATATTCCTCCTTACGGGGTCATAAAGATAAGGCCTACGCCAGCTTTGATTATAGGAGTATTCTTCTTCCACTGCTTCATAGAAGATGCTCTATCGAAATAGAGCTCTTATTGAGACTCATTTTCTTCTTTCTCCTCTTCTCCTGCATCGAATGCGTTCATCCGGCAACTCTTTGGCTGGTATCGGATGTTCCGCAAGAAAGTCGGCGATGGCTTGTCCTTTCACCACTTTGAGGGCTCGATACGTTATCGAGAATTCCATCAGGAGGAGGGCCCATTTGGCAAGCATTCCCATCAGTATGTCCTTTGACATCAGATATTTAAGAGGATCCACTTTTGATATGAGGTGGGCCTCATGCGCCAAGGCGTTGTGTCTGAGCTTCTGGTTAGTCTAAAATATTACACTTTGGTATGAACATTTTTCATACCATTGTTAAGTACTAAAAGGCGTTTTTTGTAAATATAGAACATATGTGGGTTTATTTATGAAAAGTTATACTTTTTAATTAATATAATGAGGGAAAATTCATACATATAATATTTATATGAAATATTATAATTAAAATATGCATATCATATCAAATATCTCTAACCATATTCTTAAGATTTAATAGCATAAAAAATGGTTAGGATAATATCTCAAATATAACAAATACTACTAACACTATGAATTGAGATATTGTACAGATATGAGCTCAGGTTTGGAATCCTCGAGATCCAAGATGTCGGAATAAAATCTGCAGATAAATTGAAGAAAATCATAAACGACAGAGACTCAGAGTAAGATTTTCAAAATCCAGACATCGAAGAGATCTATACATGTCAACAGAAGAGTCCACAAAAAATTCCATGACCTGATGCAACTATAGCGCCGCGGTTGGGCGGCCAAATACCTATATTTGCGGCGGATGCGTGGCCCTTTGATGGCCGTTGGATTTGAGATTTTTTGACTGTGATCGTAACAACAAATCATCACACATAGCTACTAAGGTTTCTAGCTTCCGTGACTATTTAAGGAACCGAGAGCTTCATATGAAAGATCATCAAACTGAAGTGATCAAGAGGTCCAAAGCGATCCACGCATCCAGATGATCATCAGCTAGTCATACCCTCCAACAAGAGAGAGAGCAAGAGCAAAATTAGGGTTCTTTGTAATCTACTTTGTACGGAGAGTTGTATGCAATAGTTGATTAATAAAGATAGTCTTTTTATTATACTTTTCTCATTTACTTTCTACATTTAAATTCTGCATTTTATTTCTGCTTCTTAATCATGTTTTCTTCTTCATCCATTCTTCTATCTCAAACTATGAGTGAGTAATTCTTTGCCTGCTAGGGTTCGTAAGCTAGAGTAGATCAATAGATGATAAAATCATTTAACTCGTTTTAAATATTTTAAAGTCTATAAATTTTAACCAAACAAATGTTAACATTCTTATCGGGCACGCTACCAATTCATTGATAGTCATGACCATCATTCAAGATCTGTTTAACACTTGTTTTGTTAGGGGCTAGACATGAATAGAGATCAATGCAAGGACAATGGTTAATAGAAGGGAAACCCTAGTTTCTTCCAAAAACCCTAATTTACATTCATCCTTATCGATCTAGTTTTAAACTGTTAAAAAATAAAAAAAAGTCATTTTTAATCATTCATCCATTGCTACCAAGTCATATGAACCCTACAAGCCCTTTCTTTATAAACCTTACATTCGTATTAAAATAGATCTACAACCAATCAACCACTCTTTAATCAACTCGTCTAAGGCAAGATAAAGATTCACGTTTCCCTGCGGACGACCCGTACTCATCACGGTTAGCTATTAGCGACACCGTCCTGGTTGTGGTACTAAACACTTCTTCAAATACAGATAAATCAAATGGCGCCGTTACTGGGGAAACGACTGTAATTTTTTTCTTGCTATTCGGGTTGAATTCTTATAAAATCCATATCATAAAAATTAACAAAACCGCATCTTGTGTATTTAACGATTATTGTGCGAGTTTTACAAAGGGAATCTGGAGTCACTGGAGCGAGAAAATAGAGAATCAGAGACTTTCAACGAGGACTAGAGGAAAATTAGAGGGCACTGAAGGAAAATTAGCAGACGAATGCACCATAGTGCGGTGGAACCGCAGCATAAGCAAGCATTTTGCGGCGGAAGTGCGGCTCTCTGGTGGAGTTGTGTCGCCAAACTTCTCTGGTGACTTTCTCTGATATTTCTCTTTCCTCTAAAATCCAATATTCTGATTTTTTCTGCAGGATTCTTTGCAAAAAGCGCCGCTCAAAATTTTTTTTGCGTGTTTTGATATTGGTTTTGTTTGTGCATATCTTAACCGGACATTAAGGGGCAATAACCGAAATCCAGATTAGGTAGGGATTTCATCACCTTTCCTAGGCCTCACAAATTACAAAACGAGCATACTTTTACCCTACATTAATTTAAAAAAATATCTAGACCAAGTCTCTAAAGACTGTGGCGCTCAATTAGGATAGAGGAGAGTCGTAGGTAATCTATCGCTTATCCGCATCTCTCTTGTGGTTTTTAGGAATGCGTGACTAAGGAAAGTGGTTACTTAATTAGGCCAGCTATTTTCGGTGATTCTTATAGCGGATACCTCCCACTTACCTGGCACTTACCTAGCCACAAGAGTTATAAAGTGGTGGTAAAGGATTGATCCTGCGGCTTGTCCTTTGGAAGTCTAGGAGCGGTCTAATGCTTGACCTAGGTGACCTTAGTTCTGGGGATTGATTGTGCATTTTATGATTTGTTGAGTCAAGCCTCACGTCCGACACTTTTTTTCAAAACAAACCTTTTAAATTCGTTCTCATACATGCTGCCACTTGCACTAAACCAGCTTTGTACATGATCGGCAAGACACGGGATTCTAGTGCCCGTCTTGTCCGCGTTTTTTCTATCAACTCCGAAGTCGGTACTTCTTTATCTTCTTTTTCCCCTCCACCCACCACATCTCCCGAAATGGATGGATCTCCATCGGGATTTCACAATACCACCTTGCTACCAACTGTAGGTGTGCAGAATCTAAAATGGCCGTGATGCAAATGAAACTCGACGCTATCGAAAACAAATTCTCGTTTGTCTCCCTAAACTAAGTTACGCTCCCCAAAATCGTATGCGGTTGCCTTTGTGACCCATCCCATTTAACAGAAGAATGTCCTCTAAATCCTCCGTTTCAAGGTCAAGAACAAACTAATGCTGCTTTTCAGCAATGATCTAGAAACGATCCTTATTCTTCCACCTACAATCAGGAATGGAGGAATCATCCTAATTTAGCTTGTAACCAAAACCAAACTCAAGATCAAAACCAGTTCCCAAGCCAGAATAATTATCAAAGGCTTCCCTCACAGCAACAACAGCCATCACAACAAAATCAGCACCCCTTTCAACCGCAATCTTTTAAAAACCCGACCAACAACTTTGATGCTTATAATAATTTTTCAATGGCCGGTACTGATAAAACCACTGAGCTCGAACGTAACTTAGAAACGTTCATTAAACAATCCATGCAAACGACGGCTAATTTAATATCTTCTATCCAAACATTAGTGCAACATACTGCATCCCACAGTGAAAGTATAAAATCGATAGAAGCACAACTTGCATAGTTAAATGCCGCGATGCGCGCGAGAGAGAAAGGGAGACTTCCATCTTAATCTCTACCAAATCCCGGCCACTCACAAAGTGCGAATATCATCCTTCAAAATCATAATGTGAGTGTCGTAACTATGTTGAGATCGGGAAGAGGGCTGAATAACAACTTTGGTAATCAAGTTGAAGTCGATGATATTGATGAAACCCCAGCTACTACTTCTACTCCTATTTGGTCTAATCCAACATCTTCTTCCGAGCCTATTCTCTATTTTCCACTAGGCTCAAACACTCGTTCCACTTATTTGAAGGAATTACCATCCAGGACCATACCAAATCCAATTTTAGGACCCATTCCATCCCCACAAACTTCTCCTAAGTTGGACCCAACCCTTATCGAAAAAGCTCATTTTCTAAACAGGTTAAGGACCAATAGATCAAGTCCTCAAAAGGAGATGATTATAGATATTTTAAAGAAAGTTAACATAAATATTCCTCTCCTAGATACTATCAAACAAGTTACATCCTATGCTAAAATTTTAAAGGACTTATGCACTAGAAAGAGGAAAACTCAAGTACCTAAGAAGGTTTTCTTAGCGAGTAATATGAGCACTTACTCAATTGGTGCCCACGAAACGTAAGGACCCCGGTTGTCCTACAATATCTATAACTATTGGGGGTAAAAGTATCAATCGTGCTCTACTCGATTTAGGTGCTAGTGTTAACTTGCTTCCTTATTCTGTTTATGAGAAATTAGGGATAGGAGAGTTGAAACTTACGCATTGCACTCTCCAGATGGCCGATCGATCTATCACCTACCCTAGGGGTGAGCTAGAGGAAATGTTAATCAAATTCGGGGAATTTATATTTCCTATGGATTTTATAGTTCTAAATACACATCCTGTGGCGAACCCACGGAACCAAATTCCGGTGATTCTAGATTGGCCTTTTTTATAAACTTCCAATGCTATAATCAATTGTCGTAACAGTTCAATGAACCTGTCCTTTGGGAAGATGACAATTGAGCTTAACATCTACAAGCTAGGAAGCTAACCCTCCGAACCTTATGCTCATGTATGTTCTATCGAAAAGACAGCTTCCGACAGTTGTGAATTTGAGGACCTTCACGATACCGATCTTACTATTTATTATACACGTGAAGACCCTTCTGTCGACATGTCCACACCTAAGTCCGAACCCTTTGACTTGTCGAATGATTTAGTCGAGCTATCCGAGTATCATAACTTTCTTTCCGATGAGACTATCATTCAGAATATCGATAGAAGTTTTGAAGACATTTTTGCCGATGAACGCGCATTCCTAGAAGACATGGGAGTTATGATGAATCAACCCCCACCCAAAGAAGTTGAGCTACCCCCCTTCTTCTTATCAAGAACGAGAATGCGAGTAGTGCACCATCACTGTTACGTCTCTACCTGCCGAGACGTAAACACGATCGATTATGCCTCTTATCTCCCCACTTCTGCACATCAATGATCTTTCACCAACTATATTGTTATATCGATAAAATCTTCGAATGGTTGGTGTTGACTTTTGGTCTTTGTAAAGTTTTGTATAGACCAATAATTTTACCCCTCTTATAATTTTAAGTGCTTAAAACTTTTTTACTCAAGTTTAGGGGGGGAGGAAGAAAAAAATATTTTGGCTCTTGTAACAAAATAATTTTTTTACAAAATTATGAGCCAAAAATAATTTTGGGGGAGGTTTTCACTGTCATTAATTCTTGTTCCCGCAGCTAACTTTTCCTCCCAAGTCTACAGGTTTTTAAGCTTAAAGATGACATCAGTGAGGACACTGCTACAAATAGATTTGGGGGAGGTTTGTGCTTATTTACGCATCAATTTTTGCATAATACTAAATAAAAGAACAAAAAAAATTTGATAATAAAAGTTAGAAAGTGAAAAATTCAAATGAAAGATAGGAATAGGTTTAAGAAAAGCAAGAAAATTAGATGTTTTTAAAACGAAGCTAGTAATAAGTAGTCATGAGCTGTTGTCCCAAGAGTTAGTAAGATGAAGGGAATCACTAATCTGAGGATAGAAATAAGTCTGAAAAATAGTTCCTATTCTTGAATCCAAACATCTGAACTTTGATACCCTACTATATGCACTTGCACACATCTTGAAACTTGGGATAGTAGAGAATACCTTAAAATGCTCTTGTCTAAAAACCTTAGTATGAAGAAAAGTAAATATATAAACAAAAAATTGAAAAAAATGGTGAAGAAAATTGAACACCGGTTTTGTAATTACTTAAGGCAGCATAAAAAAATATAACAGGGGTGCTTTATCACCTAGTGTCTTAGACTAACTGGTTTGGGAGCTACTGTTAAGCCTTAGGTGTTGGAAGACTGGGATATTGCTAATTACGCCTAATTGAGTGAGCACATTTGGTAATCGGTCGGTTAGTAACTCAAGAAGTATTAACGGTCGCATGAAGAATGTGTAAGCAATTCCATCTGAAATATTCACCGATTAGAAAGTACTAAGGAAGATGGATAAGAGTATGATAGCTTGAATTGAATTCTCTAAGTGTAGGGATGCCTTGTACACACACGTAGGGGTATATGATCCATATTGGGAAGAAAGCTAGGGAGGAAGACTAAAGGTGATGTTTTATTGAGGGATGGCGTGATTTCTTACATCTTTTCATGACCATTAAGATCGGGCTCATGACTACTAAAATGTTAGTATAGTTTGAAACTTTATCTTTGTATGTTCTTTATCTTTGTATGCAACTTTCATCATCCTCCTTTTATTATGGAATTTTGTGGGTGTAATCCGCTGAAAACTCTCAGGAGACAACACTCCTCCTACTAGGGACACCTAGAGGTTTAAAGGCCTGTTGTACGTGCTCAGTGCAATCGTGTTGCCTACGAAAGTGTGCTAGGTTTTTCTTTTTTCTTCTTCTTCTTAATAACTAGTTTGTTCGGGACGATCAAAGTTAAGTTTGGGTGTATTTGATTAGTCTAAAATATTGCACTTTGGTATGATCATTTTCCCTACCATTATTAGTACTAAAAGGCGTTTCTTTTAAATATAGAACATATGTGGGTTTTTTGTGAAAAGTTATTATCATATGTTTCTACATTATAATTAACATAATGAGGGAAAATACATGCATATAATACTTATATGAAATATTATAATTAAAATATGCATATCATATCAAATATCTCTAATCATATTCTTAAGATTTAATAACATATAAAATGGTTAGGATAATATCTCAAATATAACAAATACTACCAACACTATGAATTGAGATATTGTGCAGATATGAGCTCAGGTTTGGAATCCTCGAGATTCGAGATGTCGGAATAAAATCTGCCTATAAATTGAAGCAAATCATAAACGGCAGAGAGTCAGAGTAAGATTTTCAAAATCCAGACATCGAAGAGATCTACACATGTCAACAGAAGATTCCACAAGAAATCCCATGACCTGATGCCACTATGGCGCCGCAGTTGGGCGGCCAAATACCTATATTTGCAGTGGATCCGCGGCCCTTTGATGGCCGTTGGATTTGAGATTATTTGACTGTGATCGTAACAAAAAATCATCACACATAGCAATTAGGGTTTCTAGATTCTGTGACTATTTAAGGAACCAAGAGTTTCATATGAAAGATAATGAAACTGAAGTGATCCAGAGGTCCAAAACGATCCACGCATTCAGATGATTATCAGCTAGTCATACCCTCCAATAAGAGAGAGAGGAAGAGCAAAACTAGGGTTCTTTGTAATCTACTTTGTACGGAGAGTTGTATGCAATAGTTGATTACTAAAGGTAGTCTTTTTATTAGTCTTTTCGCATTTACTTTCTGCATTTAAATTCTGCATTTTATTTCTGCTTCTTAAGCATGTTTTCTTCTTCATTCTTTCTTCTATCTCAAACTATGAGTGAGTAATTCTTTGCTTACTAGGGTTTGTAGGTTAGGGTAGATCAATGGATGATAAAATCATTTAAACATTTTAAAGTCTATAAACTTTAACAAAACAAATGTTAACATCCTTATTGGGCGCGCTACCAATTCATTGATAGTGACGACCACGATTCAAGATCCGTTTAACACTTGTTTTTGTAGGGGCTAGACATGAATAGAGATTAATGCAATGACAAGGGTTAATAGTGGGGAAGCCCTAGTTTCTTCCAAAAACCCTAATCTACATTCATCCCTTTTGATCTAGTTTTAAACTATTAAAATATATAAAAAAAAGTCATTTTTAATCATTCATTCATTGCTACCAAGTCCTATGAACCCTACAAGTCATTTCTTTATAAACCTTACATCCGTATTAAAATAGATCTACAACCAATCAACCAGTATTTAATCAACTCGTCTAAGGCAAGATAAAGATTCACGTTTCCCTGCGGACGACCCATACCCATCACGGTTAGCTATTAGGGACACCGTCTTGATTACAGTTACTTTAGCAAACACTTCTTCAAATACAGATAAATCAAATGGCGTCGCTGCCGGGGAAACAGATGTAATTTTTTTCTTGCTATTCGGGTTGAATTTTAATAAAATCCATATCATAAAAATTAACAAAACCGCACCTTGTGTATTTAACGATTACCGTGCGAGTTTTGCAAAGGGAATATGGAGTCTCTGGAGCGAGGAAATAGAGATTCAAAGACTTTCAACAAGGACCAGAGGAGAATTAGTAGGCATTGAAGAAAAATTAGCAGACGAACGCACCATAGTGCAGCAGAACCGCGGCCTAAGCAAGTATTTTGTGGCGGAACCGCGGCTCTCTGGTAGAGTTGCGTCGCAAAACTTCTCTGGTGTCTTTCTCTGATCTTTCTCTCTCCTCTAAAATCCAATATTCTGATTTTTTCTGGAAGATTCTTTGCAAAAAGCGCCGCTCAAAAATCTTTTTGTGTGTTTTGATATTGATTTTGTTTGTGCATATCTTAATCGGACATTAAGGAGCAATAACCCAAATCCAGATTAGGTGGAGATTTCATCACCCTTCCTAGGCCCCACAAATTACAAAACGAGCATACTTTTACCCTACATTAATTTAAAAAAATATCTAGACCAAGTCTCTAAAGACTGTGGCTCTCAATTAGGATAGAGGAGAGTCGTAGGTAATTTATCGCTTATCCGCATCTCTCTTGTGATTTCTAGGAAAGTATGACTAAGAAAAGTGGTTACTTAATTAGGCCAACTATTTTCGGTGATTCATATAGTGAATACCTCTTACATACCTGGCACTTACCTGGCCACAAGAGTGATAAAAAGGTGGTAGAAGATTGATCCTGCAGTTTATTCTTTGGAAGTCTAGGAGCGGTCTAGTGCCTGACCTAGGTGACCTTAGTTCTAGGGATTGATTGTGCATTTTGTGATTTGTTGAGTCAAGACTCACGTCCGACACATTTTTTCAAAACAAACCATTTAAATTCGTTCTCACACATGCTGCTACTTGCACTAAACCCGCTTAGTACATGATCGGCTGGACACGGGATTCTAGTGCCCATCTTGTCCGCGTTTTTTCTATCGACTCCGAAATTGGTACTTCTTCATCTTCTTTTTCCCCTCCACCCACCACATCTCCCGAAATGGATGGATCTCCATTGGGATTTCACACTGCCACCAACCGTAGGTGCGCAGAATCCACCACGCATCTCTCTTCAAGAAATATGTGTTAGTTATATGTATGCCCTAGAGGCCATTACTGTACATTGGATGTATATTGTAGTGGATGCTGGGACATATATAGGTAGGACTTTCTTGCTCGACATGATAGTACGCTATCTGGTTGCTCTTTATCTTAACATGTATACATGCTGTCTCTCTATTACATGTTGATCAAGCCCTTAGAATGTGTACTCGACTTTCAGGACTATGATGTAGATCATACTAGTGGGGCTTGGGTAGTCAATGAGTACATCCTTCAATGTTCCTAGTCATGGGAATATCGAGACGGGACATCGATATTCCAGAGTAGACTAGCTTATATCTTCTCAACCCATGTGATGGGGGCGATGGATGATCCCATATCCATTGGTGTTTGACATCAGAGATGGTATGCGGGTGCTCAGTGTTGACTGGTTACACTGAACGGACTCGCCGAGAACTCCCAGATGGTATTATACCTCACATTAGATGGCAGTTCTCTGGTGACACTGGTACAGCTTAGTCTGTTGACCCGAGATCGTCATAGAGTCTTGTGTGTCTCCCACCGTGCTTTGATTTCCACCCTACCACGGCTCTACTGAGTTGTGCAAACAGGTGGTTTTTGGGTACAGTCCCGATTCATATGGAGGCAATGAGTGATAGGAGGGGATTCGCCTCTCCCGGTATTGGGGGTTGATGTTGTGCTATGCTCGACTGGCCATAACTGGAAATCACTGGCCAGGGTTGCTGTGATATACTGGTAAGAGTTATCAGTAGTTTCACGCTTGTTATGGACCTTACATCGGCATGACTTATCAAGTTATTGGGGTCTGACGTTTACCACCCCTACGCGAGATATGCGACATATCAGATGAACAGACCAGACTGTACGGTAAGTGTTGCTGGTTGGATTCACAGGAGTGTGAGCGGGCTTGCTCATTGATCTTATGATTGCTCAATACCCGGGTGGCCGTTACGTTTAGCAGACCGCTTGCGGCTTGTGGGTGTTTGATATGATCATCACCTGCTGCCGGCGTATTGACGAGTCTTTAGAGTCCTACACAGAGGTTTCCTGGCTCAAGCAAAACGAAATAGGAGCGCATATGAGATATGTGCGGGACCGAGAATAATGCGTGTATGTGATACCGTATTCTATTCTCGCGATGAATGTATCGATTGGTTGTATGCGATATAACCTAGTTATCGAATCGAGGATTGATTCGATAAGTCGATACATTGGATATTAGTCGGTCATATGCGATATGACCTGATCGTTAAATCAAGTGTTGATTTAATGATTTAATGTATAATTATATATTTGATATATTATTTTGCATTAACTAGTATTGGTTCACTTAAGATAGATTTTCTCACTTGATGTGCACATTGTATATATGATATAGTTTTGTGCACTAGTTTGTATCATGTTTGATGATACATGCAAACTTGGGTGTGTGTTTATTTTAAACCATGTTTAGGTTAATGGTTAGGTTTTATATTTGTTTTATTTATTTTCTTTAATTCATTTTTGGAAAGATAAATGAAATGGTGGCTTGCTTTGTTGTTTTGTTGAAGCTTCATGAAGCTTTGAATAAGTAACCATTTTGTTTTATCTTTAAACCTAACCATTAGCTAAACTAGGGTTTGCTCTCTACATGAGTTAAACTAACCCAAGGTTGCATTATGATAAGATCAATTGATTTTATCATTATCAAGATATTCTTTTTCTTCTTCTTCTTCTTCTTCAAGAAGAAGAAACTTTGCTACCTCCAATGGTGCCATGATCAAAAGAGTGAGAAATCCAAATCCAAAGTGAACCCACTTTCTATTTCTTCATCCTCTACCACTTGCCATGTAGTAGAGTGTGTTATCTTTACAAATTCTATGACCAAGTGAAGATGGAGCTTGATCTTGAGTTGCCTCGACGTAGATCATCTTCGGCATCGAAGTCGACGACCTAGCCTGATCATTTCTCCGACGAAACCATCGCCAGAGTCCGGGATTCGATGATCGCAGCGGAGGGACGTCATCACGGAGCTAAAGATGTGGAGGATCGGATCTACAAAGGTTGTAGTCACTTTCACTATCTAGTTGAGTTGTTAACTTTCATGTTTCTCCTTACCTCTAGTTACGATCTTGCTTAGGGTTACTTGGCACTTGATAAAAGTTTTGATTTTGGCATGTTTGATCTGTTGTGGAACCTCATGGGTGTGCCTAGGAACCCTACAGTGGTATCAGAGCCTAGCTAGAGCCTTAGGCGATGAGTAGACGAAGTTAGAAACCCGATCGAACCCGAAACCCTAATTCAAAACCACTCTCTGGACTTTTCTGAAAAAGTGGATTTTCCCAAATTAAAAATATCCAAAAAATTTAGCAGGGAATTGTATGAGTTACTGTGCAACACGTGACCCCAACTCGACCAAAGCGCCGCGGAACCGCGGCCCAGCCCCTGCTTGCGCGGCGGTTCCGCGGCCATAATGGTGAGTTAGGCCACGTGGTTTGCACAGTAATTTATTTCTGGAGTTGTTGTGTTTTCTGGGAAGTTTTAAAATTTACTCAAGAGTTGAGTTTTCTGGGTTGTATTGGGGACTCGGTGTTTCGATGGGGAAGTCTAATTTCGTCTATGTGTTTTTCCGGGTAATTTTAGAATATGTTAAAAAGTTCGACCGGATATAAATACCCACTTTTTCCCCTGTCGGGAAATTTCCAAATACCCACTTTTTCCGTGGTTTAAAGACGTTCTAAGTAGTGCAAGTAATGCGATGGACCCTCTAGAAGACAACAAACCTTAACTCGATTATGTGACCGTCTTGAACTGCCCTTTAAACCTTAGGGTTTGGGGCAGTACGGCGTGCCACATGTGAGGCGTTGGCTTGACCCTTCTATGGCTGGACCGTTGCTACTGTGGCATGAAGTGGATGTTTTAAAACTTATTTCATGTGTTGAGCTGTTTCGGAAAAACTTGGGTGTTTGATTGTTCGATCGGAAAGTTTAACATTTTCTATTTTATCTGGAATGTGATACAATATTTGGAATCCACCTGTAGTTATGAGATAACTAATATGAATGTTATAAACATAGCACTTTAGTCTCACTTGATCGGTTGCCACGGAATTTTGATGCGATCAAAAGTCCGTCGCAATCACGTAGCGTACGCGGATATTCGCCGGGTAAACTTAATAGACAGCCACGCCCCATAGCCCCGACCAAGTGACTGTAGGAGAACTCCGTCGCCGAAAGCATCCGTTTGGGTGCTCGCGGCGGCGGTGTTCCGCCTTGGTGCACTTCGTCGACGGCATCGGGGGTGCGGCCGCCTAATAAAGTTTGCGACGAGCATTCGATCAAAATGTCGGGAATCTTGTTGAATTGCCCGACTTGATATTGAAAAGAGTTTTCGATATTGAGACTAAAATGCGGGGTTTATAACTGTTAGGCATGCGATGTCTAAGGAATTCATTTGTTTAGGCATGCGATGTCTAAAGCGTTTGCGGATTCCAACTGTTGTAGTTTTACACTTTCTTTTCTGTGACCGTAAGTGTAATATGTGATATCACCGGTTTCGTTGCTATATGTCAACGACAATTGGGATGCGCATGTTTACTTACATTGATGACATGTGATGTTATGTGTTGTTGGATATGTTGTATTGGATCGTCGTGTTTGAATAGCCGGGTTTTTTTTATGTGAGACGAGTGTTTTTCATTTTCATTCATGTAAAAAAACCTTGTATGTAATATTCTTTTATTGGGGCACTTCCAGGTTGCGGAAGATGTCACCTTTTGTATATTATTTACTTTTCCGCATTAGGATAGACCCAAGGAGGGGAGCACGAGTAACCGGGTTCTAGGGTCCAGTGGGAGACCATCTCGAGGAGTCGAGTCCGGGTCTCCTAACCCTAGAATTGGTAGGGTTGCTTGCCGCTCTTGTAGGGGTCTAGGGGTGTGGGATTGGCTATTCATCACGACCGTGGAATCCGTGTTTTATACTGGCTCGTATTAAAAACACGGGCGTCCTAGTATATCCAATATTTCATATGATATTTTCTGCTGCGTTATCTGTGATGTGATCATGTGATATGTTCAGATAGATATAGTATATAGTATATATGATATATTATATAGACGTTGCTTATGTTTTACACCCGCGCTAGCCCTGCCCCGCTCTGCCGTTAGTTACCTAACCTAACAGTGCAGACGGGACATCGAGGCGAATGCGGATGGCATAAGCGTACGTTATATTTATCTGTGATGTTTAGGTGGAGTTAAATGATGGGACATTCATTAATGTGATTAATGAAAGAAAATAAACCTAAAAGATGTTGTGGAATCGAATTTCAAAAATAAAACAGGTAGCTACAGTTCTTGCTTTGCATCGCGGTGTTCCTTGTAGAACATCCTGCACCTTATTCGATAAGGAAAAGACCGAGATCCCTTCACCGGGAGTGACTTCTTTAGCAATAACTGGCAGATGCTACAACCCTCAGTTTGTCTTTTGATTGCTTCTATAGTTTTTGCTTTGTACAGCGGTATATATGATATATCCTGCACCTTATTCGACGAGGAAAGGGCCGACGATCCCTTCACCGGGAGTGACCCCTTTAGCAAAACTAGAAAAGCCTAAAAAACACTCCATTTAAAAACCATTTGATTCCGCAACGTGATCAAGTTCAAAGCGTTAAAGGTTTTATTAAAAACCATTCGCAACCCTCCGTCATTTTAGGAACTAGAGTACTTAGTATTCGTGTTGTGTTTGTTGACCTTAGTTAAGGCACAGTGTACGGTAGCTAAGTGATGTCTTCCTACACCGCATATGATGCGATTAGTTAGGACAGTCGCGTGACTTTGTTGACCATAGTTAAGGGTCATGTGGGTGGGTCTAATTAATCACGAAATGACGGGTAGAACTTGACTAGTACTTATGATTTGTTGACCATAGTTAAGGTCATAGGTGCTAGGGGTAAAAACCACTATCGGGAGTTTCAAGTGTTGAAATTTGCAATGAGATTGCATACCTTCTATATGATAGTTGGATCCCGATACCCACTGCGAGTAATTGTTACTCCTGGGAGAGTTTTACACTTTACAATTAGCCGATCAAGTAGGTGTCTAGAAAGGTGTCAACTGGGTTACGCCTCTGGGAAAACGAGGTTTACTTTAATTAGGTCCGTGCGAAAGCACGAGGAACCTCCCTCAAAATACCGACACTAGCCTGGTTGAAAGATTGGGGAACTTGTAGAGTGTAATTAATCCCGGCTAGTACTTCCTTTTAGGGTTTGAAGGAAGATTTGATAAAAACAGTGGGAGCCATCCTGATTAGATAAAATAAATAACCAATCTAATCTTGCAAAAGCAAACGCAGAGTGTTTTCTTCTCTCTCTCTCCAGGTAGCGACCATATCACGCCTTAATCAAGATAATAATACGGATGTATTGACCAAACCCGCTTGTTATACTGAGCTGGGGAACGTTGGTCCCGCTCCAACTTATAATTGTTATAAGACAGAGCAGGAAATAGGGGAATACCAGAATTCCTATACCGCCCAAACAAAGAAAGTGCATATGATGCATCTCCTTCGGGTGTGTTCATTATACAGAACTGTTTCTCAGTATCCTCTGCGTCCTGGGTATCTGATACCGGATCAGGATCCCAGATATGTAATCTGTTACATAGGGCTACAGAAAGGCAGAGAACTGAGAACGGGTGATAAGTTTCATGAGACAGAAAATGGGGCAAGTGTTGCAGCCAAGTCTGTTGGTCACTGTCACCCTGTATTACCAATACATTGATTCTGAACAAATGCTATTAGATACCGAACCTGATATACAAAATCATATTAGTCTCTTTATTAGTAAAGAAAGAATATAATTTTTTATTGTTGGATAATGTTTTGAACATTTCCTATATCAAAAGTTGATCGGTTCAGGCACGTTATCTAAAAGTATTGACGTTCTAGATCAAACTACTATTCCTAGTATACAGAACACACACAAGAGGAAGAGTTGAGAAATGAACGAATCCTTCTTGAGGCATTGTAGACTAGGTCATATCAATGCGACCCGACTGGCTGAAGTTACATTTAGATGCATATTTAAATCAGTTTGAATTTACATCTTGTGAAACTTGCCAGTCATGTCACAAAGATTAGATGACCATAGCTCCGTTTACTGGAAACAGAGAAAGAGTTAGTGAACTCTTGGGACTGATACATGATGATGTATGTTAGGTCCCCTGTCTACATATGCCAGGACCGGTTCTTTTTACTTCATCACATTCTCTGATAATCTCTCAAGATTCAGCCATATGTTCCTGTTGAAACATAAGTCCGAAGTTTTTGAGATATTCACAGAATATAAGTTAGAAGTAGAGAACCAAAAACCGGGTATAAGTATTATGTCCTATGATAAGATCAGGGAGGAGAATACTTGTGCATAGAATTCCTGGACTATTCTAAAGGAGAATAGGATTCTCTCTCAGTGTTATTCCTCTGAATACACCACAGCACAACGGTGTATCGGGGCGGAGCATCGCACCATATTAGATATGGTGTGCTCTATGATGAGTACTACTGAGTTACCTATTTCCTTTTGGGGTTGTGCACTTGATAAGCTGCATACCTATTGAATTAGGTTCGAATCAAATCAGTGCCTACCACTTCATATGTGATATGGAAAGGGAAGAGTCCATATCTTAAGTTTGTTAAGATTTGGGATTGTCTGGCCTATGTCAAAAGCAAAATTCGGACAAGCTCAAGGCAAAGTCAGTTCTGTAGAACTGGAAAAGTTCCAGCTATACAAACTACAGCTAATGATTTGACAGAACCAGAGGATTCAATAGTCTCCGACGAACCTCAGCCTCTCCGCCGATCTAGTAGGGTTCCTCATCCGCCTGAGAGATACTTCGGTTTCTCGATGACAGTGGGAGCGAGGATTGCATCATGAGATGATGACCCAACTAGTTTCGAGCAGGCCATCGAGAGTAGGGACTCTGTAAGAATGGCTGGATGCTTAGCGATCTGAGATGGAATCCATGTACACCAACAAAGTATGGACTTTGGATACTATATCTTCAAGTATATCTTGAGAAGATTACTTGGTGTAGATGGAAAAGTTGAGACTTTCAAAGCTAGACTTGTTAAAGGTTTTCGTCATCGACCAGGCGTGGAAAATGATGAAACCTTTTCCAAGTGGCTATGCTTAAGTCCGTCCAGATCCTACTTAACATTGCTACATACCATGACTACGATATCTGGTGGTTGGGTGCCATGACTGCTTTTCTAAATAATGATTTAGAAGAGAACGTCTATAAGTACACAGCCAGAGGGCTTCATAAACAGTGGGAGCAGCGGAAACGTGTGCAAGTTGCTTTACAGGACAAAGCAGGCATCACGGAGTTGGAACGTCTGTTTTGGTGTGATAGTCAAAGTGTTTAACTTCATCAAAATGGTAGATGAACCTTGAATGTACAAAAAGGTAGTAGAGAGTAAGGTGGTCATCCTCGTATTGTACGTGGACAACATACTCTTGATAGGAAAAGAGTTTCCTATACTACGATCGGTCGATCTCCTCTTATCACATAGATTCTCCAATAGGACAAAGGTGATACGTCCTAAATCCTGAGATTTGGATCTATGAGATAGATCTAAATGGATGTTAGGATTCTCACTAGCTGTAGTAAGATAGTATCAATCGATCCTGGGGAGAATCACTGGAAAGATTCCAGGGTGATAAGGACGACTGAATGTCAGTCGCAGGCATTGTCTTTACCCTCAGTGAAGGGACGGTATGTTGGATGAGTTCCAAGCTGGATACCGTGACAAACTAGACGATAAAGGCTGGTAACATCGCTATTAAAGATACTACCAAAGAGGCAGTTTGGGTGTATATTAGTTCATGAGATTAACTAGGTTCCTACCATTGTATGACAATGGAAGTGTGGCTTTGGCCCAGGAACCCTGGTCCCATCAGTGACCCAGACATATTCTGAGGAAGCATTGCCTGATCATGGAGATGGTTGATCTCCAGGGTGATCGAGGTTAGGAGAGTAGACTTAGAGGACAACACGGCGGATCCACTCACAAAGGCTTTTTCCCAAAGAGAGACTTATATGGGATGGTTGAGTATTAGATACTACAACCACTGCTACAGATGGCCCTAGTGCAAGTGGGAGATTGTTAGTTATATGTATGCCCTAGAGGCCATTACTGTACATTGGATGTATATTGTAGTGGATGCTGGGACATATATAGGTAGGACTTTCTTGCTCGACATGATAGTACGCTATCTGGTTGCTCTTTATCTTAACATGTATACATGCTGTCTCTCTATTACATGTTGATAAAGCTCTTAGGATGTGTACTCGACTTCCAGGACTATGATGTAGATCATACTAGTGGGGCTTGGGTAGTCAATGAGTACATCCTTCAATGTTCCCGGTCGTAGGAATATCGAGACGGGGCATCGATATTCTAGAGTAGACTAGCGTATATCTTCTCGACCCATGTGATGGGCGATGGATGATCCCATATCCATTGGTGTTTGACATCAGAGATGGTATGCGGGTGCTCAATGTTGACTGGTTACACTGAACGGACTCGCCGAGAACTCCCAGATGGTATTATACCTCACGTCAGATGGCAGTTCTCTGGTGACACTTGTACAGCTTAGTCTGTTGACCCGAGATCGTCATAGAGTCTTGTGTGTCTCCCACTGTGCTTTGATTTCCACCCTACCACGGCTCTACTGAGTTGTGCAAACAGGTGGTTTTTGGGTACAATCCCGATTCACATGGAGGCAATGAGCGATAGGAGGGGATTCGTCTCTCCCGGTATTGGGGGTTGATGTTGTGCTATGCTCGACTGGCCATAACTGGAAATCCCTGGCCAGGGTTGCTGTGATATACTGGTAAGAGTTATCAGTAGTTTCACGCTTGTTATGGACTTTACATCGGCATGACTTATCAAGCTATTGGGGTCTGACGTTTACCACCTCTAGGCGAGATATGCGACATATCAGACGAACAGACCGGACTGTACGGTAAGTGTTGCTGGTTGGATTCACAGGAGTGTGAGCGGGCTTGCTCGTTGATCTTCTGATCGCTCAATACCCGGGTGGCCGTTACATTTAGCAGACCGCTTGCGGCTTGTGGGTGTTTGATATGATCATCACCTGCTGCCGGCGTATTGACGAGTCTTTAGAGTCCTACACAGAGGTTTCCTGGCTCAAGCAAAACGAAATAGGAGCGCATATGAGATATGTGCGGGACCGAGAATAATGCATGTATGTGATACCATATTCTATTCTCGTGATGAATGTATCGATTGGTTGTATGCGATATAACATAGTTATTGAATCGAGGATTGATTCGATAAGTCGATACATTGGATATTAGTCGGTCATATGCGATATGACCGGATCGTTAAATCAAGTGTTGATTTAATGATTTAATGTATAATTATATATTTGATATATTACTTTGCATTAACTAGTATTGGTTCACTTAAGATAGATTTTCTCACTTGATGTGCACATTGTATATATGATATAGTTTTGTGCACTAGTTTGTATCATGTTTGATGATACATGCAAATTTGGGTGTGTGTTTATTTTAAACCATGTTTAGGTTAATGGTTAGGTTTTATAATTGTTTTATTTATTTTCTTTAATTCATTTTTGGAAAGATAAATGAAATGGTGGCTTGCTTTGTTGTTTTGTTGAAGTTTCATGAAGCTTTGAATAAGTAACCATTTTGTTTTATCTTTAAACCTAACCATTAGCTAAACTAGGGTTTGCTCTCTACATGAGTTAAACTAACCCAAGGTTGCATTATGATAAGATCAATTGATTTTATCATTATCAATATATTCTTTTTCTTCTTCTTCTTCTTCTTCAAGAAGAAGAAACTTTGCTACCTCCAATGGTGCCATGATCAAAAGAGTGAGAAATCCAAATCCAAAGTGAACCCATTTCCTATTTCTTCATCCTCTACCACTTGCCATGTAGTAGAGTGTGTTATCTTCATAAGTTCTATGACCAAGTGAAGATGGAGCTTGATCTTGAGTTGCCTCGACGTAGATCATCTTTGGCATCGAAGTCGACGATCTAGCTCGATCATTTCTCCGACGAAACCATCGCCAGAGTCCGGGATCCGATGATCGCAGCGGAGGGACGTCATCACGGAGCTAAAGAGGTGGAGGACCGGATCTACAAAGGTTGTAGTCACTTTCACTATCTAGTTAAGTTGTTAACTTGCATGTTTCACCTTACCTCTAGTTACGATCTTGCTTAGAGTTACTTGGCACTTGATAAAAATTTTGATTTTGGCATGTTTGATCTATTGTGGAACCTCATGGGTGTGCCTAAGAACCCTACAATATGCTGCCCCGTATGCGGGCCCCTTCCTACTTGTCTGTCTCTTCCACCGGCCAATAGGGATAATTTCGAAATTAAACCCCACTTCATCAACTTGTTGCCTAAATTTCACGGGTTTGAATCCGAAAACGCATATGTTTTCATATCTAAATTCAAGAACGTATGTGCAATAATGGGCACAACCCAACTTTCAGAGGATTTTATGCGATTACGTCTTCTCCACTTTACCTTATGCGACCTAGCAGAAAAATGGATTTATTGCACTGCCACACATTCTATCGCCAAATAGGATGAATTCGTTATAGCATTCCTTAAGAAATTTTATCCCAATCATAAAACCGTCCATGTTCAAAGCGAGATTAACCAGTTTACCCAACTTCCCAACAAACCATTCTGGAAATGCTTTGAGCGGTTTAAGGATCTTCTTCTATAAAGCCCCCGTCACAGAATTGATAAATAGAATCTTTGCCGAATTATATATGAGGGTGTTAATCCTGCCACGAAATAAATGCTTGAAACCATTTGTCAATGCCATTTCATGTCAAAAGACGATGGCGAAGCTTGGCAATTTCTGAAAGATCTCGCCGAACAAACCTTACAGTGGGAAAGTGTTAGAACAACTTCAACTAGGGCAGGTATTCATTAGCTCTATATTTCCATCGCACTAAAATCCGAAATGGCCGCGATGCAAAGGAAACTTGACGCTTTCGAAAACAAATTCTCGTTTGCCTCCCTAAACTAAATTACGCTACCCAAAACCGTATGTGGTTGCTGTTCTGACCCATCCCATTTAATGGAAGAAAGTCCTTTAAATTCTCTGTTTCAAGGTCAAGAACAAACTAATGCTGCTTTTCAGCAACGATCTAGAAACGATCCTTATTCTTCTACATATAATCAGGGATGGAGGAATCATCCTAATTTTTCTTGGAACCAAAACCAAACTCAAAATCAAAACCATTTCCCAAGCCAGAATAATTATCACGATTCCCGCACGGCAACTGTAGCCACCACAACAAAATCAACTCCCCTTTCAGCCGCAATCTTCTCAAAACCAGACTAACAACTTTGATCCTTATAATAACTTTTCAACAGCCAGTACCGATAAAATCTCTGCGCTCGAACGTAACTTAGAAACGTTCATTAAACAATCTACGCAAATGACAGCTAATTTAACGTCTTCTATCCAAACATTAGTGCAACACACTGCAACCCACAGTGAGAGCATAAAATCGATAGAAGCACAACTTGCACAGTTAAATGCCGCGATGCGCGAGATAGGGAAAGGGAGACTTCCATCTCAACCTCTACCAAATCCCAGCCACTCACAAAGCGCGAATATCATCCTTCAAAATCATAATGTGAGTGTCGTAACTACGTTGAGATCAAGAAGAGTGCTGAATAACAACATTGGTAAGCAAGTTGAAGTCGATGATATTGATGAAACACCGGCTACTACTTCTACTCCTATTTCGTCTAATCCAACATTCTTTTCCGAGCCTATTCTCCGCTTTCCACTAGGCTCGAACCCTCATCCTATTTTCTTGAAGGAATTACCATCGAGGACCATCCCAAATCCAATTTTGGGACCCATTCCATATCCACAAATTTCTCCTAAGTTGGACCCAACCCTTATTGATAAAGCTCCTTTTCCAAAATGGTTAAGGGCCAACAGACCAAGTGCTCAATGGAGAAGATTGTTGACATTTTAAAGCAACTTAATATAAATATTCCTATCCTAGATGCTATCAAATAAGTTCCGTCATATGCTAAAATTTTAAAGGACTTATGCACTAGGAAGAGGAAAACACAATTACCTATGAAGGTTTTCTTAGCAAGTAATATGAGCAATTCTCTTAACCAATTGGTGCCCATGAAACGTAAGGACCCCGGTTGTCCTACTATTTCTATAACTATTAGGGGTAAAAGTATCAATCGTGCTCTACTCGATTTAGGTGCTAGTGTTAACTTTCTTCCGTATTCTGTTTATGAGCAATTAGGGATAGGAGAGTTGAAACCTACGCATTGCACTCTCCAGATGGCCGATCGATCTATCACCCTGAGCTAGATGACGTGTTAATCAAAATTGGAGAATTTATATTCCCTGTGGACTTTATAGTTCTATATACATATCCTATGGCGAACCCACGAAACTAAATTCCGGTGATTCTAGGTCGGCCTTTTCTAGAAACTTCCAACGCTATAATCAATTGTCGTAACGGTTCAATGAACCTGTCCTTTGGGAAGATGAAAATTGAGCTTAACATCTACAAGCTAGGAAGTCAATCCTCCGAACCATATGCTCAAGTATGTTTTGTCGAAAAGATAGCTTCCGACAGTTGTGAATTTCAGGACCTTCGCGATACCGATCCTACTATTTATTATACACGTGAAGACCTTTCTGTCGACAAGTCCACACCTAAGTCCGAACCCTTTGACTTGTCGAATGATTTAGTCGAGCTATACGAGTATCATAATTTCCTTTCCGATGAGACTATCATTCGGAATATCGATGGATGTTTTGAAAACATTTTGCCGATGAACCCGCATTCCTAGAAGACATGGGAGTTGTGATGAATCAACCCCCACCCAAAGAAGTTGAGCTGCCACCCCTTCTTCTTATCAAGAACGAGAATGCAAGTAGTGCACCATCACCGTTACGTCTCTACCATTCGAGACGTAAACAAGATCGATTACGCCTCTTATATCCCCACTTCTGTACATCTATGATCTTCCACCAACTATGTTGTTACATCGATAAAATTTTCGAATGGTGGGTGTTGAATTTTGGTCTTTGTAAAGCTTTGCATAGACCAATAATTTTACCCCCTTATAATTTTAAATGCTTAAAACTTTTTTACCCAAGTTTGAAAGGGGAGAAAAAGAATATTTTGTCTCTTGAAAGAAAATATTTTTTTTACAAAATTGTGAGCCAAAAATATGTTTGGGGAGGTTTTCACTGTCATTAATTCTTTTCCCCGTTACTAACTTTTCCTCCCAAGTCTACAAATTTTTAAGCTTAAAGATGACATCAGTGAGGACATTCCTGCAAATATGTTTAGGGGAGGTTTGTGCTTATTTACGCATCAATTTTTGCATTATAGTAAATAAAAGAACAAAAAAAATTTGATAATAAAAGTTAGAAAGTGAAAAATACATATGAAAGATAGGAATAGGTTTAAGAAAAGCAAGAAAATAGATATTTTTAAAACGAAGTTAGTAATAGGTAGTCATGAGCTGTTGTCCCAAGAGTTAGTAAGATGAAGGGAATCACTAATCTGAGAATAGAAATAAGTCTGAAAAATAGTCCATATTCTTGATTCCAAACATCTGAACATTGATACCCTACTATATGCACTTGCACACATCTTGAAACTTGGGATAGTAGAGGATACCTTGAAATGCACTTGTCTAAAAGCCTTAGAACGAGGGAAAATAAATATATAAACCAAAAAAAAATTTATGAAAAAAATGGTGAAGAAAATTGAACACTGGTTATTTAATTACTTAAGGCAGCATAAAAAAATATAGCAAGGGTGCTTTATCACCTAGTGCTTTAGACCAACTTGTTTGGGAGCCACTGCTAAGTTTTAGGTGTTGCAAGAATAAGATATTCCTAATTACGCCTAATTGAGTGAGCACATTTGGTAATTAGTCGGTTAGTACCTCAAGAAGTATTAACAGTCGCATGAAAAATGTGTGAGCAATTCCATCTGAAATATTCACCGATTAAAAAGCACTAAGGAAGATGGACAAGAGTATGATAGCTTGAATTTAATTCTCTAAGTGTAGAGATGCCTTGTACACACACGTAGGGGTATATGATCAATGTTGGGAAGAAAGGTAGGGAGGAAGACTAAAGGTGATGTTTTATTGAGGGATGATGTGAATTCTGACATCTTTTCATGACCATTAAGATTGGGCTCATGACTACTAAAAAGTTAGTATAGTTTGAAACTTTTATTTTCAAGTTCTTTATTCTATATGTTCTTTATCTTTGTATGTAACTTTCATCCTTCTCCTTTTATTATGAGATTTTGTGGGTGTAATTCGCTGAAAATCCTCAGGAGACAACATTCCTCCTACCAGGGACACCTAGAGGTTTAAAGGCTTGTTGCACGTGCTCAGTGCAATCATGTTTCATACGAAAGTGTGCTAGGTTTTTCTTTTTCTTCTTCTTCTTAATAACCAGTTTATTCGGGACGATCAAAATTAAGTTTGGGGGTATTTGATTAGTCTAAAATATTGCACTTTGGTATGAAAATTTTCTCTATCATTGTTAAGTACTAAAAGGCGTTTCTTGTAAATATAGAACATATGTGGGTTTATTTGTGAAAAGTTATTATCATATGTTTCTACATTATAATTAACATAATGAGGGAAAATACATGCATGTAATATTTATATGAAATATTATAATTAAAATATGCATATCATATCAAATATCTCTAACCATATTCTTAAGATTTAATAGCATATAAAATGGTTAGGATAATATCTCAAATATAACAAATACTACTAACACTATGAATTGAGATATTGTGCAGATATGAGCTCATGTTTGGAATCCTCGAGATTCGAGATGTCGGAATAAAATCTGCCGATAAATTGAAGCAAATCATAAACGACAGAGACTCAGAGTAAGATTTTCAAAATCCAGATATCGAAGAGATCTACACATGTCAACAGAAGAGTCCACAAGAAATTCCATGACCTGATGCCATTACGGTACCGCGGTTGGGCGGCCAAATACCTATAATTGCGGTGGATCCGCGACCCTTCTATGGCCGTTGGATTTGAGATTTTTTGACTGTGATCGTAACAACAAATCATCACACATGGCAACTACGGTTTCTAGTTTTTGTGACTATTTAAGGAACCGAGAGCTTCATATGAAAGATCATCAAACCGAAGTGATCAAGAGTTCCAAAGCAATCCGCACATCCAGGTGATAATCAGCTAGTCATACCCTCCCACAAGAGAGAGAGCAAGAGAAAAACTAGGGTTCTTTGTAATCTACTTTGTACAGAGAGTTGTATGCAATTGTTGATTAGTAAAGGTAGTCTTTTTATTAGTCTTTTCACATTTACTTTCTGCATTTAAATTTTGTATTTTATTTCTGCTTCTTAATCATGTTTTCTTCTTCATCCTTTCTTCTATCTCAAACTATGAGTGAGTAATTCTTTGCTTGCTAGGGTTCGTAGACTAGGGTAGATCAATTGATGATAAAATCATTTAAATTCTTTTAAACATTTATTTGTCTATATACTTTAACAAAACAAATGTTAACATCCTTATCGGGCGCGCTACCAATTCATTGATAGTCACGACCACGATTCAAGATCCGTTTAACACTTGTTTTGTTAGAAGCTAGACAAGAATAGAGATCAATGCAAGGACAAAGGTTAATAGTGGGGAAATTATAGTTTTTTCCAAAAACCCTAATTTACATTCATCCCTATCGATCTAGTTTTAAACTATTAAAAGATTAAAAAAAGTCATTTTTAATCATTCATCCATTGCTACCAAGTCTTATGAACCCTACAAGCCCTTTCTTTATAAACCTTACATCCGTAATAAAATAGATCTGCAACCAATCAACCAATCTTTAATCAACTCGTCTAAGGCAAGATAAAGATTCATGTTTCCCTGCGGACGACGCGTATTCATCAAGGCTAGCTATTAGCGACACCGTCCTGATTGTGGTTACTTTACCAAAAACTTCTTCAAATACAGATAAATCAACTTTGTTATTGCGAAGATCAGCTCCAGGCAGTGTTTTTCAATAAGGAAGTAGTTTCTTTCTGCCCTAGGAGAACTCGGCTTAGATAGTAACGAGCTCTCTCTTTTCCTTGATCGTTCTCTTATGCCCACAAGGTGCCTAGAGAACACTTAAGGCCTATTGTATATAGGATAAGGGGCTTTTCCTTAACCGGAGCGGCCAATACTGGCGGATTTTGTAGGCATTGTTTGATTTCTTCCAATGCGTTTTGGCATTTCTGATCCGAGACGAATGGGGTCCCCTTTTTCATCAGATGGTTATAGGGACGACATTTTCGACGAGGTTGGTTATGAACCGCCAGATATATGCGAGCTTTCCTTAGGGAGATCGCAGTTTTTTGAGGGTTCTCGACGAGGGTATCTCCATAATTACCTTGATCTTTGAGGGATCAATTTTGATACCTCGGTGGTGAACGACGAAGCCTAGGAATTTGCTTGAAGAGACTTCAAACGTGCACTTTAAAGGGTTCATCTTAGGATTATACTTTCGAAGATGCTTGAACACGATCTTTAGATGCTCTCAGTGTTCCTCGTGAGATTTGCTTTTAACCATAAGGTCGTCGACATAGCATTCAACGATCTTGTGTATGAGGTCATCGAATATCTTCGTCATGGCCCTTCGGTACGTACCTCCAGTGTTCTTCAAACCGAAGGGCATCAGCTTATAGCAGAATATGCCCAATGGAGTCTGGAAGGCGGTATGCTTCTGGTCTTCAAGATCCATCTTTATTTAGTTATATCCTGAAGATCCATCCATAAAAGAGAAGATTTCGTGGGTGGACGTGTTGTCGATCATTATCTTGATAACGGGCACTGGGAAGTCGTCATTCGGGCATGCCTTGTTGAGGTCCTAAAAGTTTACGCAGATCCAAATTGTCCTATTTTTCATCACTGGAACGATGTTAGCGATCCAGTCAGGATATTGAACTTCTTGGATGAAGCCGAAGTCAATTAATTTCTTAACTTTGGCATTGATACTCATCTTAAGTTCGAGCCGCATCCTTCTTGGTGCCTCCTTAACTGGCTTTATGTCTGGCAATATGGCCAATTTGTATACCGCCACCTCTAGATCAAAACCCGACATTTTGGAGTAGTTCCAAATGAAGAAATTTTTGTACTGCATAAGCACGTCTTGTAATGTGGCTATCCGTTTTTTGGATAGCAGCTCACTGACATATGTCGGTCTCGAATCATCCTCCATTCCTAAGTCGATTTTCCTTAAGTTATCCGCCGTGGTATGTATCACATCCTCTAGCTCTATTGTTGCCGGTGGAAATTCTGAGATCTCCTCGTCATCGTCTTCATTTGCGAAACATCCGAAGAGGTCAATAACGTCCTCATCCTCTCCTTCTTTTGAGAGAGTTACCATAAGACAGGTATGTGCCCGCTTCCATTTTCACGGTCAAGCTGGTCCTATCCTGATGGTATTGGTCTTCTTTGGCTCATGCTTTGGTGGAAGGCTTATCCTCCAACTATCGGATAACATGAACCTACCTTGTTGATATTGGTTTTCCACCCAGTTCATGAACATGAAACAGTCTTCAAGGGGGTGACCTATTGCTCGGTGATAGGAGCAATAATCTGGATGATGAACTTCATTTATCTGTTCAGGGCGCCGAGACTTCGGGAACGTCAACATTTGGTGTTTTATGACAAGGTAGAAGATCTTTCCTGTCTTGTCTCGGGGAAACTGTTGGGTTTCGGTGCCCGCATCGCAGAAGCCACAGCCGAGGCGGAACCGTAAACAAAAATTATATGAGCACCGAACACCCATAAAACCCAAGATATGATCCAAAAACCTAAACTAGCTAACTAGAAATGGTTGAGGAACTACAACTTTTGTCGCATGTCCACCTAATTATAGAAGATCCATCCAAGCTCCGCCATCGGGATCGCGCTTGAAATTCGACCACCCTGCCGAAGACGATCCACCTGTTAGTGATATATACCCTAGAGGCCATTATTGTATAATACTGGATTGTATATTACATTTTAGAAGCTTGGGATATACACAGATATAATAACAGTCTTACTCAATATGATAGTATGCTATCTGGTTTGATTCTACCTCAACATGTGTATATGTTTCTTTTAACCTATCGCTAATACATGTTGGTAGAGCCCTTAGGATCTTTGCTTGACTACCAGCGTTGTGATGGCAGTCACACTCATGGGGGCTGGGTAGTCTATAAGCACATCCTTAAACTTGTCCCTAGTTGTAGGATTATCGAGACCGGGCATCGATTCTCCAGAGTAGACTAGTGTATACGCTTCTTATCCCCGTTAGGGGAGGTGGCCTGTCCTGCAACCATTGATATGCGGTACCAAAGATAGTATACAGGTGCTCATTGGGTTATGAGTTACACTGGACGGACTTGTTGGGAACTGCTGGTTGGTATTATACCTATCGTCAGTTAGCAGTTCCCCGGTGGCATGAGTACAGGTTAGTCCATTGACTTGACATCACTATTTATCTCGAATGTGTTCCCAATGTACTTAGATTACTACCCTACCACGGCTCAAATGAGTCATGCAAATAGGTAGTAGTTGGGTGCAGTCCCGAAGCACTTGGAGGAAGTAGGGGATAGAAATAATTCGTCTCTTCCGGTATTGGGGGTTGATATCGCGCTGTGTTTGGATAGCCCTTACACAAAGTCCCAGGCCAGGGCAAGAGAGATTTACTGGTAGGTACACCAATAGTTTCTCAGGGTGTATTGGGCTCTACACCAACATGACTTATTGCACTGTTAGGGGTCTAATGTTAACTGCCCCTTAGGCCCGATATGCGATACTCTTAGACGAACAAACCGGGCTGTACGAAGAATATCACCTATAGGCTCAGTAGGGTTTTCGGACGAGTTATCGTGTGGACCTTCCCTTCGACAGATACCTAGGTATCCGTTATGTACAGCTAGTGCCATTGACATACTTGTGGTTAAACCCACTTCCAGCGTATTGTCGAGTCTTTAGAGTCCCACACAGAGGGTTTCCCGGTTCAGGTGAAACAGTGTAAGTTGCGTATGGTTTTACGCAGGGGTGTTCGATTGAACACGTGCATTTATGCACGTGCTTTAATTGGACAATTTAGTAGTACTAGCAGGTTTGAAAGACAGCCAGTTTTGATGCCAGTAATTTCTCTCTTTTGGGTATTTGTATTTTAACACGAATACGGTATTTATACGAATACGTGTATTTGTATGAATACGGGTATTTATGCTTTAATACAAATACATGTATTTCTTTCTAAATATGAATATGCGTATTTTATATTTTCGGTACAAATACGGTATTCGTATTTTGGTAGAAATATGGTATACGTATTTATACGTGTATTGGTATACTTGATTATACACATACTAGTATTTGTATGTGTATGTATATCATGGGTATGGTGGCTACACACACTCTCTTTTTCTCTCCACCATTTAAACATTGGAAGAGTGTGGGCTTGTGACTCACCCTAGTGATTCACCAAGCCCACCCACTCCTTTGTTTGTGGGGTGTAGAGATAAGAGAGGGTTGTGAGATATTTTTGCAAGCATGGTTCATATTTTCTTGACTTGAGTTTTTCTCTAGTTGCCACCATCATCTTCTTCTTCCTCAAATCTTTTTCTTGAGTTGTGAGGATTAAAAGAGAGCACTTGTTTTCATAAACTACACCAATCTAAGCATCTTGTCTTAGCAAGGCTTGATCCTTAGTTGCTTTCGACGAAGCTATCGCTTGAATCGGCATTCTCGAGTGGATCGTCTTTGACAAAGAAGATCGAATTCGAGAGCTCGTACCATCAAACCAAGGAGCTTGAGAAGTTAACCTTCAAGACCCGAAGTACCGTCTACACAGGTTGTTATTTCAATAGAGTAGCTAAAAACTCTAGTTAGGGTTAGCTTAGTTCAGTGTTTGGGCTAATATCCTAGGATTTAGTGTTATGTGCTCAAGAAATTTAACGTTTTTGATTCCGTATAGCCATAGTTGACACGGCAAGGAGCACACATACACTTACACTGGTATCAGAGCCTACCCAAATTCTTAACTAACGGAATAGACAAGGTTTAGTGTTTCGAAACCGAAACGACTCCGAAACGATAAAACTTAAATCCATGTTTCTGTCGAATTTAAAATGCCTTCTAATTTTTTTAAACAATTGCAGAATGCTACTCATGATGTAACTAGAACACCAAAGAAAAACGAGGCCCAAACTACATACTTTGGCCGGCCAAACTTTGAATTTTCCCGATATGGCCGGTTCACTGTAGCAATTGGGTCTTGGATTTCTTGTAATGTTCTGTACTCTTGGATTTAGAATTTATGATATTGTTTGATTTTGCCCAGATTTCATATTGTGTTATCTTTTTGCTTGGGCAATACAGAGTGTTTCTAAATCAAAATTTTAACATTGTTTATTCACTTTAAGTTTGAATATGTGTTTCAAAACGTCGACTAATTGCTATACGTTGATTAGTAGGGGTTGCAAATATCTAGTATCTTGTGATTGTGGTTTGTGGATATGAATGTTGGGTTACGGAAGTGCCCCGGCCGTCTTTCCGAGGCCAAATGCGGAACAAAAACTTTTCAAAACTTGGCGCTACCATAACCAAATGCCCGGATTGTTCCATTAACCGTTAACTAGCAAAACTGTAAAGGGGTTTCAAAGATTATACCGATCGATCCGTGTCCTTCGGTCTTCAATCTCCGTCCCATGCTTGTCGCGGCTGCCCCGATGAATTTCGCTCTCCGGTCTCGCTTGTCGAAGTGGCACCACGTCGAGGAATCTTTATATGGGCTCCCGCTTCAAACCGAACAACTCGGACATGAAGTTTGCTAGCCGACATGTCCAAGGTGAAGTAGAGAATGCGTGTGATAATTTTGTCTCAAGACACCTATGGATTCTCAACTCATGAGTGAGATGGGTGGAGGTTGAAGAAGAAGCCAGAGGAGAATGTGAGCTCAAGAAAGAGAAGCAAGAGAAAGACTTGTGTGTCGTGTGAGATATTTTTGAGAGAGAGAGATATATCAATAACAAAACCCCACTCCAAGCCATCACATGGCAGCCCCCTCTCTCCAAAATATCCCCACTAATCATAATTAGCCCCAAAATCAATCCATGTCACATTTAATGGTCACCCAAACCAACACCATGAGTCACCATGTGCATGTGACATGAAAAGATGCTTATGGACAATACTTGCACTCACATTTTCCTCCACTAAACATTGAAACCAAAATATTTATACCAATAAAAAAATATGGCATCAACTAAAGTAAACTCGTGACGGATCACAAGAATACCCCTCACCTGTATATACATACCTGCATCCGCATTCCGACTGAATACGAATGCAATGAGACGAAAGCAATCTAACAAATCTAATACTAGGATCCGGCTTAAACCAAAGCCCACTAGTATGATCCGTCCGATCATGATCCGTGTACAAGTGCACGTATATGATCGAACCCTGCCATAAAACCATACGGCCTCTACAACGTTTCGCCCGAACTTGAGAAACTTTCTGTGGGGGACTCTAATGACTCATCAATACGCTCGCAGTAGGTTTAAACACAAGCACGTCAGTGGTACTAGCTGTACGTAACGGCTGCCCTTTTATTGAGCGAAAGGGAAGCTAACGAGCGAACTCGTCCTAAAACCCTACTGAGCCTGACAGTGACAATATCCGTACAGTCCGGTCTGTTCGTCTATGAGTCTAGCATATCGGGTCTAGGGGGTGGATAAAGTAAGACCCCTAACAACGCGATAATTCGTGTCGGTATGAAACCCATCACCACCTGAGAAACTACTAATCCTAGATCAGTAATTCTCAACTATCTTGGCCAAGAATTTCTGGTGATGGCCACCCATGCACTGCGCGGCATCAACCACCAATACCGGGAGAGACGAATCCCCGACGATCCTCTTACAGCCTCCATGTGGCTCATGACTGTACCCAACTAAAACCTGTTTGCACGACTCCTTTGAGCCGTGGTAGGGTAGTAATCAAAGCAGAGTGAGAATTCACACGAGACAAATTACGATCTCAGGTCGACAGACTAACCTGTACACATGTCATCTGGGAACTGCTATCCGACAATAGGTATAATACCAACTAGTAGGTTCCCGGCGAGTCCGTCCAGTGTACTCATAACACAATGAGCACATGTATACTATGTTAGGTGAGCAAACTGACATCAATGGCTTGTGAGACCTGGCCACCGCCCCTCGTCGGGGTCTCGATCAGTATACACTAGTATACTCTGGAGTATCGATGCCCAATCTCGAAACTCCCATGACTAGGGACATTTAAGGATGCGCTTATAGACCACCAGTTCCCACGTATATGATCGCCATCATAATGCTGGTAGTCAAGCAAGAATCCTATGGGCTATATCAACATGTAATAGTGATGATAAAAATAAACCAGATAGCATACTATCATCTCGAGTAAGACTGTCCTACCAGTAATGATCTTCCCTCAATCATTGCAATCACGTGCCTGCGATCCAATAATTGACTTGAGGGCACTATAGCCAACAATCTCCCACTTGCACTTAAGGATATTTATTGCGATCTCGCATACTCACAGCCTGTGTGATACCGAACACCCAACCCTCTACTAATCAGTTTCACAAAGCTCGTTTGTAAAACTATTGCGTTCGAGAAATAGCCTCAGCGAGTGGATCTGCCCTGATGTTTCTTTCTATGGCTCTCTTAATCTTAAGTTTACGGAGAAAAGCCATCTCCCAAAATGAGCAATACCTGTCTTAGAATATGTCTGGATATCTGATGGGACCTAGTTTGCAAATGAACTCCAAATCCACTAAACTTCTTAGACTGTATCGTCAACTGAATTTAATCAATATCCTGCGCCACACCTCCCTCAGTATCCACTTGGACCACCTGTCCAAACTACTGCCCCTCGTCAGAGGGAAAACCATAACTCTGACAATCACTTTGTCATCCAGGTCACCTTGAAAGCCAGGAATGATAACCGTCTCCCGAAGGAGGATGCCGTTATCAAATCCCTAGAACACCCACTTATGTTCTAAAACTGCATCCGAACGTTTCTCTAGGATTGGATTAATATCTCAACTTATTACATTTAGTGCAAAAACAACATCTGGTGTGGTACTTGACATATCATGATTGACTCAATTGCCTAAGCAAGTGATATGCCAATCATGTACATCCCTCTCCCTTTTAGTCTGTAAGACACCTTTAGAGAGGGTGACTCCATCACCTGCAGGTACACAACCGTGCCAGGAGTCGTCCATTCTAAAACACCTTTAGAATACTGTCTAAGTACCAAGATTGGGACACTTCCAAAATCTAGATCTAAAACCATAGATATAGTAACCAGAGTGCCTGATATAATATCCATATCCTATGTGGAGAAACCACTGTGTGACAACCACAGTATAACCGATCGTAGTATAGGAATTTCACTTCCTACTCTGTGTATGTCATCCAAATACCAGGGCATCACACCCTACTACCTTCTTAACAAATCTATCTCCTATTCTGATGAAGTCAAAAACCTATGACTCTCACATCAAAAATAGATGATCTATCTCCGCTATATCTGCTTTAGTCTATAAATAGACATAAGCTACTTATCCACTATACTTCTGCTGCTCCCACTGACTACGACAACCCTCTAGAAGAATCATATACACATGCACTTCTAAAGCTAGTTTAGAACGACGCTATACTCATCCTCCTGCCGGGTCTCATAGTCTGGAACAACGGTAGTGTCAAGTCTGGGTAAACAAGACCTCCCTGTCACCCTCCTTGAGGATACCAAAGTACCTCTCGGGCGCCTAAGATTACCCACCATATCTGCGGAGTGGCTAATGGAATGTCAAAAATGATTGAATCTTCTGGTCCTATTAAAATTTTTCAGTAATCGTTTGTGGTTCTGGAATCACTTCCAGTTCTACCATACTCCCACTACTGTTTTCTAAAAAAATCCATTTTACTAAAACTGTGGCGAGTCAAGAACAATATCACTATTGATCTTCCATATGGTAGAAAGTTAACCCTCGTTAAAGCCCAGGTTAACCCATAAACAACCATTACAGAAACGTTCCTTGAGTTTATCCGAATTCTGGTTTTAAGTATCAGCCGGATAACTCCCTATACCTTAACATTGTTAAGATATAAATTGATTCTATATATATCCAATATAGAAACAAAAGCATTAATTTAATTGGAACCAGATTCAAAATCTTGCAGCTGTTTCCAGTGCATATCAACTAAATGGAGATAGGCTGATCAGCATTACTCAACTTAGGAGTGCATCCAATTATGAGTAATCTGAAAGAGAAACAAGTTTCTCAAAATCATTACTATCAACTGAATACCAAACACAAGTATCTACATCTTCGATTACCTTGAAGAATCCGGATACTTGCAACACATGGTTCTCTATTTTATTCTTGTACCTATAACTTATCAAAATTTAAACCTTATATTTCTACGAAACACTTGTCTAAAAATTAGAAAAGTCACAAGTAAACAGAATATAGTACGAGGACCAACCCCTCTGTCCTAATAGACACTGGACAATATACAATACTTTGTATAAGTCCCCTGAGTTGAATAAGTCAAACCCTGTGCGTCGTAGGTTGAAAACTGTACTGTGGTTATGAAGAATTACACCTCTGTTGAATGCTCCTTACCTAACCATCAACTGATATAGGTAAATGCCATCGACATAATTTCAAATAGTTATATCTCACTTTATAAAATAAATGTACAGATATATCAGTTTGAAATTGGTGCATAACAACGGATTTTCAAAACCAAATATTTGCCGTCCGGTAAAAACCCAGGTGATCTCCTCAAATATCACCAATTACAACGAATTCCGATATAAAGAGGATGATCACCTAATTCCCAATAACTTACTCCCACTCATCATCTGTAAAACCATACAGATGTGAGAATCATACCTGGTAAATACATACCCTGGAGTAAGGGTCTAATTGGAAAATCAGTTTTACATTAACAATGCACGGTGAAACTGAAAATGTTTCAATGGGGTATCCGCGTATTCCTAGTAATGCCTCTTCCATTATCAGATTCATGACCGTAACCGTATATTTCGTTACCATCTCTCCAAATCCCTTTATTTGTCTTTACTCATTACCTTCTGTATACACTCTTAGGCTAAATGGTTTTCTTCCTTCCCTACTATTCGGCACTAGCCTATGGTTTGGAAGAAGACTATCCAATAAGCGTAATAGGTGCACTCTCCTAATCCTAGGAGTAATCGCAACCTGAGAGAAGGTAAAGATAAAAGACAACTGAATAAACCTTATTCTTATTTCTCCTGAACCAGAATCCATCATCGAATTTGGAACAAGTTCCTTTGAGTTCGTATATAACCATACGATGGATTTATCCAATGGAAGTGGATGTTCATAGTGATACGGGGTGTTCTCGAGAAATACAAAGGTAAAGTAGGAGTGGCCTTAAAATACGTGGTTTGGTCGTGAATGATAGTAGTCGCAATTTACTTTGCGCTCTTTGTAATCCCTTTATATGTCTTTACTTATTACCTTCTGTACACCACACTTAGGATAATTGGTTTTCTTCATCCCCTACCTTTTGGCACCTGCCTATGGTTTGGAAGAAGACTATCCAATAAGCGTAATCGGTGTACTGTCTTCTAATCCTAGGAGTCCTCATAACCTGAGAGAAGGTAAAAAGAAAAGACAACTGAATAGTCCTATTCAATCTCTTCAGAACCAGAATTCATCCTCGAATCTAGAACAAGTTCCTTCGAGTTTGTATATAACCATACGATGGATTTATCCAATGGAATTGGATGTTTGTAGTGATACAAGGTGTTTTGGAGAAATGCAAAGTTTAAAAGAAGGAGTGGCAAAGATGTATGCAACTCAGACAATTCAAAAGCTAGTGTTTTAAGAAAGTTCGGTTAACTTGGTCACTGAGTCATAGTCTAAGGTCGGGCCATGGTCGCAGCCAGAGAGAGAGAGAAAAGAAACACTCTGCGTGCACTTTAACCTAGATCAGAATGGTTAATCACTTTAACTAATCAGGATGTCTCCCACCGCAACCTCAAATTCTCCTCCAAACCTGAAAGAAGAATTAGTCGGGATCGCCCGAGGAGTAAACCAACTCATCAGTGGGAATCGGGATCCAACTATCATCGCATGATAATGTGATGGAATCCACTCACGTTATCACACTCCAGAAGGTATACGCATGACTGGCAAGTTTCCTGTATGTTTGAAACTCCCGATGTGATTTTTACCCCAAGCAGCTTATGACCTTAACGGATGCCAACAAATTATAAGTTGCAAGTCAAGTTCTACCTGTCATTGTCCTGATAAATTTAGAACACCCGTACTCGCCCTTGACGGATGCCAACAAAGCTGCACAACTGTCCTAGATTGATGCATATCCATGCTACAGAAAAGTAACACATAGCTACTGCACACTATGCCTTGACGGAAGCCAACAAACATAGCACGAATACTAGACGCTGCTTTTCTGAAATGACGGAGGGCTACGGCTGGTTTTTAGCGAAAAACCTTTAACATAATGAACTTGATATCGTTGAAGGAATCCAAGTGGTTTTTATAAATATATAGTTGCGAAAACCCTTGCTACAAAGGTCACTCCTGGTGAAGGGATCTCGGCTCTTTCCTCGTCGAATGAGGTGCAGGATATTCCAAACTGAATATTATGATGCAAAGTAAAAATAATCGACTATAGTGAAGTTATTATGTTGACGCAAACTTTTACTCTAGGGGTCACTCTCGATGAGGGGATCTTGGCCCTTGCCTCGTCGAATGAGGTGCTGGATATTCATAACCGAATACCACTGTACAAAGCAAAAGCGTACGTCTGTAATGTCAGTTTTTAAAATTGGTTCCATCAATATCAAATAGGTTTGTTTTTCTTGCATTGATCCGAATCAATGCAGTCCCATCAATTAATCACACCAGAAAAGAACGAAAATATGATGTACGTATATGCCATCCGCATCCGCCACTGGGTCCCATCATCACCCGTTAGGTTACTTAACTAACGACAGAGCGGGGAATGGGCTAGCGCGGGTGTAAAACATATACAACATCAACTGGTATATATATATATATATATCAATATATAATAATCGCTCCAGGCGTGATAAATGCAACATTACAGAAAAGTAATAAGCATCACAGAACAATACAGATAAACTGGGAGCCCCGGGTTTCCTTTGAGCCACAACTGAAACCTGACGTTCCCCTGATCGTGTGGATAGCCTGTGCAATGAAAACCTAGACCCCTACGAGCAAGGCAAGTTACCCGCCAAAACCTGAAGCGAGGCAGCCCCCTTCAGTAAAGTGAATGGACCACCCAACACTTCACGGAATCCAGTAACTTGAGCACCCCTCCTTGGGTCAACCTATACCCCCTACGAGTGCGGCGAATAGCCCGCCAATTCTAGAGTGAAGCCCCCTCCATCTCAAAGCCATGAGATGCGGGCCCATTGCCCTCTAGAACCTGGCTATCCGTGCACTCCACCGTGGGGTAATCCTAGTACTGAAAAGAAAATATGTACAACGGTGATATCGATCTCAACCCGGTCGTGCCCCAAAAGAATAATATACAAACAGGCAGTGATGGCAGTCCACATGTCGGACGCTCGCCCGCGATATCAAATGTACAAATAAATCTAACCTGCACTACCATTGCACGCAAGCTATCCACCTTGAAAAATTCGCAACATCACAGCACAACACAGAACATCAACGTGAATGTCACGTTCGCAAACCCGTCTAAAAGAGTTATAGCAATTAGATAAGATTTACCGCTCGAATGACATTCACGGTCGCAGATAGTAATATAAGTACTGTGAACTATCATATTTAAAATTTCGATCGACAAAATTTCCCGAAGTGGGCCCCAAGTGCAAAACCCAGCACTCAAACAAATCTGGGCTAAAACAAAATATTCCAGAAACCACAATTCCACATGAAAGAAACCCAGAAGAAAAATGGTGCACTGTTGCCACCATACCGCCGCGCAACCGCGGCAAACATGATGTTTCCGCCACGGTTCTGCGGTTCGATGATGAGAACGTGCTTTCAAAATTCTTCGGGGTTCTTAAAAAAGCCTGCTTTATTTTCTGACACACTGAAAATAATTTTTCGACCAGTTTAAAAATTTGACAGAAACTTCATGAATGGAAATGCAGTTTTGGAAATTTCGTTCGATCGATATTTTAAACATGTTAGAACAAGTTAGTAGGGGTTAATGGCGTGGCTCTGATACCATGTTTGGTTACGGCAGTGATCCGGTCGTTTTTTCGAGGCCAAATGAGGAACAAAAACTTTTCAAAACTTGGCTCTACCATAACCAAATACCCGGATCGTTCCATTAACTGTTAACTAGCAAAACTGTAAAGGCGTTTCAAAGATTATACCGATCGATCCATGTCCTTCGATCTTCAATCTCCGTCCCATGCTTGTCGCGGCTGCCCCGACGAAGTTCGCTCTCCGGTCTCGCTTGTCGAAATGGCACCACGTCGAGGAATCTTTATACGGGCTCCCGCTTCAAACCGAATCAACTCGGACATGAAATTTTCTAGCCGACATGTCCAAGGTGAAGTAGAGAATGTGTGTGATAACTTTGTCTCAAGATACCCATGGATTCTCAACTCATGAGAGGGATGGGTAGAGGTTGAAGAAGAAGCCATTAGAGGAGAATGTGAGCTCAAGAAAGAGAAGCAGGAGAAAAACTTGTGTGTTATGTGAGATATTTTTGAGAGAAAGAGATATATCAATAACAAAACCCCACTCCAAGCCATCACATGGCAGCCCTCTCTCTCCAAAATATCCCCACTAATCATAATTAGCCCCAAAATCAATCCATGTCACATTTAATGGTCACCCAAACCAACACCATGAGTCACCATGTGCATGTGACATGAAAAGATGCTTATGGACAAAACTTGCACTCACATTTTCCTCTATTAAACATTTAAACCAAAATGTTTATAACAATAAAAAGATATGGTATCAACTAAAGTAAACTCGTGACGGATCACAAGGATACCCCTCACCTGTATATACATACCTGCATCCGCATTCCGACTGAATACAAATGCAATGAGATGAAAACAATCCAACAAATCTAATACTAGGATCCGGCTTAAACCAAAGCCCACTAGTATGATCCGTCCGATCATAATCCATGCACAAGTGCACGTATATGATCGAACCCTGCCATAAAACCATACGGCCTCTACAACGTTTCGCCCGAACTTGAGAAACTTTCTGTGGGGGACTCTAATGACTCATCAATACGCTGGCAGTGGGTTTAACCACAAGCACGTCAGTGGTACTAGCTGTACGTAACGGCTGCCCTTGTATTGAGCGAAAAGGAAGATGACGAGCGAACTCATCCTGAAATCTTACTGAGCCTGACAGTGACAATATCCGTACAGTCCGGTCCGTTTGTCTATGAGTCTCCCATATCGGGTCTAGGGGGTAGATAAAGTCAGACCCCTAACAATGCGATAATTCGTGTCGGTATGAAACCCATCACCACCTGAGAAACTATTGATCCTAGATTAGTAATTCTCAACTACCATGGCCAAGGATTTCTGGTGATGGCCACCCGTGCACTGCGCAACATCAACCCCCAATACCAGGAGAGACGATCCCCGACGATCCGCTCACTGCCTCCATGTGGCTCGGGACTGTACCCAACCAAAAACTGTTTGCACGACTCCTTTTAAGCCATGGTAGGGTAGTAATCAAAGCCCAGTGGGAACTCATACGAGATAAATGACGATCTCAGGACGACAGACTAACCTGTACACATGTCACCTGGGAACTGCTATCTGACAATAGGTATAATACCAGCTAGCAGGTTCCCGACGAGTCCGTCCAGTGTACTCATAACCCAATGAGCACCTGTATACTATCTTAGGTGAACAAACTGACACTAATGGCTTGTGAGACCTGGCCACCGCCCCTCGTCGGGGTCTCGATCAGTATACACTAGTCTACTCTGGAGTATCGATGCCCAGTCTCGAAACTCCTACGAATAGGGACATTTAAGGATGCGCTTATAGACCACCAGCTCTCACGTATATGATCGCCATCATAATGCTGGTAGTCAAGCAAGAATCCTATAGGCTCTATCAACATGTAATAGTGATGATAAAGACAAACCAGATAGCATACTATCATCTTGAGTAAAACTGTCCTACCGGTATAGGTCATCTCTCAATCATTGCAATCACGTGCCTGCGATCCAATAATTGACTTGAGGGCACTATAGCCAACAACGAAGTATTGGATCGTCATGATGGAATAGCCGGGGAATGTGAGAAGGGTGCTATTTTCTTTCATTCATGTAATTTGTAAAGTGATGTAATATTATTTTGCAAGGCACATCCAAGTTGAAGTTGTAGCCATAGTTGTATTATTTCATTTACTTTTTCTTGCACCTAGAATAGACCCAAGGTGGGGTGCAAAAACTACTGGGTTCTTGAAGTGCCGAGGGGCCTACTCATCTCATTGAGAGAGGTTGCTTCACTTCATGGATTTGGCAGGTAGTTTGCCGCACCCGTAGGGGTCTAGGGTGAGGGTTTGGCTATTCATCATGATCGTGGCATCCTCTTTTCGTTATAGGCTTAAACGAAATACTAAAATCGTAGTATATCCAATATATTCATCTGTGTTACTTGTGCTTTGATTTGTGATCTGGGATGGCTATTATTGCGTGAGACGAATGTCTATATATAGATTATATATAATAAACGTTGCTTATGTTTTTCACCCGTGCTAGCCCTGCCCCGGTTCTGTCGTTAGTTAAGTAATCTAACGGTGCATGACGGGGCCCCATGGCGAATGCGGATGGTATAAGCGTACGTTCTATTTTCGTTTCTTTCTGCAATTAGGATTAAATAATGGGACAACATTAATTTGTTAATGCATAGAAAAAAAACCAAAGTTAAATCGTTGGAACAATTTCAAAACCACTCGGTTTTCTTTAAAACTAACTTTTAAATGCGGAGCCTAAACCACTCCTTTTGAAAGCTATTATGGTTCTTTCGACTATATCAAGTTCATTACGTTCACGGTTTTCGCCAAAACCAGTCGTAGCCCTCCGTCATTCCAGTTGGGTATTTAGTAGTATTCAAGCTATGTATTTTGACCTTCTCCAAGGCATAGTGATTGGTAGCTGCTGGGTATTCATCTGTAGCATAGATAGATGCGTTAATTTGGGATAGGCGTTCCGTTATTTTGGCCTTCGTCAAGGGTTTGTACGAACGGGTTCAAATTAACCTGGACAATGATGGGTAGAACTTGACTTGCGACTTATGAAATTTATTCCTTCGTCAAGGTCATATGAGCATGGGGCAAAAATCCACATCAAGAGTTTCAAAGGAAAAGGAAACTTGCTAGCTTTGCATACCATCTAGAGTGTGATGATTTTGGTAGGATTCCTTCAAATTTATCATACAGTGATAGTTGGATCCCGATCCCATCATGAGTTTTTGTACTCCTCGGGAGAATTTTTCACTTTGCGATCAATACTATAAACCAAGTAGGTATCTAAAACGGTGTTAGAGGGGCTACGCCTCCAGGTAAAAGAGGTTATTTAATTAAAGAAATCCGTAAAAGCATTGTAAAACCTCCCTCGAAGTACTGACACTAGCCTGGCTGAAAGGTTAAGCAAGAATTGTAGGGTGCGATTAATCCCGACTAATTCTTTTTTTATGGTTTGAAGGAGGATTTGAGGAAACAGTAGGAGCCATCATGTTTAGATAAACAAATAACCAATCTAAACTTGCAAGAGCATCATGCTGAGCGTTTCTTCTCTCCCCCCTAATTGCAGCGACCAAGATGACCGGGCTTAAGTTACTATTAGATAAATATATATTGACGTGGCTAAACTATAAAGATTGGCTAAGGAATGTCCATATGGCACTTACCTATGACAAGCTGGGCTACCACCTTACTACTAAAGCCCCTGCCGTCCCAATTCCAGATTCCACCATCATGGATAAAGAAATCCGTACGACAAGGGAAATAGAAAGTGCGAAAGCCAAGTGCCTCGTGCTTGCCTCAATGGATAATGAACACCAGAGTCGGCACGAGAAGATGGACTTAGATTCTATCTTCCTCTATACCAAAGAATTATATGGAGAGTAATCTCGTATCATAAGATATGAGACCTCGAAGAAATTGTTTCAGGCAAGGTTGCAGGGTTCCCTAGGGCAGCAGCAAGGTTTCGGAGGTATCGTCCATGCCAATTTCAAAAATTTGTCGTTCTATCTAACCCTAATCATAGAATCTTTACTAGAAAATACGATGAAACAACATGTAAACAACTTTACATCTAAGTGAATGAGGAATACAACCTTTGTAGACCGATCCTTCACTTCTAAAGCTCCGTGTAGTAGTCCCTTCGCTGCAAGTTGTGAACTCCCAAACTCTAGGAATGGTTCACAAGAAGAAATGAACAAACTTGCTCAATGTCTTCGAGGTCGAAGATGATCTACGTCGAGGAGACTCAAGCTCATGCTACCTCTTCACTAATGGTGAGGTTAGTGAAGCAAACACCATAAACTAAATGGCTAATAGTAGAGAATGATGAAGTAGGAAATGGGCTCACTTTAGATTTGTTTTTCTCACAATATTTTCTCACCTTGAGAAAAGCTAGCAAGCTTTCTCAATGAAGAAGAAGATGAGAGAATGAATTCATGAGGTGAGAATAGCAACCATGGGTGAGTTAATCTCATACACTAACTCATGTAGAGAATAAACCATGGGTTATAATAATGGTTAGGTTAATAAATATCTACAAGTAAAACAAAACTAGTGGACGAAGTCAAAAATGCTACAAGCTTCTCCAAGCTTCCGAGCATGTGACTAATTTCCAACTAATTTTGATTAACTTTAAATAAATAAAACCATACAATATCATAAGCCTGGTGTGAGTCTCATACACCCATGTCACATGTGGCATCAAGCATAACACAAAATAATGTACATTAATATATATCACATATATACTATATGCACACAAGTGAGAAAAGAAATCTTAAGTGAGCTAATATTAGTTAATGTATGTTAATATATCAAATATATAATTGTACATTAAATTATTAAATCAACACTTGATTTAATAATCCGGCTATATCACATATAACCGACTAATATCAAACGTAACAATCTATCGAATCAACACTTGATCCGATAAACCGGCTATATCATATATAACCGACTGATCAGTCGAAAATACTGCATTTTTAACACGGCAATTTCCCTATCATTTGCACTCATCTAGAAGTGTTCGGTATTCATATTACACATATTAGCAAAACATCTCTGAAATACTAGATTGCATGTGTTAGACTTTAAAACCGGCACTTTTAGGGAAATTGTGTTTTTATCATGGCATCGCATCTTCCTTGTATTGCGCAACTCTTGTCCCGAGAAATTTTGCAGGAAATTCCAGAAACAAAGCCAAAAGAGCTGATCAAAAATACACCAACTCCAAGATGAGAGATCTGGCAAAGATCAGGGACTCAATTGGAAAATCAACATATCACAAAAAGGCCCAAATATTATCAGCAGAAAAGCCCAGAAGTTGCAAGCCCTAAGGCTTCAAAAGATCCGCGGTTCCGCGGCGGAAGCCTGCTTGCGCCGCGGAACCGCGGCAGCTTGATGGGATCAGATGCGCAGATTTCTTACACGTGTCCTATGTAACTACCCAAGCTTCCAGAAGACTCCCGATTCGCCACGTGGCTCATCTAGAAGGCTCGGCTAACAAACTATTTCTAGAAGGCTCTCTTAACAAACTTTTGGAGGGAAATTCAAATCTTTTGCTAACAAACTTGTGGAGGAAAAATTCAAATTTGAAATCCTAGATCTAGGGTTTTGAGGTCTATAAAAGAGAGCCTAGATCTAGGGTTGAGGTTGTTCAAAAAATAAGTTCAAGAATCATCCATCTTCTACACACAAGTTGAGTGACACGACTTGTGCCAAACCCCAATTCAAAATCAAGATCAAGATCCCGAGTACCATTCAAGCAAGAGAGCCTTCAACCTTTAGAAGCGACGCCGGATTTCAACGGAGCAAGAGATCCAAGCCGATCCGCGACTCAAGGAGCCGAGCGAAGCCGAAATCGACGATCAAAGTTTCATCCTCTTGTAGTTCTTGAGAGTTGTAACTAAATTGTCAATAAATAAAGGTGAAATTTCTATATCTTGCTTATCTTTTGATTCAACATTATGATTCGATCTCAATTTGTGATTGCGTTTGATATTATGATGTTTGAGTAAAGCTCCGCTCGTACAGGAGTTGTGACGATCAATAGAATGATGATGATTTAAATCTTTTTATAATTCTTAAATCCTATAACGATTGTAAATTCTTATGAATCAAGTGATCGATGACCTAGTTTCGGGATGATGCTTTCTTGATTGTGTTCACTCGAAACTAAGGAATAACGATTGATCATTTGATTAACTAGAAGCTAGAATTTGAATGAGATTCATTGAAAGGAGAAAGGATAAGACGAGGAAACCTTAGCTTCTTCGCAAGATCCTTAACCTCAATGAATTATCATCGATCTAGTATCAATTAGTTAATGGATAAGAACATGAAATCTTTAGATCTCATCACATCTATAGATCCGATCTACTCCTATGAGCTACACTTCGAATCTTGATTGTTGGTTGGAAATCATCCCAAATTATCACTTCTTGATTTTAATGTTTTCTTAGATCTAGATATTTTCCCTTTCTTGAAATGCAATTTTATAAATCATGAATTGTTTTCTTTTCTTTCCTTAAATTTTCGACTCATCCAATTCAAAAGACGAACGATTACACTTTCCCTGTGGACGATCCGCACTTACTAACGCGCTACCTTCAACACCGTTATTGATTGCGGTCAAAATATTTTTTGGTTGTGATTTCTTTACAATTTTCCAACATACACAATCCGAAATCGTTTTTCAATCACCGACCGATATCACATATCGCGAGAATAGAATGCGGTATCACATACGCGCATTAATCTTGGTCCCGCACATATCACATATGTGCTCCTATTTCGTTTTGCATGAACCGAGAAACATCTGTGTAGGACTCTAAAGACTCGTCAATACGCCGACAGTAGGTGATGATCATATCAAACACCCACAAGCCAAAAATGGTCTGCTAAACGTAAAGGCACCCGGGTATTGAGCAATCAGAAGATCAACAAACATACCTGCTCATACTCCTGCGAATCCAATCAGTAACACTACTGTACAGTCCGGTCTCTTCATCAGATATGTCGCATATTTCGTTTGGCGGTGGTAAACGTCAGACCCCAATAACTCGATAAGTCTTGCCGATGTGAGGCTCATAACGGATCGAGAAACTACCGATCACACTTACCAGTAAATCTCATAAACAGCACTGGCCAGGGACTTACTGTTATGGCCAATCGAGCACAGCGCAACATCAACCCCTAATACCGGGGGAGACGAAATCCCCTCCTATCGCTCATTGCCTCCATGTGACTCCGTACTGTACCCAAAAACCACCGTTTTGAACGTTCAATTGAACGTGGTAAGGTGGAAATCAAAGCACAGTGGGAATCATACAAGATTCTATGACGATCTCGGGTCGACAGACTAACCTGTGCTAACCATTATAGGCCAGACATCGACATGACTTATTATGTTACCGGGGTCTGACGATTTCCACCCCTAGACATGATATGCGACATATCAGACGAAGAGACCGGATTGTACGGGAGTGTTACTGATAGGCTTCATGGAGACCGTGGACAGGCTTTCTTGTTGATCTTCATATCGCTCAATACCCGGGTAGCCGTTACGTCCAGCTAGTACCGTTGACGGCTTGTAGGTGACTGATGTGATCATTGCCTATTGCTGGCGTATTGATGAGTCTTTAGAGTCCCACACAGAAGTTTCCTGATTAAAGAGAAACGAAGTAGGACACATATGTGATATGTGTGTGGGCCCGATTAAATACGTGTATATGATACCGTATTGTAATCTGGCAGTTATCTATTATCAAGTTAGGTTATATGCGATATAACCAGATTATCGAATCAAGTGTTGATTTGATAATGTGATGTACAGATAAATGATATTAGCCGGTTGTATATGATATAACCGGATTATTAGATCAAATGTTGATTTAATAATGCGATATAAATTATATGTGATATAATTATATATTAACTAATATCATTAGCTCGCTAATTATTCTTCATTAAATATATATTAATATATATGATATATAAATATATATATATAATAATGAAGCATGGCATTTATATTTCTATTTCGTGAAAATAGAAATGAGGTGTAAAATGAAGCATGGTTGCAAGTATGGGATTATCTTTTGTTTATTCTTCTTGCCTCACTATTCAAGCATGGTTGCAATTTTATATTGCATAATTCCATGCTTGATTGAGTAAGGGGTCAAGATTGTATGGTTCATTATTCTTGTTCATGGAAAACACTTAGCCATTCTCCATTCTTGCTCTCATGCTCATCTTCATCTTCTTCATGCCTTCAAAAATCCACACCCTCACATGTGATGTGAACCATGGATTTTTGATTGCATTTGTGAGCTTCTAACATCCCCTACTTCATCATCCTAGTGTAGATTAGCACTCTACATTAATGTGTTCTTACACTAAAGGAGTTTAGTGTAGTGGTAGCTTGAACTAGTAGGAGCTTCGTGGTGGATCGAATTTGGCGCGAAGATCACCGGAGGAAGCCCGATCAATGTTTCAAGAGATGCCTAGTGGAGTCGCGGGACTACTACAAGGAGCAAGTGAAGTGAAGGACTTGGTTCTACCTAGGTATAATCATCTTACACTTCTATAGTTAACATATCATCTTAGGCGAAACCCTATATTTCTAGTTAAAGATCTTGTTAGACTAACTTTGCACCAAGAAAAATTTGAATTTGGCATGGTAGATACTTCTATAACCTCATCATAGTGCTAGGGTAGTCCTTCATGGTATCAGAGCCGAACTAGAACATCGGGGTAAGTCGTTACGAAGTTAAAGAGTTCGATCGGTTTTAAAAATCCGTATTTTTGCATGTTTCTGTCGATTTTTTCAAATGTTGGAATTTTTGAAATTAAAAGTATCCAAAAAATCGTGCAGGGTTTTCTATGGACCCACAAGAAAAATGAGAGCCTAACTCGACTTTACAACCGCAGAACCGCGGCAAAAACCTTGTTTTGGCGGCGGTTCCGCGGCGCCGTAGGTGAGGCAAGGAGCATAGTTTCTTGTGTAGGTTCGTAGGAGATTTGTGCACTGTCTGGGTATTTTTAACTGTGATTCTCAAGTTGTTGAGTTCTCTGGATTTTGTTAAACCGATTGAAATATTTGGCGTCGTATAGATCTTGATGATATGTGATACAATTTTTAGAATCCGGTTTGTTGTTTTTGTAAAAACTGGTACTGTATATAGTATATTGTTAATCTAGTATGTTAGTCTCGATTAATCGGTTGCCACGAAGTTTTGATTCGGATCAAAACTTTGTCGCAATCGCGTATTGTACGCGAACACTCGCCGGGTAACTCTAGTAGACAGCCACGCCTCATAGCTGCGACCAAGTGACTGTAGGAGAACCCCGTTGCCAAAAAGCACCCACTCGGGTGCTCACGGCCACGGTGTTCCGCCTTGGTGCACTTCATCGCCGGCATCGGGGGTGCGACCATCTACTAAAATTTCCGACGAGTATTCGATATTGTAGTTGGGAATCTTATTGAATTACCCGACTAAAATAATTGAAAAGTGTTTTCAATTTGAGACTAAAATACAAGGTTTACAGTTTAGGCATGAAATCCGGAATATGCGATATTCCGGGTTAATGATGTCTAAGGATATACGGATTCTAATTATTGTAGTTTTACAATTTCTTTTCTGCGACCGTAAGTGTAATATGTGGGGTGTCCCAAATCTCGTTACTATGTGTCAACGGAATTTGGAATACGCATATTTACTTACGTTGATGATATGTGATGTCATGTGCTGCTGATATGTCTTATTGGATCGTCGTGAAAGAATAGCCGGGGGTTTTATGTGAGATGAGAGTTTTCTTTTTCATTCATGTAAATTTTGTATGTAATATTCTTTTATTGGGGCACTTTCGGGATGAGGATGTTGTCACCTGTTGTATATTATTTACTTTTCCGCATTAGGATAGACCCAAGGCAGGGAGCACAAGTAACTGGGTTCTAGAGTCCAGTGGGAGACCATCTCAAGGAGTTGAGACCGGGCCTCCTAACTCTAGAATTGGCAGGGTTACTTGCCGCTCTCGTAGGGGTCTATAGGATGTGGGTTTGGCTATTCTTCACAACCGTGGAATTCGTGTTGTACATTACTGGCTAAATTTAAAACACGGACATCCTACTATATCCAATATTTCATATGTTTATCTTCTGCTGCTGTGTTCTGTGATGTTGATCATATAACTGCGTGAGACAAATGTAATATAATATATAAGATATATAATAAACGTTGCTTATGTTTTGCACCCGCGCTAGTCCAGCCCCCGCTCTGCCGGTAGTTAACTAACCTAACGGTGCATGACGGGGCCCCGTGGCGAATGCGGATGGCATAAGCGGGACCCCGTTCTATTTTCGTTTCATTTCTTCTGTAATGCTTAAGAAGCTTAATTGATGGAACTTCATTAATGAAATTAATGAAAGAAAAGAAACCTAAAGATGTTGTAGAATCTAATTTTCAAAAGGGTAGCTCTAGTTTTTGCTTTGCATAGTAGTATTCCTTGTAGAATATCCAGCACCTTATTCGATAAGGAAAGAGTCGAGATCCCTTCACCGAGAGTGACCTCTTTAGCGAAACTAGCAGATGCTACAACCCACTCGGTTTTGTTTTTGATTGCCATTTTATTTCTTGCTTTGCATAGCGGTATTCCTTATAGAATATCCAGCACCTCATTCGATGAGGAAAGAGTCGAGATCCCTTCGCCGAGAGTGACCTCTTTAGTGGAACTAGTAAATGCCTTAAAAACACTCCTTTTCAAAATCACTCGATTCTGCAACGATATCTAGTTCATTACGCAAAAGGTTTTCTTAAAAACCTGTCGTAGCCCTCCGTCATTTCAGATAAGTAGTATTTAGTATTCGTGCTACGTTTGTTGGCCTTTTGTCAAGGCGTAGTGTGCGGTAGCTACTTACTGCTTATCTGCTGCATATGATGCGATTGGATTAGAGTAGTCGTACGACTTTGTTGGCCTTCGTTAAGGGTCGTGCGGGTGGGTTTAATTCAATCAAGAAATGTACGGGTTGAACTTGACTAGCGGCCTATGGTTTGTTGGCCTTCCTCAAGGTCATAGGTTGCTAGGAGCAAAACTATTATCGGGAATTTCAAGTGTTGAAATTTGTAATGAGATTGCCTATCTTCTATGAGATAGTTGGATCCCGATACCTACTGCGAGTAAGAGTTACTCCTGGGAGAGTTTTACACATCACAATTAGCCATTTAAGTAGGTGTCTAGAAAGGTGTTAATGGGGTTACGCCCCTGGAAAAACGAGGTTTATTTTAATTAGGTCCGTGCGAAAGCACGGGGAACTTCCCTCAAAGTACCGGGACTGGCCTGGCTGAAAGATTGGCGAACTTGTAAGGTGTAATTAACCCCGGCTAGTTATACCTTTTAGGGTTTGAAGGAAGATTTGATAAAACCAGTGGGAGACGTCCTGATTAGATAAGATAATAACCAATCTAATCTTGCAAAGAGCGCATGCTAACTCGTTTCCTTCTCTCTCTCTCTCTCCAGGCAGCAACCAATGTCACGCCTTAATCAAGATAATAATATAGATGTATTGACCGAACCCGCTTGCTATACTGAGTAGGGGAAAGTTGGTTCCGCTCCAACTTATAAGTGTTATTAGTCTGAGTAGGAAATAAGAATATATCCGGATTCCCACGCCACCCAAACGAAGAATAAGTATGTTGATGCAACTTCTTCAGGTGTGTTAGTTACAGAGAACTGTTTCTCTGTACACTCTACGTCCTGGGTATTAGATACCAGATCGGGATCCCACATCTGCAATATATTGCATGGGCTAAGGAAAGGTAGAGAACTGAGAAAATGTGATCATTCCCGAAAAGTAAGGAATGGTGCAAATGTTGCAGCCAAAGCAGTTGGTGAATATCTCCTTGTATTGCCAACAAGGAATACATTGATCCTGAATGACTGTGACTACGTACCCTCTATGATATGCAATTTAATATCAACTTCTTTATTGGATAAAGAAGGGTACAACTTTGTAGTAGAGAATAATGTTATGAACATTTACCTAAATCAAGTGTTGATTGGGTTTGGTGCGTTATGTAACGGATTATACGTTCTGAATCAAAACACAGTTCTTAACGTACATAACACACACAAGAGGAAGAGTTCAGAAATGAACGAATCCTTCTTATGGCATTGTAGACTAGATCATATCAATGCGACACGACTAGCTAAGTTGTATAAGGATGGATATTTGAATCCGTTCGAATTTTCATCTTATGACACTTTCCAGTCATGTCTTAAAGGAAAGATGACCAAAACTCCGTTTAGTGGACACAGAGAAAGAGTTACAGAACTCTTGGGACTGATACATAGTGATGTATGTGGTCCCATGTCTACATATTCCAGGAATGGTTCCTTGTACTTCATTACATTCACTTACGATCTCTCAAGATACAGACATGTGTTCCTGTTGAAACACAAGTCTAAAGCTTTTGAGAAATTCAAAGAATATAAGCACGAAGTAGAGAACCAAACGGGTAAAAGTTTTAAAATCCTTCGATCTGATCGGGGAGGAGAATACTTAAGCACAGAATTCCGTGACTATGTAAAAGAGAATGGGATTCTCTCTCAGCTTACTCCTCAGTATACACCACATCATAACGGTGTATCGGAGCAGAGGAATCGCACCCTATTGGGTATGGTGCGCTCTATGATGAGCACTGCTGAGTTGCCTATTTCCTTTTAGGGGTATGCGCTTGAGACAGCCATACACCTATTGAATATGGTCCCTTCCAAATCTGTGCCTACCACTCCATATGAGATATGGAAGGGAAAGAGACCGTGTCTTAATTATATTAAGATATGGGGTTGTCCGGCTTATATTAAAACGTAAAACCCGGACAAACTCGAGGCAAGGTCAGTTCTGTGTAAGTTTTTTGGATATCCTAAAAATTCACGTGGGTATATCTTCTACCGTTCCGAGGAACAAAAGGTGTTTGTTTCTCGCAATGCCACCTTTTTAAAAAAGGAATTTCTTGATAAAGAAATTAGTGGCGAGGAGGTAGAACTGGAAGAAATTCCAGCAGAATAAACTACAACTGAAGATTTAGTGGAACCAGAGGATTCAGTAGTTCCCAGCGAACCCCAGCCTCTCCGCCGATCTAGTAGGGTTCCTCATCCACCTGAGAGATACTACGGTTTTCTCGTTGATGGTGGGAGAAATGATTGCGTCATGGAAGATGATGACGCAACTAGCTTCGAGGAGGCCATCACGAGTAGGGACTCTGTGAAATGGCTAGATGCAATGCGGTCTGAGATGGAATCCATGTACACCAACAAAGTATGGACTTTGGAAGTTGCTCCTGAAGGGGTAAAACCCATTGGGAGCAAATAGATCTTTAAGAAGAAACTTGGTGTAGATGAAAAAGTTAAGACTTTCAAAGCTAAACTTGTTGCAAAGGGTTTTCGTTAACGACCAGTAGTGGATTATGACGAAACCTTTTCTCCAGTGGCTATGCTTAAGTCCATCCGGATCCTACTTGCCATCGCTGCATACCATGACTACGAAATCTGGCAAATGGATGTTAAGACCGCCTTTCTAAACGGTGATTTAGAAGAGAGCGTCTACATGACTCAGCCAGAGGGCTTCGTAGATAGTGGGAGCAGCGGGAAGGTGTGCAAGCTGCTTAAATCAATCTACGGGTTGAAGCAAGTATCGTGGAGTTAGAACATCTATTTTGATGAGGTAGTCAAAGAGTTTGACTTCATCAAAAACATAGATGAACCTTGTATATACAAGAAGGTCGCAGAGAGTAAGGTCGTCTTCCTCGTATTGTACGTGGATGACATACTCTTGATTGGAAATGATGTTCCTATGCTGCACTCAGTCAAGCTCTTCTTATCACAAAGATTCTCAATGAAATATCTAGGTGATGCCTCCTACATCTTGGGAATTAAGATCTATAGAGATATATCTAAATGGATACTGGGATTGTCCCAATTCAGGTACATAGAAACCGTACTAAAGAGGTTTAGTATGGAAGATTCCAAGCGTGGGAACATACCCACGATTTCAGGACTCACTCTCTCAAAAGAGATGTCTCCCAAGACTGATTTGGAGAGAGCTCGCATGCAAGGGATACCCTATGCTTCGGCAGTAGGCTTTATCATGTACGCGATGTTATGTACCAGACCCGATGTAGCATACTCACTAAGTGTAGTGAGTCGGTATCAAGCAGATCCTGGAGAGAGTCACTGGACAGCTGTGAAGAACATTCCCAAGTACTTACGAAGGACTAAAGAGATGTTCTTGGTGTACGGTAACGGTGAACTCCAAGTGGAGTCCTTTACCGACTCGAGCTTCCAAAGTGATAAGGACGACAGTAAGTCGGTCTCGGGTTTTTTCTTTACCCTCAATGAAGGGGTGGTGTGTTGGAAGAGTTCCAAGCAAGACACCGTTGCAGACTCGACGATGGAGGCTGAATACATCGCTGCCAAAGAAGTTGTTTGGATGAAGAAGTCATTGCTGAACTTGGTGTGGTTCCATCCATTGAACATCCAATACCTGTGTATTATGATAACAATGGAGCGATGGCTTTGCCCAAGGAACCCAGGTCCCATCAAAGATCCAGACATATTCTTAGGCAGTATCACCTGATCCGGAAGATAGTAGATCGCCGGGAGATCGAGGTCAGGAGAGTTGACACGAAGGACAACATAGCGGATCCACTCATGAAGGCCCTTCCCCAGACGCAATTTGAGAGACTCTTTGGGATGTTGGGTATGAGATACTACAACACATGGCCTTAGTGCAAGTGGGAGATTGTTAGTTATATGAATGCCCTAGAGGCCATTATGTACATATGATGTATATTATAGTGGATGCTTGGATATATATAGAGAGGACTTTCTTGCTCGACATGATAGTATGCTATCTGGTTATCTTTGTCTTAACATGTAGACTTCTATTCTAATACTGTCTTGCTCTCACATGTTGATAAATCCCTTAGGATATGTACTTAACTACCAGGACTATGATGAAGATCATACTAGTAGGGCAAGGGTAGTTGACAAGTACATCCTTCAAATGTTCCTAGTCGAGGGAATATCGAGACAGGGCATCGATATTCCAGAGTAGACTAGCGTATACGCTTCTTGACCCATATGATGGATGGTGGATGATCCCACATCCATTGGTGTTTGACATCAAGGATGGTATATGGGTGCTCAGTGGAGACTGGGTACACTGAACAGGACTCGCTGAGGACTCCTATGTGGTAGTATACCTATCGTCATATAGCAGTCCTCTGGTGACACTGGTACAGGTTAGTCTGTAGACCCGAGATCATCATAGAGTCTTGTATGGCTCCCACTGTGCTTTGATTTCCACCTTACCATGGCTCAAAGGAGTCATGCAAACATGTGGATTTTGGGTACAGTCCCGAATCACATAGAGGCAATGGGCGATAGGATGGGTTTCATCTATCCCGGTATTGGGGGTTGATGTTGCGCTATATTCGATTGGCTATAACTGGAAGTCCCTGGCCAAGACTGCTGCCGAAATATACTGATAAGTGTTATCAGTAGTTTCTCGAACCGTTATAGCCCAGACATCGACATGACTTATCCCGTTACTGGGGTCTGACGATTTCTACCCCTAGACATGATATGCGACATATCAGACGAAGAGACCGGACTGTACGGGAGTATTACTGATAGGCTTCATGGAGACTGTAGACAGGCTTGCTTGTTGATCTTCATATCGCTCAATACCCGGGTAACCGCTACGTCCAGCTAGTACCGCTGACGGCTTGTATGTGACTGATGTGATCATCACCTACTGCCGGTGTATTGACGAGTCTTTAGAGTCACACACAGAAGTTTCCCGGTTCAAGCGAAATGAAATAGGACACATATGTGATATGTGTGTGGCCCGATTAAATACGTGTATGTGATACCGTATCGTAATCTGGCAGTTATCTGTTATCAAGTTAAGTTATATGCAATATAACCAGATTATCGAATCAAGTGTTGATTTGATAATGTGATGTACAGATAAATGATATTAGCCGGTTGTATATGATATAACCGGATTATTAGATCAAATGTTGATTTAATAATGCGATATAAATTATATGTGATATAATTATATATTAACTAATATCATTAGCTCGCTAATTATTCTTCATTAAATATATATTAATATATATGATATATAAATATATATATATATAATAATGAAGTATGACATTTATATTTCTATTTTGTGAAAATAGAAATGAGGTGTAAAATGAAGCATGGTTGTAAGCATGGGATTATCTTTTGTTTGTTCTTCTCGACTCACTATTCAAGCATGGTTGCAATTTTATAATGCATAATTCCATGCTTGAATGAGTGAGGGGTCAAGAGTGTATGGTTCATTATTCTTGTTCATGGAAAACACTTATCCATTCTCCATTCTTGCTCTCATGCTCATCTTCATCTTCTTCTTCATGCCTTCAAAAATCTACACCCTCACATATGATGTGAACCATGGATTTTTGATTGCATTTGTGAGCTTCTAACATCCCCTACTTCATCATACTAGTGTAGATTAGCACTCTACATTAGTGTGTCCTTACACTAAAGGAATTTAGTGTCGTGGTAGCTTGAACTAGTAGGAGCTTCGTGGTGGATCGTCTTTAGCGCGAAGATCACCGGAGGAAGCCCGATCGATGTTTCAAGAGATGCCTAGTGGAGTCGCTGGACTACTACAAGGAGCAAGTGAAGTGAAGGACTTGGTTCTACCAAGGTATAATCATCTTACACTTCTATAGTTAACATATCATCTTAGGTGAAACCCTATATTTCTAGTTAAAGATCTTGTTAGACTAACTTTGCACCAAGAAAATTTTGAATTTGGCATGGTAGATGCTTATATAACCTCATCATGGTGCTAGGGTAGTCCTTCAACCTGTACCAGTGTCACCAGAGAACTTCCATCTGACGTGACGTATAATACCATCTAGGAGTTCTCGGCGAGTCCGTCCAGTGTACCCAGTCTCCACTGAGCACCCGTATATCTTCTCTATTGTCAAACACCAATGGATATGGGATCATCCATCGCCTATCTACATAGGTCGAGAAGGTATACGCTAGTCTACTCTGGTATGTCGATGCCCCGTCTCGATACACCCACGACTAGGGACATTATAGGATGTACTCACGGACTACCTTTATCCCACTAATATGATCTGCATTATAATCTAGGTAGTCAAGTAAACATCCTAAGGGCTTTATCAATATGTAACAGAGAGACAATCGGTGTACATGTTAAGATAAAGATTAACCAGATAGCATACTATCATATCAAGCAAGAAATTCTTCCCTATGTATGTCCAAGCATCCACTATAATATACATCATATGTACAATAATGGCCTCTAGGACATACATATAACTAACAATCTCCTACTTGCACTAGGGCCATATGTTGTAGTATCCAATACCCAACAATCAGCAGTGGTTGTAGTATCTCATACTCAACATCCCATAAAAGTCTCTCTTGGGAAAAGGCCTTTGTGAGTAGATCCGCCATGTTGTCCTCTAAGTCTACTCTCCTAACCTCGATCTCCCTGGAGATCAACCATCTCCATGATTAGGTGATACTGCCTTAGAATATGTCTGGGTTACTGATGGGACGGGGGTTCTTAGGCACAAGCCACAACTCCATTGTCACACAATGGTAGGAACGGAGTTCATCTCATGAACTAATATACACCAAGACTACCTCTTTGGTAGCATCTTTGGTAGCGATGTATCAGCCTTTATCGTCTAGTTTGCCACGGTATCTAGCTTAGAACTCTTCCAACATACCGTCCTTCTTGTGAAGGTAAAGACAATGCCTGTGACTGACATTCAGTCGACCTTACCACCCTGGAAGTTATCCAGTGATTCTCCCCAGGATCGATTGATACCATCTCACTATACCTAGTGAGAATCCTAACATCCACTTAGATATATCTCATAGATCTAAAATCCAGGATTTAGGATGTATCACCTTGATCCTTTATGGAGAATCCTTGTGATAAGAGAAGATTGGCCAAGTGTAGCATAGGAAACACCTTCCCTATCAAGAGTATGTCATCTACGTACAATATGTGAAAGACCACCTTACTCTCTACTACCTTTTTGTATATACAAGGTTCATCTACCATTTTTATGAAGTCAAACGCTTTGACTACCACATCAAAACAGATGTTCCAACTCTGTGATACCTTCTTTAACCTGTAAAGCAACTTGCACACGTTTCCACTGCTCCCACTGTCTACGAAGCCCTATGGCTGTGTACTTATAGACGCTCTCTTATAAATCACTATTTAGAAAAGCAGTCATGACACCCAACCGCCAGATATCGTAGTCATGGTATGTAGAAATGGCAAGTAGGATCCGGATGGACTTAAGCATAGCCACTGGAGAAAAGGTGTCATCATAATCCACACCTGGTCGATGACGAAAACCTTTTACAACAAGTCTAGCTTTGAAAGTCTCAACTTTTCCATCTACACCAAGCAATCTTCTCAAGATATACTTGCTCCTGATGGGGGTTTAACCCTTCACATATAGCAACCAAAGTCCATACTTTGTTGGTGTATACGGATTCCATCTCAGATCGCTTAGCATCCAGCCATTCTTACAGAGTCCCCACTCTTGATGGCCTGCCCGAAACTTAGTTGGGTCATCATCTCATGATGTAATCCTCGCTCCCACTGTCATTGAGAAAACTGAAGTATCTCTCAGGCGGATGAAGAACCCTACCAGATTGGCGGAGAGGCTGAGGTTCGTCGAGAGCTATTGAATCCTTCGGTTCTACCAAATCATCAGCTGTAGTTTGTATAGCTGGAACTCCTTCCAGTTCTACCTCATGACCACAAATTTGTTTCCAAAATAAATTCCTTCTAAAAAGGTGGACATGCCGAGAAATAAAACACCTTTTGTTCCTCGGTGTGGTAGAAGATATTCCCTTGCGAATGCTTGGGATATCCAACAAACTTCCACAGAATTGACCTTGCCTCGAGCTCATCCGAATTTTGCTTTTAGACATAGGCCGGACAATCCCAAATCGTAACTTACTTAAGACATGGGCCCTTTCCCATACCATATCTCATATGGAGTGGTAGGCATCTGATTATGTTGGAACCCTATTCAATAGGTATGCAACTTCTCAAGTGTATAATTCCTAAAAAGGAAATAGGCAACTCAGTAGTACTCATCATAGAGCGCACCATATCTAATAGGGTGCGATTGCTCCGCCACGATACACAGTTTTGATGTGGTGTATGCGGAGGAGTAATGCCGAGAGAGAATCCCATTCTCCTTTTGAATTGTCCAGGAATTCCGTGCTCAAGTATTCTCCTCCCTGATCACATCAAAGGACATAATATTTATACCCGTTTTGGTTCTCTACTTCGCACTTATATTCATTGAATTTCTCAAAAGCCTCAGACTTGTGTTTCAACAGGAACACATGTGCGAATCTTGAGAGATCATCAGTGAATGTAATGAAGTAAAAAGAACCGGTCCTGGCATGTGTAGACAGGGGACCTACATACATCATCATGTATCAATCCCAAGAGTTCACTAACTCTTTCTCTGTTTCCAGTAAACGGAGCTATGGTCATATTATCCTTGTGACATGATTGGCAAGTTTCACAAGATGTAAATTCAAACTAATTTAAATATGCATATTAATATAACTTAGCTAGTCGGGACACATTGATATGACCTAGTCTACAATGCCTCAAGAAGGATTCGTTCATTTCTGAACTCTTCCTCTTGTGTGTGTTCTATACGTTAAGAACCGTGGTTTGATTTAGAACGTATATGCTTTTAGATGACGTTCCTAATCCGATCAACTCTTGATATAAGAAATGTTCAAAATATTATCCAACAATATAAAATCATATCCTTCTTTAGTAGATAAAGAGACTGATATAATGTTGTATATCAGGTTCGGTATCTAATAACATTCATGCAGAATCAATGTATTTGGTAATACAGGGTGATAACCGCCAACTACTTTGGCTGCAACAATTGCACTATTTCCAACTCTTGAAACTTATCACTCATTCCCAGTTCTCTACCTATCTGTAGCCCATGTAACAGATTACATATATGGGATCCTGATCCGGTATCTCATACCCAGGACGTAGAGGATACTGAGAAATAGTTCTCTGTAACGAACACACCCGAAGAAGATGCATCATCATGCATTTTCTTCGTTTGGGAGGCACAGGAATCCTGGTAATCCCCTATCTCCTGCTCGGTTTTATAACAATTTTAAGGTAGAGCGGGACCAACATTCCCCAGCTCAGTATAACAAGCAGGTTCAGTCAATACATCCATATTATTATCTTGATTAAGGCGTCACATGGTCGCTACCTAGAGAGAGAGAGAGAGAGAAAAACACTCTGCGTGCGCTCTTGCAAGATCAGATTGGTTATTATTTTTATCTAATCAGGATGGCTCCCATTGTTTTTATCAAATCTTCCTTCAAACCCCAAAAAGTAAGACTAGCCGAGATTAATTACACCCTACAAGTTTGCCAATCTTTCGGCCAGGCCAGTGTCGGTACTTTGAGGGAGGTTTCTCGTGGTTTCGCACGGACCTAATTAAAATAAATCTCGTTTTTCCAGTGACGTAACCCCGTTAACACCTTTCTAGATACCTACTTGATCCGCTAATTGTAATGTGTAAAACTCTCCCAGGAGTAACTCTTACTCACAGTGGGTATCGGGATCCAACTATCTCATAAAAGGTATGCAATCTCATTGCAAATTTCAACACTTGAAATTCCCGATAATTTTGCCCCAAGCGATCTATGACCTTGACAAGGTCAACAAACCATATACCGCAAGTCAACTTCAACCCATCATTTCTTGATTGAATTAAACCCACCCGCACGACCCTTGACAAGGTCAACAAGGTCGTACGGCTACCCTAATCCAATCGCATCATATGCTAGCAGATAAGCACTAATCAGCTACCGCACACTACGCCTTGACAAGGTCAATAAACGCAGCACGAATACTAAATACTACTTATCTGAAATGACGGAGGGCTAAGACAAGTTTTTAAGAAAACCTTTTGCGTAATAAACTTGATATCGTTGTAGAATCAAATGATTTAAAATGGAGTGTTTTTAGGCTTTTGCTAGTTTCGTTAAAGAGGTCACTCCCGGTGAAGGGATCTCGTCTCTTTCCTCATCGAAGGAGGTGCAGGATATTCACAATACCACTATGCAAAGCAAGAACAAGAAAAGCAATCAAAAGACGAAACCGAAGGTTCTAGCATCTGCCAGTTATTGCTAAAGAGGTCACTCCCGGTGAAGGGATCTCGGCTCTTTCCTTATCGAATAAGGTGCTGGATAGTCTACAAGGAATACCGCTATGCAAAGCAACAACTAGAGCTACCTGTTTTTGAAAATTCGATTCCACAACATCATTAGATTTGTTTACTCTCATTAATCTCATTAATGAATGTCCCGTCATTTAAGTTACCTAAGTATCACAGATAAATACAACGTACGCTTATGCCATCTACATTCGCCTCGATGTCATGTCATGCACCGTTAGGTTAGGTAACTAACAGCAGAGCGGGGCAGGGCTAGCGCGGGTGTAAAACATAAGCAATGCCTATATAATATATCACATATACTATATACAGTATCTATCTCATCATATCAAGTGATCACATCAAAGAATATCGCAGCAGAAAACAATATATGAAATATTGGATATACTAGGATTTTCGGGTTTTATATTAATCCTTTATAAAACATGGATTCCACGGTCGTGATGAATAGCCAAACCCGCATCCCTAGACCCCTACGAGAGCGGCAAGCAACCCTACCAATTCTAGAGTTAGGAGACCCGGACTCGACTCCTCGAGATGGCCTCCCACTGGACTCTAGAACCCGGTTACTTGTGCTCCCCTCCTTGGGTCAATCCTAATGCGGAAAGGTAAATAATATATATCAACGGTAACATCTTCCTCAACCCGGAAGTGCCCCAATAAAAGAATATTACATACAAGTTTTTACATGAATGAAAATGAAAAACTCTCATCTCATATAAAAACCCCGGCTATTCAAACACGATGATCCAATATAACATATCACAGAAACACATAACATCACATGTCATCAACATAAGTAAATATGCGTATCCCAAATTTTCGTTGACATATAGCAACGAAACCGGTGATACACCACATATTACACTTACGGTCGCAGAAAAAAAAGTGAAAAACTAGAACAATTGGAATCATCACTGCCCTTAAACATCGTAAACCCGGAACATCACATATTCCGGATTTCATGCCTAACAATGCAAATCTTACATTTAGGTCTCAACTATGAAAACACTTTTCAAAAAAAGTCGGGTAATTCAACAAAATTCTCGATTTCACCTGAGACCGAAATGTTAAACTTGCACGCAACTAAATAGATTCCAATTATTGTATCATAATAAGAGATAGCTAGACGAAGTTAAACTTTTCGATCGAATAAGCAAGCACCCAAAATTTCCCAACAAGCTCAACACTTGAACGGAGTTCAAAAAGTTCCCAGAAACTGCCACAGCTCCTATGAACCATCCGTAGAAGGGCCGACCCATGCCTCACTCATACCGCCATGGAACTGCGGCAAGCCCTAGGGTATGACCGCTGTTCCGCGATTCAAAAAAGTCGAGTTTGGGTATCGTTCTTCTAGTGGGTCCCACAGAATCGCTTGCATGATTTTCTGAAAATTTTAAACTCGGAAAAATCCAACTCTTGGAGAATTTCAGTGAGGGAAAATATGGGTTATTGATATCCGTTCAAACCTTTTAGCATCGTCTAAATAACTGGAATACATGTTAGAGTTACGACTGCGAAACATTCCGAATTGCCTTTGCAGAAAGTTAACATCACATGCAAATTTAGCAAAAACAAACAACACCTGAAACACCAAAACCCAGAGACTGGAACACCATAAAAATTTGAAGCCCAAACTCCAAAATTGACCCGAGCTCGCCGGTTTTAATGCCTATGTGGCTGGCCATATCATGCCCAAATTGCTCCAAATTTTCATAGTGTTCATATTATATCTCATACAACATTCTGCAGTTGTTTTAAAAAAAATTGAAGACTTTTTAAAATCGACATAAACCAAGTTTTCATATTTCATGTTTCGGAATCATTTCGGTTTCGTAATCTAACAAATATCGTCTAATGTTCTAGCATGGCTCTGATACCACTACTGGGTTCCCTAGGGCGGTAGCAAGGTTTCGGGAGGCATCGTCCATGCCAATTTCAAAAATTTGCCGTTCTAGCTAACCCTAACCATAGAATCTTTACTAGAAAATGTGACGAAACAACATGTAAACAACTTTACATCTAAGTGAATAAGGAATACAACCTTTGTAGACCGATCCTTCACTTCTAAAGCTCCATGTAGTAGTCCCTTCGTTGCAAGTTGTGAACTCCCAAACTCTAGGAATGGTTCACAAGAAGAAATGAACAAGCTTACTCAATGTCTTCGAGGCCGAAGATGATCTACGTCGAGGAGACTCAAGCTCATGCTACCTATTCACTAATGGTGAGGTTAGTGAAGCAAACACCCTAAACTAAATGGCTAATAGTAGAGGATGATGAAGTAGGAAATGGGCTCACTTTAGATTTGTTTTTCTCATAATATTTTCTCACCTTGAGAAAAGCTAGCAAGCTTTCTCAATGAAGAAGAAGATGAAGAATGAAGATGAGAGAATGAACTCATGAGGTGAGAATAGCAACCATGGGTGAGTTAATGTCATACACTAACTCATGCAGAGAATAAACCATGGGTTATAATAATGGTTAGTTTAATAAATATCTACAAATAAAATAAAACTAGTGGACTAAGTCAAAGATGCCACAAGCTTCTCCAAGCTTCCAAGCATGTGACTAATTTCCTACTAATTTTGATTAACTTTAAATAAATAAAACCATACAATATCATAAGCTTGGTGTGAGTCTCACACACCCATGTCACATGTGGCATCAAGCATGACACAAAATAATGTACATTAATATATATCACATATATACTATATGCACACAAGTGAGAAAAGAAATCTTAAGTGATCTAATATTAATTAATCTATGTTAATATATCAAATATATAATTATACACTAAATTATTAAATCAACACTTGATTTAATAATTCGGCTATATCACATATAACCGATTAATAGCAAATGTAACAATTTATCGAATCAACACTTGATCCGATAACCCGGCTATATCACATATAACCGACCGATATCATATATCGCGAAAATAGAATGCGGTATCACATACGCACATTAATCTCGGTCCCGCACATATCACATATGTACTCCTACTTCATTTCGCATGAACCAGGTAACCTCTGTGTAGGACTCTAAAGACTCGTCAATACGCCGGCAGTAGGTGATGATCATATCAAACACCCACAAGCAGCAAGCGGTCTGCTAAACGTAACAGCCACCCGGGTATTGAGCGATCAGAAGATCAATAAGCAAGCCTGCTCATACTCCTGCGAATCCAATCGGTAACACTACCGTACAGTCCGGTCTCTTCGTCTGATATGTCGCATATCTCGTCTGGGGTGGTAAACGTCAAACCCCTATAACTCGATAAGTTATGCCGATGTGAGACTCATAACGGGTCGAGAAACTACTGATAACACTTACCAGTAAATCTCATAAACAGCTCTGGCCAGGGACTTACTGTTATGGCCAATCGAGCACAACGCAACATCAACCCCCAATACCGGGAGAGACGAAATCCCCTCCTATCGCTCATTGCCTCTATATGACTCCGGACTATACCCAAAAACCACCGTTTTGAACGTTCTCTTGAACGTGGTAAGGTAGAAATCAAAGCACAATGGGAATCACACAAGACTCTATGACGATCTCGGGTCGAAAGAATAACCTGTACCAGTGTCACCAGAGAACTGCCATCTGACGTGAGGTATAATACCATCTAGGAGTTCTCGGCGAGTCCGTCCAGTGTACCCAGTCTCCACTGAGCATCCGTATATCTTCTCTAATGTCAAACACCAATGGATATAGGATCATCCATCTCCCATCTACATGGGTCGAGAAGGTATACGCTAGTCTACTCTGGTATATCGTTGCCCCGTCTCGATACACCCACGACTAGGGACATTAAAGGATGTACTCACGGACTACCTTTGTCCCACTAGTATGATCTGCATCATAATCTAGGTAGTCAAGTAAACATCCTAAGGATTTTATCAACATGTAATAGAGAGACAATCAGTGTACATATGAAGATAAACAGTAACCAGATAGCATACTATCATGTTGAGCAGGAAAGTCATCCTATGTATGTTCAAGCTTCCACTATAATATACATCATATGTATAATAATGGCCTCTAGGGCATACACATAACTAACAGAGGTTGGCTATCGGGTCATCTGTAGGGGACCATGTCCTTAAGATGATCAGCTATATTGAAGAGCACGCGGTCCTTGGGACCACGTTGGAAAACGAGTTATATACGGACTTAATTCTACAGTCCCTCCCTTCTACCATACCCAATTTTGCTTGAATTTCAATATTCAAGGGAAGGATGTTACACTTCTAGAACTCCTTAACATGTTGAGGAGTGCAGAGGGCACCCTACAGAAAACCAGGAAGACACCCGCTTTGCTTATTAGGGAACCTTTCTGCTCTAGATCCAAGGCGAAAGCCAAGGGTAAGAAGAAGGCCCCCACCAAGCCGAAAAGAGGTGTCAATAAGGTAGAGGGAAAGGGCAAGGCAAAAGTTTTGGGGCCGACAGTAGGGAAAGAAGAATATTTCTATTGTCACAAAAAGGCTATTGGAAGAAGGACTGCAGGGCTTGGAGAGCCAGAAACCAGGATTCGAAGTATGTTGTGGCTTCGGCTTCAGGTGTGTTTATGATTGAAAACTGTCTGTCAATTAACTCTACTTCCTGGGAACTGGATACCGGATCAGGATCTCATATCCGTAATTCATTACAGGCTCCGAGAAAACATAGAGTTCTCAAGGTAGGTGATATGACTCTCAGGGTTGCTAACGGAACGAGCGTGGATGCTGTATCCATAGAGGAATATCACCTGGGATTGACAAGTGGACACATTTTGGTTTTACTTAACTGTTTTTGTGTACCTAGTCTGACTTATAATATCATCCCTGTATCTTTACTATCTAAAGAAGGTTATGATTTTACATTTGTAAGAGATTTAATAAACATCCATCTTAATCATAGTTTGATTGAGTCAGGTACACTAGACAACGGTATATATATATTAAACCAACACAATGTTTTCAATGTCCAGAACACACTCAAAAGAAAGTCTCTAGAATTAAATCAAGCTTTCTTATTGTATTGTAGACTGGGTCACATCAATAAAACACGGTTGAAAAAGTTACATAAAGAGGGATATTTTGATCCGTTTCAATATCTGTCTTATGCAACTTGTCAATCATGTCTCAAAAGAAAGATGACAAAGAATTTGTTCACTGGACATGGAGTAGGAGCCACCGAGCTCTTGGGACTCATACACAGCGACATGTGTGGTCCAATGTCTACACATGCAAGAAGTGGTTATTCCTACTTCATTACTTTTACAGATGATTTCTCAAGGTATAGACATGTATTCTTGACGAAACTTAAATCCGAGGCCTTTGAGAAATTCCAGGAATACAAGAATAAAGTGGAAAAACAAACAGGCAAAAGTATCAAGACACTTCGATCTGATCGAGGTGGTGAATACTAAGTGCTAAGTTCCTGAATTACTTAAAAGAGAATGGAATTCTCTCTTAGCTTACTACTCCATACACACCTCAACACAACGGTGTATCGGAAAGGCGAAACCGTACCTTATTGGATATGGTACGGTCCATGATTAGTAACGTTGAGTCACCGCGATCCTTCTGGGGTTATGCACTAGAATCTGCTGCATATCTTTTGAACAAGGTTCAAACTAAGTCAGTGCCTACCACACCATATGAAATATGGAGTGGGAAGAAACCCTATCTTAGATATCTAAAGATATGGGGATGTCCAGCTTTTGTCAAAAAGGAGCATGCAGACAAGCTCGAGGCCCGATCAGTACTGTGTAAGTTTGTAGGATACCCAAGGAACTCCAGGGGATATCTTTTCTATTACACGGAGGAACAAAAGGTCTTTGTTTCTCGGCATGCCCACTTTTTGGAGACTCAATTTCTTGAAAACGAAATAAGTGGGAGCGCAGTAGAACTGGAAAAAATTCCAGAACTACAAACTATTACTGAAAGCATGGTGGAACCAGAAGTTTCAGAAGAACCGTACATCCCTGCGCTACTCCGCAGATCTAGTAGGCAATCTCATCCGTCCAAGAGATACTACGGTTTTCTCATAGACGGGGATAGAGTGGATTGCATCATCAATGATGATGAGCCGACTAGTTTCTAGCAGGCCATAAGGAGCATAGACTCGGTAAAATGGCTGGATGCAATATGGACCGAAATGGAGTCCATGTACACTAACAAATTTTTGACTTTGGACATTGCACCAGAAGGGGTAAAACCCGTAGGCTGCAAATGGATCTTCAGAAAGAAGATTGGTGCAGATGGACATGTTGAAACCTATAAGACTAGACTTGTTGCAAAAGGTTTTCGTCAAAGACCTGATTTAAACTATGATGAAACCTTTTCTCCAGTGGCTATGCTTAAATCCATTCGGATCCTACTTTTCTATTGCTGCCTTCCATGATTATGAAACTTGGCAGATGGACATAAAGACCGCTTTTCTGAATGGAAATTTGGAAGAATGTGTTTATATGGATCAGCCAGAGGGTTTATAGAGAGTAGGAGCAGCGGAAGAGTGTGCAAGTTGCTTAAATCCATTTATGGATTAAAGAAGGCATCGCAGAGTTGGAACGTCCATTTTGATGAGACGGTCAAAAAATTCCACTTTATCAAAAATCCAGATGAACCATGCATTTATAGTAAGATTGTAGCGAGAACTTTAGTATTCCTCGTCTTGAACGTGGATGACATTCTCCTCATAGGAAATAACATTCCTATGCTACAATCAGTCAAAAGATTCTTGTCACGGAAGTTCTCTATGATAGACCTGGGTGATGTCTCGTACATTCTGGGGATCCAAATCTATCGTGATAGATCAAAGAGGATGTTGGGACTTTCACAGTCCAGGTACATTGACACCATACTGAAAAGATTTAGTATGGTAGATTCTAAGCACGGAAATGTACTGGCTTGTTACGGAATCACCCTCTCCAAAGAGATATCTCCCAAGACTGATTTGGAAAGGGATCGTATGAGTATTATACCCTACGCTTCTGAGGTATGATCTATAATGTATGCGATATTATGTACCAGACAAGATGTTGCTTACACAATGAGCATGGTAAGCCGGTATCAGTCAAACCATGGGGAGAAGTACTGGATAGCAGTAAAGAACATTCTCAAGTATCTGAGAAGAACTAAGGAGATGTTCTTGGTGTACGACAGTAAAGACCTCTAGATTGAGGCATTCGCTAACTCCAGCTTCCAGAATGACATGGATGACACCAAGTCCATGTCGGGTTATGTCTTTACCCTCAATGGAGGGACGGTCTGTTGGAAGAGCTCCAAACAGGACACCATTACTGACTCGACGGTGGAAGCGAAGTATATCATAACATGTAACGCCGCAAAAGAAGCAGTCTGGATGAAGAAGTTCATTACAGAACTTCAGGTTGTTCCGTCCATTGTTGACCCAATACCTTTGTATTGTGACACCAATGGGGCTATAGCTTTAGCAAAGGAACCAAGGTCCCATCAGAACTCCAGACATATCTTAAGGTGGTATCACCTGATCAGGGAGATCGTGGATCGTCGGGAGATCGAGGTGCGGAGAGTAGAGATAGAGAACAACACTACAGATCCACTCAACAAGGTCATCTAGTTCGAGAGGCTATTCGAGATATTAGGTCTGTGATATGCCAATACATGGCCTTATTGCAAGGGGGAGATTGTTAATGATATATGCTCTAGAAATCATTATTGTATAGTACTGGATTGTATATTACATTTTGGAAGCTTGGGATATACAAAGATATAATAACAATCTTGCTCAATATAATAGTATGCTATCTGGTTTGATTCTACCTCAATATGTGTATATGTTTGTTTTAACATATCGCTAATACATGTTGGTAGAGCCCTTATGATTTTTGTTTGACTACCAGGGTTGAGATGGCAATTACACTCATGGGGGCTGGGTAGTCTATAAGTACATCCTTAAACTTGTCCCTAGTCATAGGATTATTCACATGCCGTCCGGATGAAGTTAAAGGGTTCGAACGATTATCAGAAAACCCATTTTCCCAAGTTTAAAGTATTCGGAAGAACATGCAGGTATTTCGATGGACCCTCTAGAAGAATGAAACCCTAACTCGACATAATGACCACGAGAACGCCCTTGAACCTTAGGGTTTACGGCAGTTCCGCGGTGCCATTAGTGAGGCTTGGGTTTGCCCTTCTACGGCTGGATCATCGATGCTGGAGTATATACCGGATATTTTAAACTGTACTTGAGTGTTGAGCTCTCGGGGAATTATGGGATTTGATGGATCGATCGAAAGGTTTAATGTAGTCCGGATATCAAGTGAAGGGATCGACTACGTGGGAGACTCTAGATATGAGTATTGCCGTCGGTAGCGCAGTCAGCACACTTATGAAGAGATAAGTTTGAAGCAATCGACATCAGAGGAAAGAGGCGCACATTGACGATAGTGATTACGATGTGACTTGGTGATTTGAATTTCATATTTCTGTTATTGGATTTTGGTATTTTGAGGATTTTGTTCTACGATGGGTATTTCTTATGTGTACCTTCATTGCATTCTATCCGTGTTTCACATATCAGCTGTATTGATGTTGCTTAGTATACACCCGGTACACTTGATTTGGTTTTATATATTTTGAGATTTTTTTTATTTTTTGATTTCGTGCATATGGGTTACACATGATTTAATATATGCTTCGACCTAGTTTTTATCCATTTTCGTATTGTGATTTCGATTCTGATATTCAATGTATGTTTTCGTGCACCATGTGCACCTGATTAGGATTCTTGCGCATACTTGGCGCACTTGATGCGATTTTGTGCACACCAGATGCACTAAATCGGGATTTTGTGCAGATTAGATGCACCTGATAGTGAGTCGTGCACGCCCGTTGCACTTGACAGATGTTTTAGTGCACACCTGTTGCACTTATTTTGTTTTTGTGTGTATTCATGGTATCTGTATTTGGTTTCGATTTCAGTACGCACCGGACGCACATGATAGTTTATTGATGTGATTGGGATTGATTTTAGTTTGAGCAGTATGTTTCATAATCATTATTATTTGATTTAGTAACCAGGCGGGACGTGTATGTTAAATAAAATATATATATATATATAGTTATTTTTTTTAAATAAACGTCCGCTACTTATGCCGTGACACATGCATTGCACGGCGATTTTCAAGAGGGGTTTTCGTATGCTTCTTTATTATGATATTTAGGTGATTTCACTATGATGCACACTATATATAAGTTGTAGATTGATGTATATTATGTTGGTTTTCATGTTGGGTTTTGATATTTTATTCTCACCATAACTCCGATGACTGCGTTATGCTTGACGGAGTTGATTTTTGTTATGTATTGATGATTTCGGAGCCCCGACGATTTGAGTGTTTTGCTAAATGTTTTAGTATTTGGAGGGGGAGTTTTAATTTAAATTCGGGGACCGAATTTCTTAAAGGGGGGAAGATTGTAACGTTTTAAAAATAATTAAATGAATAAAATTGTTTAAGTGAATTTTATGAATTTCGGTAAAGTAAAATGTATTTTTCGTAAAATTAAACCGTAATTGTTTTTCATTGTAATTTCAAAAATACATATTTTAATTATGTAATTACTAGTAAATGGTGTTTATTTAGCCACTTATAAATTTTTATTTTAATTAAATATTTTTCCTAAATTAATTATTTTAAATATTAACATAAGCTTTATTTTTAAAACTAAATTAGTGTAAATTACAAATTTGAATGGTTTTAATTTGTAAAAATGAGCCATGGTATATTAGAATCAAGTGTGTAATATGCAAAATCTTTTCCAAAATCTCTCCATGGTTCTAGAAATTTCTAGGAAAAGGGTTAAATTGAAAAAGTTAGATAATAAAGGGTTTAAGTGAAAAAAATGCATTATTTATGAACTTTCTACACAATACCACACATTTTTTCTCTCTCTCCACCCTCCTCCCTCTCCATGGCCGGCCTCCCCTCCATGGGTAGCCCCAAAAATTTTCCCCCATCATTTTTGCAATAAAAATCATCAAAATTCATCAAAAATTCCAAAAATAAATCTCAAAAATCAACATTCAACCTCTACCATTTTCCTTTGACCTATTTAGCATGGATTTTGGAGATGGAAAGCATGAATTTTGGAGGCTCATTTTCATGTTTGGGTTTCATATTTTGAAGGTATAAATTTCCTTCTTTTGTTTTATTTCTATTAGATATTTCTTTTAAAGTATAATTAGATTTAATATATTAATTCTAGTTGCAAATTTTAAAATTAAAGTTAGGGTTTGTAAATTCAAGTGGTGGTTTTTATTAATTAAATAAGGTTATAATAGCTAGTTTAACATCTTTTAGAGTGGAAAAATATTGCATGGTTGTTGTATAATAAATTGTTTATTCAAATTGTTTTAATTATGCTATTTAGCTAACTAGTTTTTTATAAATGTATATGTGGGTGAGATAAATTTCTAATTAATGTTTTTATCATTATATTATGGTTTTAATAGGGATATTAACATGTTAGTGGAATGCAAAACCTAATCTAGTTATTAGTTTCAATTGTTAGTTAATAAAGTGTGATAAATATGCTAATTATGCTAGTTTTTGCAAACTAAATTTTGGAAATTCCTAAATAAATAAGATTAAAAATATAATTATGGTTTCATTATATCATTAATTGTAGTTTAGTACATTAATTCATGCAAAATCATGTTTTGTGGTGGAATTGTGGTATTTTGCTAGAAAAATGTTGAAAATTGTTAAAGCTTGCAAACTAGAAATTTCAAATTAATACAAATTTATGTAATAAAAATATAGTAATGGTTTGTATAGTCTAGTTATGCTTTTTAATGAGTTTTATGACCATTGGTTTCATTTAAATGTCAAGTTTTGAAGAAAAATGGTAAATTGGCATTTTCGGGTTTTACGAAATCGGGCGATTTGATGGATTTTAGGGTTTCGATGGATTTAATTATGTTATATATTATAAGTAACGAGTTTTAAAACTATGATTTATTTGTTGATGTTATCTCGATCCATCGGAGTTTGTACGCCGATATCGAGCGATATTTGGTGCTTTTGCGTGGACGGGACATAGGTTTTAACCTATGCTTGTTCCTTGCGTCTTTTTGACTTTTGTATGTGATTTAGTTTACGATGCTATTTATATGTTTGCGTTTAGGTACCCCTCACGTGGACTGCGGGCGATGAAGAGGAGGATGGCGACACCGTCTTCGGCAGACATGGACCAGGTGAGTAGATGCATATCTACGGGGGGAAGTCGGGTGGATGGCGTTTAGCACCCCCGCAACGTAGAATAGGAATAGTACTTATTGACATTAGGAAACCAGATGTGACCCTAGATTCTTAATGAGTAGGACCCTAGTAATGACCCTAGGCTGGACCAGACTGATTTAGGAAGACCATACCAGAGGATGAATACCCTGGAAGAGGTTCGTAGGTTTCAGGTAGAAACACACACACGCACACACTGAAACTCGACATGGTGTGTACGTGCATGTATATATACATATAGGACTAGGTATAGGTATATATATATATATATACAACACGTGTGTGGGATATATTGATGTGATATGATATCCGAGGTATGATGAAACAGTATAACTGGGCTTGATGCCGTGATTCTTGGCTATACAGTCGTATTAAGTGTTAGCGGATCATTAGAGAATGAGATAATGAACATGTATACATAAATTATAATGGGTGGTGATGATATTGAGGTACATGGGACTCTAAAATAGTACCCGGACTGTAACTTGTGACTGATCACGATATGATATATGTATGACCTGATTACGACATCATATAGGTGTGACCTGACGTCGATATCATATAGGTGTGACTTGATGACAATATGATATCAGTATGACTTAATCACAATATGATACATATGACATGATATTTCTGAGGATAAACTAATGATGCATATTATGATGGCAATGATATATGATTGATGTATGCGATTACAGTTTAACACCTTGATCATGAGATGTGTCGATGATGACATTATACGAATGATGAGACACCTAGGAGATACTTGACCCGTACCCCGATATTGGAATGCCGTATGATGGATTTTACCGTACGAGGCATAGATATGATGATTGATCCGCACTCTTGATTCGAGGAAGCCGTACTACGTACGTGACGCTATTGAGGCTGGATCGCCGACTATTAGAGATATTAATTCAGACCTTAGGTAGACTCTTGTTTCTTTGACTAGTTTCTTAGGTTTAGTTCCTTAGGAGGTTAGATGGACACTAGTTTAGGTTCGATTCATATAGTGGTAGTTGTACTCGTATATCGCAGAAGAGTGGATAATGCACATCTGTCTTCACATTCATACTGTAATCATAATGTTGCATGTTCATACATATATTTCTGTAATCAGTATAAAACTCTGCCTGTTAGGACACCAGCACCATTACCGATGATGCGCATATTCCACGCACACTTATTTGCCAGCTCATACACATCATCATCGGTAATTGCTATGTCACGTACACTTAGATCATAATATCTTTTATTGATACATTCAGCTAAAAGCTAGACCGATATAGCATTATGATTACTCTCAGATGTTAGTCTAGACACGGCATTGATTACTTAGATATTTCATGCATTCATATTTCCATGTTATCATGCAGTATTATGGGCATATGCCGACACTTATCATATACTTACTCATGATTTTGGGATTTTGGTTTTCTATGAGATTTCTGGATTTTGGGGAAAACCGCAAAAATATATAAAAACTTCTTTCTCTCCCCTCCTCTCTTTTTAAAACATAAGATGCGGTTTTCTCGTGATGTATGTGTCGTCCACCATGAGATTTCATGTTTTCTGTTGGATTTCGAGACCCGATTCGAGGAGTGGATGAACCGTCTCGGGTACATGGTGGGCCCGGTATGGTACCCCGGGGCAAGAAGATCGAGTTGTAGATGATGAGCCTGGCAGGGGAAGGCTACCTACCGGTGATGTCTGGCGCGGCGGATATCCGGAGGATACCGACCGTTGTCGTGAGATTTGATGATATGGGCCGATCCGGACTGACGGAGCCCGAGATATTGAGACTTGAGATTACATGTGTTGTGTCGACGCTTGACACGGATTTCCATGGATTTCATTGTTGAGATTTCAGATTCTTATACACATTTTACTATGATAACAGCTAAAGATTTCTTATACATATATATCTGGATTTCAGGATTTGTTACTTTACATTCATGGTGCATGCATTTCATTTCATATGACATAGTATTATATGAGGCACTGACACAAGCACGGAGTATCTGCACTTACACGTAGTTTTACCCTGCTATTACTAGATGATTGGGATATTATACTGTATTATTATGACCTAGGATAGCGTCGTGCATTCGATTTCTTTTCGTAGATGTCTTCTACTCACGAGTTGGCAACTCACCCCCGTTGTGCCAAATTTTATTTCAGGTTCGATGTACAGGTTTCCGTGGCAGCTTGTTGGCACATCTTTTCTTCAGGGTGATTTGCACGGTAGGTTGGTTCACTTGTATCCGAACCACCATTGTACTTTTATTCATTCATTTGTATCTAATAAGCTCCATCAACCATACTTGTATTACTTGATAAGTTTATTGGACCAGTCTTTTATTTCGACCTTAGAGTCACGCATGTATTATTCTGATCTGGTGGTTTTGTTTTCTTTTGAGTTTTGAGCCTCGCCCTTTGGCGTTGTATATTATTGTGTTTGTTGTGGTTGTTTCCGCCTGTTGGCGTTGAGCTAGCACCCGTTTGGGGATGCTTTTTATTGTTTATTTATATTATACTTGTTGTACCCGTTTGGGGGCCAGTTTTTACAGAGGAGACTCTGCCGAAATTTTTGAGAAAATTTGCTGATACTTTTAAACTTGTTTTCTTTTTTCTTCTTCTTCTTCTTCTTTTATGGTTTAGATTTCTGGGCTTCGGCTTACTTAGGTTACGTGGCGCCTCTAGACGCTTCGTAATCTAAGTGCCGGTCACGTTCCGTACTTTCGGGTCGTGACAAGTTTACTCACCACCGGTGAGCACCTGTATACTATATTAGGTGACACAACACCAATAACTTGTAAGACCGGCCACCACCCCTCGTTGGGGTCTAGAAACGTATACACTAGTCTACTCCGAAATATCGATGCCCAGTCTCGATACTCCCACGACTAGGGACATTTGAGGATGTGCTTATGGATAACCTAGCTCTCACATATATGATTGCCATCATAATGCTGGTTGTTAAGCAATAATCATATGGGCTTCATCAAAGATGAAAACAAGCCAGATAGCATACTATCATCTCGAGTAAGACTGTTATACCTGTATTGGTCCTCCCTCAATTATCATAATCGCCTACTTGCGATCACAATAATTGCCTTGAGGGCACTATATCCAACAATCTCCCACTTGCATTCAAGGCCGATTATTGCGGTATCACATATCCACAGCTAGTGTGCTACCGAATACCCAACTTCTCTACTAATCAGTTTCGCAAACCATGTTTGTGAAACTGAATTTGTTTGACAAATAGCTTCAGTGAGAGATCCGTTACAATGTTCCAACTTCATCTCTTTATATCTCAACTTTGCGTAGATTAACAATCTTCCAAACTGAGTGATACCCCGCCTCAAGAATTTGTCTGGATACATGATGGGACCAAGTTCATCAATGAACAGCTCCATCCAACAAAATTCTTAGGTTGTATCCTCTGTTGAGTTATAACCAGCATCCTGCACCATGATTACTTCAGTATCCCAATTGGAACACTATACAATATACCGATCCATAGAAGTGGCTAAACTCAAAACTCTGACAGCATCTATGTCATCTAGGTCACCTTGGAAGCCTGAACCGATAACCGTCTCCCAGAGGAGGCTGTCGTTATCTTATACCAAGAACATCCTCTTATGTTCTTTACTTCTTCCCAATGTTTCTCCAGGACTGGATTAATATCTGCTTATTGCAGCTATTGCAAAATCAATATCTGGCGTTCTACAAGACATTGCATGATTGACTCAATTGCCTAAGCAAATGATATGTCATTCACGCCAGTCACTCTCCTCATTAATTTAGAAGACATCCTTTTTAAAGATGGTGACTCCATCACTTGCGGGTACACCACCAAGCTAGGAGTCGTCCATTCTAAAATACTTTTAGAATGTTGTCTTAGTACCTAATTGGGAAACTTTTCAAATCTAGATCTAAAACAAGAATCCCTGATATATTATTTATCTGGTTTTGTACAAAACATTGCATGATTGACTCAATTGTCTAAGCAAATGATATGTCATTCATGCCAGTCCCTCTTTTCATCAGTCTAGAAGACATCTCTTTAAAGAGGGTGGCTCCATCACTTGTAGGTACTCCACCATACTAGGGGTCGTCCATTCTAGAATACTTTTAGAATGTTGTCTAAGTACCTGATTTGGGAAACATCCTAAATTTAGATCTAGTCACCAAAATTCCTGATATGCAATCCACATCCAACGTGGAGAAAACACTGTGTGACAACCAAATTTTGACCAATTGTAGTATAGGAACATCACTTCCTATCTGGAGTACGTCATCCAAATCCCTATATACTTCTTACTGGGTTCATTTATTGTTTTGATGAAGTCAATCATCTTTACTGTCACATCAAAAATAGATGATTCGTCTCCGCTATCCATGCTTTAGTCTACGAATAGACATAAACAACTTGTACACCTTCCGTTGCTCCCACTGACTATGATAACCCCATGGCAGAGTCATATATACGTGCACTTTCAAATTCTCATTTGGAATGACCTTATAGTCATACATCTGCCATATATCATATCCAAGAACTGTATCAGCGCCAAATCATATCCATATGGACTTCAGCGTAGACACTGAAGTAAAAGTCACATCACAATCCACAACGGGTATTTGATGAAAACTCTTTACAACAAGTCTATCTTTATTAGATTAGTACATTTCCACCCGCATAAATCTCGAAAGATTTACTTGCTCCTAATAGGCTTTACCCCTTCAGAAGCACCTGGCAAAGTCCAAATTCATGATTTGCTGAAGTGGGTAGAGTCCATCTTGCATACGAAGCATCTGGTCACCTGGAATTTACCACTTCCTATAACCTGCTCATTACAAGTAGGGGGAATAACAGTGCCAAGTTATATCCGTATGAGCTTCAGCATAGACATTGAAGTAAAAGTCTCATCACAATCCACAATGTGTATTTGATGAAAACTCTTTACAATATATCTAGCTTTATTAGGTTAGTACCTTTCCACCTACACAGATCTCGAAAGATCTCCTTGCTCCTAATGGGTTTTACCCCTTCAGGAGCACCCAGCAAAATCCAAAATCCATAATTTACTAGAGTGCGTGGAGTCCATCTTGGATATAAAATATTTGGTCATCTGGAAGTTACCACTTCTTATGACCTGCTGATAACTAGTAGGGCTATCATCACCATGATGACGACCTCCTTGTCACCGTCTATGAGAAAACCGAAGTATCTTTCGGGTGTCTGTGGTCACCTACTAAAATCTATAGAGTGGCTAATGGTTTGTCAAGTCCAATTGAATCCCTAGGTTCTACTAAATTTTCGGTAACCATTTGTGGTTCTCGAATCACTTCCAATTCTAGCATACTCCTACTAGTTTTTTTTGAAAAAAAATTCCTTTTATAAAAAGGTGGCAAGTCAATAACAATGTAATTATTGATCTTGAAAATGGTAGAAACAAAATTCTAGCGAATGCTTGGGATAATCCACAAACCGCCAATACTGAAGCGTGCCTCGAGTTTTTCCGGATTCTGCTTTTAAACAGAAACCAGATAACTCCATATCTTAACAATCTCAATATATGTAACCATTCTATGTCCATATAGAATCAATGCACTAATTTAGATGGAACCAGATTCAAATGTCATGCAGATATTTCCAGTGCATATTACCTAATGGAAAAAGGCCAATACAGCATTACTCATCATGAAGCGCACCCACGGATGAGTAACCTCCAAGAGAATCAAGTTCCCAATATTACTATGATGGAATACCTAGCATAAATATCTACATCTTCGATCATCTCAAAGAATCCTGATACTTCTAACGTATGGTTCTCTACTTTATTCTTATACCTACAAACTTCTCAAAATCTTTGGACCTTGCATTACAACAAATGAGTGTCTAAAACCAGAGAATTCATAGGTAAACTTGAATGAAGTAAGAGTACCAACCCCTTGTCCCGAAGGACACTGGACAACATACATTTTTATGTATAAATCCCAAGAGTATACTAACTTAAATTTTGTGTTTTGTAGATTGAAAACTGTATTTTGATCGAGAATGTTTTACACCATTATTCAATGCACTTTACCTTATCCTCAACTGATAAAGGTAAATGTTTATAACACAATTCTTAAAATGTATATCTTACTTTATAAAATAAAGGTACAGATATTTCATTTTGAAATTTGGTGCATAACAACGGTTATTCGAGACCAGATATCTGCCGTCAAGAAAAACCAGGCGATTTGATCCAATATCACCGATTGCAACGAATTCTGATATTGAGGATCAAATCGTCCATTTCCCAATATTCTACTCCTACTCAGCATCTGTAACAACGTACAGATGTGAGATCCAAATCTGGTAAATATATATCCTGGAGTCCGAATTAATTGGGAAAATAGTTCTCTTTTATAAATACACAGAAATACTGAAATATGAAAATGTTTCATAGGGGGTTGCCATATATTCCTAGTAATGCCTTCTCCATTATCCAGATTCATGACAGTAGTCGCAATTTCCTTTGCCCTCACTTCAATCCCTTTATACGTCTCTATATTTTACCTTCTGCATACCGTCCTTAGGCTCTTCCTTCCCTACCTATCGGCACCAGTTTAAGGTTTGGAAGAAGACTATCCAATAAGCGTAAAAGGCGTACTCTCCTAATGCAAGGAGCTCTCGCTACCTAAGAGAAGGTAAAAGAAAGAGTCAACCGAATAAGCCTATTCAATTTCTCCAGAACCTGTGGCCAACCTCAACTGAAGTAACTTTTTCGAGTTCGTATGTAACTATACGATGGTCGTTCCAAGCAATATGGATTGTCGTAGTGATACGAAGTGTTCTAAAAAAATGCAAAGGGTAAAGTAGGAGTGGCAGGGATATGTGCGATTTTGTCATGAATCATGACAATCCAAAGCCCAAGTGTGTAAGATGGTTCGGTTAACTTGGTTCATGAGTTTTTAAGGTAAGTCATGGGTCGCTGTACCAGAGAGAGAAAAGAAACACTCAGCGTGCACTCTATCAAAATTAGATTGGTTTTCACTTTATCTAATCAGGATGGCTTCCATTGTATTCTCGAATTCTCCTTCAAACCCTAAAAGGAGAACTAGTCGGGATCATTTACACTTTACAAGTTTGCTTGGTACTCCGAGGGAGGTCCCCCGTGCTTTCTCATGAACCCAATTAATAACCCCGTTTCCGCAGAGGCGTAATCTCGTTAACACTTTATAGACACCTAATAGGTTAGCTAATTGTGAAGTGAGAAATCTCCCGAGGAGTAATACATACTCATCAGTAGGAATCGGGACCCAACTATCATTGTGTGATAACTTTGATGGAAGCCGACCAAAATTACCATAATCCAAAAGGTATACGCAAACTAGGAAAATTTCTTGTATGTTTGAAACTCCCGATATGGTTTTTTCCCCAAGCGTCTTATGACCTTGACGAAGGCCAGCAAATCATAAGTCGCAAGTCAAGTTCTACCCGTCATTGTCCCGATTAATCTAAACCCACCCGTACTCGCCTTTGATGAATGCCAAAAAGAATGTACGAATGTCCTAGATTAATGCATCTCTATGCTGCAGAAAAGTAACACATAGCTACCATACACTATGCCTTGACAAAGGCCAACAAACATAGCATGAATATTAGGCGCTACCCGTCTGAAATGACGGAAGGCTACGGATAGATTTTAGTAAAAAACCTTTAACGTAATGAACTTGATATCGTTGAAAGAACTCGAGTGGTTTTTAAATGGAGTGGTTTAAGCTCCGCTTTTTAAAAATGGTGACATAAGCCTTTTCTTAATAGCAAACTCCCAATGAAGGGATCAAGGCTCATCCCTCATAGAATAAGGTGCGGGATATTCCTAACCGAATACCTCTATGCAAAGCAAAAGAATATGACTATAAGTTTTGGAGAAAACCGAGTAGTTTTAAAATTGGTTCCGACAACTTCATTTAGGTCTATTTTTCCTTGCATTATTCAGATAATGTGTTCCCATCATTTTAAGTTTCCAAGCCACAAAAGAAACAACCAAAATAACATGTTATTTATATGCCATCCGTATTTGCCACAGGGCCCCGTAATGCACAATTAGGTTACTTAACTAACGGCAGAGCGGGGCAGGACTAGCGCGGATGCAAAACATATAGAAGCCTCTACTAAATATATATATATATATATATATATATATATATATATATATATATATATCAACATCTTAGGCAGATAAAAATCAACACAAGCATGCGAACAACAATATGAAATAGCGGATAATCTAGAAGCCCCACGTTTCATTTGAGCCATAAATGAGACATGACATTCCCCGGTCGTGTGGATAGCCAGTGCAATGAAGAACCTAGACCCTACGAGTGTGGCAAGTTACCCGCTAATCCCCAAAGTGAGGCAACCCCAATCAACAAAGTGAATAGGCCACCCATCACTTCACGAAATCCAGTAACTCGAGCACCCCTCCGTGGGTCAACCTATACCCCCTACGGGTGCGGAAAATAGCCCGCCAATTCTAAAGTAAGGCCCCCGGTCTCAATGCCATGAGATACGGGCCCGTTGCCCTTAGAACCCGGCTATTCGAGCACTCCTCCACGGGGTAATCCTAGTACAAAAAAGAAAATATATATACAACGGTGACATCGACCTCAACCCGGTCGTGCCCGAATAAAAGAATATACAAACTGGCAGAAACGACAGTCCACATTTTGGACGCTCGCCCCGCAATAATGAATATACAAATGACTCTGAGCTATACATCTAACATTGCACGCAAGGCTATCCATCATGACAATCCATCCATAACATCGGTACAACACGGAATATCAACGTGAATATCATATTTGTAAACCCGTCTGATTGTACATATAGCAACCAGTCAAATTGTACCTCGCTATGATATTCACGGTCACAAAAACTAATAAACGCACTGAAAACCATAAATTCAAAATTTCGATCGATTAAAACTTTCCGAGCATGAGACCCTTCCTGTTATCATATCGGCCTCTCTAGCCCTCGAGCAAGAGAAAGCCCTTTTAATGGTCTTACAAAACAATCGGCAAACTTTTGGCTGGACTATGGCGGACATCAAGGGGATTAGTCCCCTCATAGTTGAACATCATATACATATGATGGATGATGCCAAGCCAGTAAAGGATCCACAGAGACACTTCGAGGATTTTGTGGTTAATCAACCTCCACCTATAGAAGTTGAACAATGACCTTTTCTTCTCATAAAATACGAGAATGCCAATATTCCACTCATTTCTGATCATTCTCATTCTCGTTTTTATTTATCATCACCTCTTATCTCCTCACATTCACGTTCACGCAAACCCTGTCCACACCACTTATCTCTTCCCCACTTCTTTCTGGCTCTATATAACATGTTCTTCCACCGACCTATACGTTACACTGATAAATTCTTCAAATGGTTGGTGTTGACTTTTGGTTTTTGCAAAGCTTGGTATTGACCAATAACTTTGAACCCCCTCTTTAAAAGCTTAACATTATTTAACTCAAGTTTGGGGGAGTATAATTTGGCTCTCGAAAATAACATAAAAAATAAAAATTTGAAAATAAAAAAAATTTGTTTTTTTTGTAAATTTCCAGTATTAATAAAATAATAAAAAATAAACAGGGGAGTGCCGACAATTTTTGACCCTCTGTTAATTATATATATGCCCTAGAGGCCATTGTTGTACATATGATGTATATTATAGTGGATGCTTAGATATATATAGAGAGGACTTTCTTGCTTGACATGATATTATACTATTTGGTTTCACTTTTTCTTAACATGTTGACTTATATTAGTTTACTGTCTTTTTCTCATATGTTGATTAAGCCCTTAGGATATGTACTCGACTACTGCGACTATGATGAGATCATACTAGTGGGGCCACGGTAGTCTATGAGTACATCCTATAATTGTTCCTAGTCGAGGGTGTATCGATACAGGGCATCGATACACCAGAGTAGACTAGCGTATACGCATCTTGACCCATATGGTGGGCGATGGATGATCCCATATCCATCGGTGTTTGACATCAAAGATGGTGTACGGGTGCTCAGTGGAAACTGGGTACACTGAACGGACTCGCCGAGAACTCCCAGATGATATTATAACTCACGTCAGATTGCAGTTCTCTGGTGACACTGGTATAGGATAGTTTGTAGACCCGAGATCGTCATAGAGTCTTGTATGATTCCCACAGTGCTTTGATTTCCACCTTACCACGTCCAAGAGGGCGTGCAAAACGGTGGCTTTTGGGTACAGTCCCGAATCACATGGAGGCAATGAGCGATAGGAGGGGTTTCGTCTCTCCCGGTATAGGGAGTTGATGTTGTGCTGTGTTCGATTGGCTATAACTGGAAGTCCCTGGCCAGGGCTGATATAGAATGCTACTGGTAAGTGTTATCAGTAGTTTCTCGACCTGTTATGAGCCTCACATCGACACAAATTATCAGTTACTGGGGTCTGACGTTTACCACCCCTAGACTGATATGCGACATATCAGACGAAGAGACCGGACTGTACGGTAGTGTTACTGATCGGATTCACAGGAGAATGTACAGGCTTGCTTGTTGATCTTTTGATCGCTTAATACCTGGGTGGCTGTTACGTTTAGCTGACCGCTTGCAGCTTGTGGGTGTTTGATATGGTCATCACCTACTGCCGGCTATTGACGATTCTTTAGAGTCCTATACAGAGGTTTCTTGACTCAGGAAAAACGGAGTAGGAGCACATATGTGATATGTGCAGGATCGAGAATATTACGATATGAGATACCGTATTCTATTCTCGCGATATTAGATATCGGCCGGGTATATGTGATATAGCCGGGTCATCGGGGGTCATCGGATCAAGTGTTGATTCGATGAACTGATACAGATTATATTAGTCGGTTATTTGAGAAATAGCCAGATTGTCGGATCAAGTGTTGATTTGATAATTTAATGTATAATTATATATGTGATATATTACATTACATTAACTGATATAAGCTCTCTTTATTGATTCATTTTCTCACTGGATAATATATTGATATATATGCGATATATGTTAATTGTATTATTTTCTTTTGTTACAAAAATATATTATATATGTGATATATAATATTGTAACAAGTTATGATTACAAATGCAACATGATTTGTGGAGATTAAACATAGTTAGGGTTTGATTTGGGTTAGCATGTTCATGAAGCTTCTAGAAGCTTTACTTTTTTTTTATGCTTAGATATTTTGCTTTGATATTTTGGTTGATATTTCTTAACCCAACCCAAACCCTTTACCCTAGTTAAATCTCTACAATGGTTAAATCCTTTCTTTATTAACCAAGGGTTGCAATTGTAACCATGGCAATAATTCATTATTCATCACAAAAAGAATTATTCATCTTCTTCTTCCTTGAGCTCTTGAAAAAGCTTTACTAGGTTTTTCTTTTGTGATGATATTGAGTGAGATTTTGAAAACAAATGAGAGACAAATTCCTACTTCATCATCCTCTTCTATTCTAGCCACTTAGATTAGGGTGTTCACTTCACTAATACTTGATTAGAGAAGTGAGAGCTTGAGTTAAAGATTCTTCAAGGTAGATCATCTTCGAAAAGGAAGACTTCAAGCAAGCATGGATCATTCGGCTTGTGAAGCCTCTCTAGAGTCCGGAAGTTCATGGATCGCGGCGAAGGGACCACTACTCGGAGCTTATGAAGCGAAGGAGAGGACTACAAAGGTTATAATCCCTTTCCTTTAGATGTAAAGTTGTTTACATAATTTGTTAACCCTAATTATCTAGCAAAAATCCTCGCTTTAGGTTGTTCGGCACTTATAAATTTTAAATTTAGCATGGTTGATGCCTTATAGACCCTTGTGATAGTTCCTAGTAACCCAATAGTGGTATCAGAGCCTAGCTAGAGCATTAGGCGACGTGTAGACGGAGTTAAAAGTCCGATCGAACCCTGAAACGTCGTATTTGACCCCCTCTCTGGAAATTTTTTAAAAAGATGGTTTTTCCGTATTAAAAATACTCAAAAAAATAAGCAGGTGATTGTATGGATAACAGAGAAAGATGAGCCCCAAATTCCCTAAAGTCGCCGCGGAACCGCGGCCATAACAGGCTTTTGGCGGCGGTTCCGCGGCCATACTTGGGTATTAGGGTTAGTTGTTTCTGGGTAACATCCGTAGGTATTACAACATGCTTCTGGGAATTTTTAATATTACTCAAGTGTTGAGTTTTCTGGAGATCTTTGGAACTCGTTGATTGGATCGAAAAGTTTAACATCGTTTAGTTTTTCGGATAATTTAGAACGTGTTAAAAGGTTCGAACGGATATCAATAACTCATTTTTTTCATGACGGAAAATTTTCAAGTGTTGGATTTTTCCTCTATTTAAAACTTTCGGGAAATCATGCTAGCATATCTGTGGACCCTCTAGAAGAACGTAACCTTAACTCGATTATGTGACCGTCAAAATTGTCACTGAACCCTAGGGTTTGTGGTAGTTTAGCGTTGCCACATGTGAGGCGTTGGTTTGACCCTTCTACGGCTGGTTCACTGGCACAGTGACATGTTCTGGGTTTTTTGAACTCCGCTCAAGTGTTGAGCTATTTGGGAAATCTTGGGTATTTGATTATTCGATCGGAAAGTTTAACATTGTATATTTATCTGGAATGTGATACAATATGTGGAATTCATATAGTTAGGCATGAAATGCGAAGTATGTGATATTTCGGATTTAAGATGTCTAAAGAATTTGTAGATTCTAAATGTTGTAGTTTTACACTTTCTTTTCTGTGACCGTAAACGTAGTATGTGGTGTATCGCCGGCTTCGTTGCTATACATCAACGACAATCGGGATACGCATACTTGCTTACGTTGATGATATGAGATATTATGTGTTACTGTGATATATTATATTGAATCGTCATGTTCTGAATAGCCGGGGGTTTTATGTGAGATGAGGGTTTTTATTTTCATTCATGTAAAATTCATTTGTATGTAATATTCTTTTATTGGGGAACTTCCGGGTTGAGGATGATGTCACCATTGTATATTATTTACCTTTTCCGCATTAGGTAGACCCAAGGAGGGGAGCATAAGTAACCGGGTTCTAGGGTCCAGTGGGAGGCTATCTCGAGGAGTCGAGACTGGGTCTCCTAACCCTAGAATTGGCAGTGTTGCTTGCCGCTCTCGTAGGGGTCTAGGGATGTGGGTTTGGCTATTCATCGCGACCGTGGAATCCGTGTTTTATGCAGGCTCGATGTAAAACACGGACGTCTTAGTATATCCAATATTTCTTATGTTATCTTCTCCTGCAATGTTCTGTGATGAGATCATATTACTGCCTGAGACGAATGCTTATACTATATATATATATATATATATGATGATATATAAATATTGCAGCTTTCGTTTCTTCTGTGATGCTTAGGAAGCATAATTGATGGGATTTATTAATGAGATTAATAAAAGAAAAGAAACCTAAAAGATGTTATAGAATCAAAACTTTATAAAAAGGGTAGCTACAGTTTTGCTTTGCATAGCGGTATATATGATATACCCTGCACCTTATTCGATGAGGAAAGAGCCGAGATCCCTTCACCGGGAGTGACCTCTTTAGCAAAATTGGCAGATGCTACAAACTCACGAATTAGTTTTTGATTGCTTCTATAGTTCTTGCTTTGCACAGCGGTATTTATGAAATATCCTGCACCATTATTCGATGAGGAAAGAGCCAAGATCCCTTCACTGAGAGTGACCTCTTTAGCGAAACTAGAAAAGCCTAAAAAACACTCCTTTTCAAAATCACTTGTTTCTACAACGATATCAAGTCCATTACGCTTATGATTTTCTGAAAAACCTGCGTAGCCCTCCGTCATTTCAGATAAATAATATTTAGTATTCGTACTACGTTTGTTGACTTAGTCAAGACGTAGTGTACGGTAGCTAAATAGTGTTTATCTGCTAAAGCATAAGATGTGATTGGATTAGGGTAGTCGTACGACCCTGCTGACTTAGTCAAGGGTCGTACGGATGGGTTTAATTCAATCGGAAAATGTACGGGTTGAACTTGACTTGCGATTTATGCTTTGTTGACTTAGTCAAGGTCATAGATCGCTAGGGGTAAAAAGTATCATCGGGAATTTCAAGTGTTGAAATTTGCAATGAGATTGCATACCTTCTATGAGATAGATGGATCCTGATACCCACTGCGAGTAAGAGTTACTCCTGGGAGACTTTTACACAAGACAATTAGCCGATCAAGTAGGTGACTAGAAAGGTGTTTACGGGGCTATGCCTCTAGGAAAACGAGGTTTATTTTAATTAGGTTCGTGCGAAAGCACGAGGAACCTCCCTTAAAGTACCAACACTGGCCTGGCTGAAAGATTGGGGAACTTGTAAGGTGTAATTAATCCCGGCTAGTCTTTCCTTTTAGGGTTTGAAGGAAGATTTGATAAAAATAGTGGGAGACATCTTGATTAGATAAGATAATAACCAATCTAATCTTGCAAGAGCATACGCTAAAGTGTTTCCTTCTCTCTCTCTCCAGGTAGCGACCATGTCAGGCCTTAATCAAGATAATAATATGGATGTATTGACTGAACCCGCTTATTATACTGAGCAGGGGAACGTTGGTCCCGTTCTTTCTTATAAGTGTTATAAGACTGAGCAGGAAATAGGAGAATATCTGGATTCTCACACCGCCCAAACGAAGAACAAGCATGCTGATGCATCATCTTCGGAAGTGTTAGTTATTGAGAACCGTTTCTCAGTTCATTCTACGTCCTGGGTATTAGATACTGGATCAGGATCCCACATATGTAATACGTTACATGGGCTACGTAAAGGTAGAGAACTGGGAATGGGTGATCATTCCTTAAGAGTGGGGAATGGTGCAGATGTTGCAGCCAAGGCTGTTGGTGAATATCACCTTGTGTTACCAAAAGGTAATACATTGATTCTGAACGAATGCTACTACATTCCGATCCTGATATGCAATATTATATCAGTTTCTTTATTGAATAATGAAGGATATAATTTTGTAATACAGGATAATGTTATGAATATATTCCTGAATAAAAAATTGATAGGATCAAGATCGTTAAATAATGGCATGTACATTCTAAATCAAACTACAATTCTTAATGTACAGAACACAAACAAGAGGAAAAGTTCAGAAATGAACGAATCCTTCTTATGGCATTGTAGACTTGGTCACATCAATGCGACATGACTAGCCAAATTGCATAAGGATGGATATTTGAATCCGTTCGAATTTTCATTTTATGACACTTGCTAGTCATGTCTCAAAGGCAAGATGACCAAAACTCCGTTTAGTGGACACGGAGAAAGAGTTAAAGAACTCTTAGGGCTGATACATAGTGATATATGCGGTCCCATGTCTACACATACCAGGAACGGTTCTTCCTACTTCATTACATTAACTGACGATCTCTCAAGATACGGACATGTGTTCCTGATGAAACACAAATCTGAAGATTTTGAGAAATTCAGAGAATATAAGCACGAAGTAGAGAACCAAACGGGCAAAAGTATTAAGATCCTTCGATCTGATCGAGGAGGAGAATACTTGAGTAATGAGTTCCTGGACTATCTAAAAGAGAATGGGATTCTCTCTCAGCTTACTCCTCCCTATACACCACAGCACAACGGTGTATTGGAGCGGAGGAATCGCACCCTATTAGATATGGTACGCTCTATGATGAGTAATGCTGAGTTGCCTATTTACTTCTAGGGGTATGCACTTGAGACAGTCATATACCTATTAAATCTAGTTCCATCTAAATCTATACCCACCACACCATATGAGATATGGAGTGGGAAGAGACCATATTTTAAACGAGTTAAGATATAGGGTTGTCCGGCCTATGTCAAAAGGCAAAATCCGGACAAGCTCAAGGCATGATCAGTTCTTTGCAAGTTTGTGGGATATCCAAAGAATTCTTAAGGATATTTTTTCTACCACGCTGAGGAACAAAAGGTGTTTATTGCTCAACATGCCACCTTTTTGGAAAAGGAATTTCTTGCAAAAGAAATTAGTGGCAAAGAGGTAGAGCTGGAAGAAGTTCCAGCACCACAAACTACAACTGATGAATTATTAGAACCAGAGGATTCAGTAGTACCCAACAAACCCCAGCCTCTCCGTCGTTCTAGTAGGGTTTCTCATCCGCCTGAGAGATACTACGGTTTTCTCGTTGATGGTGGGAGCGAAGATTGCATCATGCAAGATGATGACCTGACTAGTTTCGAGCAGGCCACCACGAGTGGGGACTCTGTGAAGTGGCTGGATGCAATGCGATCTGAGATGGAATCCATGTACACCAACAAAGTATGGACTTTGGAAGTTACTCCTGAAGGGGTAAAACCTATTGGGAGCAAATGGATCTTTAAGAAGAAACTTGGTGTAGATGGAAAAGTTGAGACTTTCAAAACTAGACTTGTTGCAAAGGGTTTTCTTCAACGACCAGGTGTGGATTATGACGAAACCTTTTCTCCAGTGGCTATGCTTAAGTCCATCCGGATCTTACTTGTCATTTCTGCATACCATGACTACGAAATCTGGCAAATGGATGTTAAGAATGCCTTTCTAAATGGTGATTTAGAGGAGTGCGTGTACATGACTCAGCCAGAGGGCTTCGTAGATAGTGGGAGCAGCGGAAAGGTGTGCAAGCTGCTTAAATCCATCTACGGGTTAAAGCAGGCATCGCGGAGTTGGAACATCTGCTTTGATGTTATAGTCAAAGAGTTTGACTTCATCAAAAACGTAGATGAACCTTGTATATATAAAAAGGTTGCAGAGAGTAAGGTTGTCTTCCTCGTATTGTACGTCGATGACATACTCTTGATAGGAAATGATGTTCCTATGCTGCAATTGGTCAAGCTCTTCTTATCACAAAAATTCTCAATGAAAGATCTAGGTGATGCCTCCTGCATACTGGGAATAATGATCTATAGAGATAGATCTAAACGGATACTGGGATTGTCCCAATCCAAGTACATTGACACCATACTAAAGAGGTTTAGTATGGAAGAATCCAAGCGTGGGAACCTATCCACGTTCTCTGGACTCACTCTCTCCAAAGAGATGTCTCCCAAGACTGATTTGGAAAGAGCTCGCATCCAAGGGATACCCTATGCTTCTGCAGTAGGCTCTATCATGTATGCGATGCTATGTACCAGACCCGATATAGTATACTCACTAAGTATAGTGAGTAGGTATCAAGCATATCCTAGAGAGAGTCACTGGATAGCTGTGAAGAACATTCTCAAGTACTTGAGAAGAACTAAGGAGATGTTCTTGGTGTATGGTAACGGAGAACTCCAGGTGGAGTCTTTTACCGATTCAAGCTTCCAAAGTGATAAGGACGATTCTAAGTTGCACTCGGGATTTGTCTTTACCCTCAATGGAGGGGCGGTGTGTTGGAAGAGTTCCAAACAGGAAACCGTTGCAGACTCGACGATGAAGGCTGAATACATCGCTGCCAACGATACTGCAAAAAAGGCTGTCTGGATGAAGAAGTTCATTACTGAACTTGGTGTGGTTCCATCCATTGAGCATCCAATACCTTTATATTGTGATAACAATGGAGCTGTGGCTTTGGCCAAGGAACCCAGGTCCCATCAGAAGTCCAGACATATTCTGAGGCGGTATCACCTGATCCGGGAGATAGTTGATCGCCGGGAGATCAAGGTCAGGAGAGTTGATACGAAGGACAACACTGCGGATCCACTCACGAAGGTCATTCGCCAGACACAGTTTGAGAGACTCTTCGGGATGCTGGGTATGAGATACTACAACAGCTGGCCTTAGTGCAAGTGGGAGATTGTTAGTTATATATACGCCCTAGAGGCCATTGTTGTACATATGATGTATATTATAGTGGATGCTTGGATATATATAGAGAGGACTTTCTTGCTCGACATGATATTATGCTATTTGGTTTCACTTTGTCTTAACATGTTGACTTATATTAGTTTACTGTCTTGCTCTCACATGTTGATAAAGCCCTTAGGATATGTACTCGACTATTAGGACTATGATGAGATCACACTAGTGGGGCCACGGTAGTCTATGAATACATCCTATAATTGTTCCTAGTCGAGGGTGTATCGAGACAGGGCATCGATACACCAGAGTAGACTAGCGTATACGCATCTTGACCTATATGATGGGCGATGGATGATCCCATATCCATCGGTGTTTGACATCAAAGATGGTGTACGGGTGCTCAGTGGAGACTGGGTACACTGAACGGACTCGCCGAGAACTCCCAGATGGTATTATACCTCACGTCAGATTGCAGTTCTTTGGTGACACTGGTACAGGATAGTCTGTAGACCCGAGATCGTCATAGAGTCTTGTGTGATTCCCACTGTGCTTTGATTTCCACCTTACCACGTCTAAGAGAGCGTGCAAAACGGTGGCTTTTGGGTACAGTTCCGAATCACATGGAGGCAATGAGCGATAGGAGGGGTTTCGTCTCTCCCGGTATAGGGAGTTGATGTTGTGGTGTGTTCGATTGGCTATAACTGGAAGTCCCTGGCCAGGGGTGATATAGAGTGCTACTGGTAAGTGTTATCAGTAGTTTCTCGACCTGTTATGAGCCTCACATCGACACGACTTATCAGTTACTGGGGTCTGACGTTTACCACCCCTAACTGGATATGCAACATATCAGACGAGGAGACCGGACTGTACGGTAGAGTTACTGATCGGATTCACAGGAGAATGTACAAGCTTGCTTGTTGATCTTCTAATCGCTCAATACCTGGGTGGCTGTTACGTTTAGTTGACCGCTTGTAGCTTGTGGGTGTTTGATATGATCATCACCTACTGCCGGCGTATTGACGATTCTTTATAGTCCTACACAGTGGTTTCTTGACTCAGGCAAAACGGAGTAGGAGCACATATGTGATATGTGCGGGATCGAGAATATTATGATATGAGATACCATATTCTATTCTCGCGATATTAGATATCAGCCGGTTATATGTGATATAGCAGGGTCATCGGATCAAGTGTTGATTCGATGAACTGATACAGATTATATTAGTCGGTTATTTGAGAAATAGCCGGATTGTCGGATCAAGTGTTGATTCGATAATTTAATGTATAATTATATATATGATATATTACATTAGATTAACTGATATAAGCTCGCTTTATTGATTCATTTTCTCACTGGATAATACATTGATATATATGCGATATATGTTAATTGTATTATTTTCTTTTGTTACAAAAATATATTATATATGTGATATATAATATTGTAACAAGTTATGATTACAAATGCAACATGATTTGTGGAGATTAAACATAGTTAGGGTTTGATTTGGGTTAGCATGTTCATGAAGTTTCTAGAAGCTTTACTTTTGTTTTATGCTTAAATATTTTGCTTTGATATTTTGGTTGATATTTCTTAACCCAACCCAAACCCTTTACCCTAGTTAAATCTCTACAATGGTTAAATCCTTTCTTTATTAACCAAGGGTTGCAATTGTAATCATGGCAATAATTCATTATTCATCACAAAAGGAATTATTCATCTTCTTCTTCCTTGAGCTCTTGAAAAAGCTTTACTAGGTTTTTCTTTTGTGATGATATTGAGTGAGATTTTGAAAACAAATGAGAGGCAAATTCCTACTTCATCATCTTCATCTATTCTAGCCACTTAGATTAGGTTGTTCACTTCACTAATACTTGATTAGAGAAGTGAGAGCTTGAGTTAAAGATTCTTCAAAGTAGATCATCTTCGGAAAGGAAGACTTCAAGCAAGCATGGATCATTCGGCTTGTGGAGCCTCTCTAAAGTCCAGAAGTTCATGGATCGCGGTGAAGGGACTACTACTCGGTGATTATGGAGCGAAGGAGCGGACTACAAATGTTGTAATCCCTTTCCTTTAGATGTAAAGTTGTTTACATGTTTTGTTAACCCTAATTATCTAGCAAAGATCCTCACTTTAGGTTGTTTGGCACTTCTAAATTTTAAATTTGGCATGGTTGATGCCTTATAGACCCTTGTGATAGTGTCTAGTAACCCAACACCCTCTTAGTGTGGCATGACAGTGAGGACACTGTCAAGTTTAAGTTTGGGGGTGTGCTCGGTAAGCTTTCTTCCTTCGCATTCATATGTATATTTTTGCATTTGCATACTTATTTTAAAACCCATAAAAATTGAAAAATTCAATTTTGGCCATAATTGATTTAAGTTTGACAAGACGGTTAACTAGCTAGGAAAAACTAGATCCAAAACTTAGTAAATTAAAAACCCTAAAAATAACCTTTCTTAAATTTTAACCTTAGAAAATATATGCCCTTGTAGATTATTTAGAAATAGGCAAATTTTGAGTTCAGTTCTAGGGTTAAGTCAAAATAAGGGAAGAGTATTGATATTTTTATTAAAGTGTAAGTCTGAAAAATAATCCCTAAGCTTAAGTCTAAATTCTAAAAATATATACCCTACAACTTGCACAAACACGAACCTTGAAACTTAGAATAGTAGAGGAGACCTTGAAATGCTCTTGTCTAAAATCCTTAGTATGAAGGAAAATAAAATTATAAGTGTGAATAAAGAGATATATAAAAAAATGAACACTGGTTTTGTAATTACTTAAGGCTGCGTAAAATAAAAAATATATAGCGTGGGTGCTTTATCGCCTAGTGCCTTAGACCAACTGGTTTGGGTGTCACTGCTAAAAGCCTTAGGTATTACAAGACGAGGAATTACGCCTTAATGTGCAAACACATTTTATAATCGGTCGTTAGTACCTCAAGAAGTATTAACGGTCGCATGAAGGATGTGTGAGCAATTTCATATAAAAATTCACCAACTAAAAGTACTTTGGACAATGGACAAGAGTATAAGAGTTTGAATTGAATTTCCAAGTGTAGGGGTGATATATACACACACGTAGAGGTATATGATTTGGGTTTGGATGAGAGATAGGAATGAAAAATAGGACTTATATCTTTAGTAGAGATGATAAAAGTTCCTAAGTTGAGATGGAACCTTAGAAGGAAAACTCAAAAGATGCTAATAGCTAAGTAAAATTACAGAACATATACAATCTTAAGTTAAATGATAAGGAAGCGTGAAAAATACGGGTTGGTAATTTCTGAGCTGAAGATAATAGAATTTCTTGCTGGAAAACCGAATTGAAAAATGAAAATCAATAGGCCAAATTGATAGGATTTTGTGGGTAGTATCCGCTGAAAACTCTCAGGAGACAACACTCCTCCTACTAGGGACACCTAGAGGTTTAACGGCTTGTTGCACAAGCTTAGTGCAATCGCGTTTCCCTGCGAAAGTGAGGTTAGGTCTTTTTCGAGAATAAACTAGTTTTGCTCAAGGACGAGCAAAAGATAAGTTTGGGGGTATTTGTTCATCTCATAATTTTGCATTATTATATTCCCCATTCTTATTCACTTTACAAATAAATAGGTGCTTTTGATCCACGTCTGCTACATAGTTGCAGGTTACAGGTTCTCGGAACAAAACAGTGAAAATGATGAAAAGACGCTACAAAAGTGAGACTATGACCAACAAACAGAAGAATTTTTATCATGCCGCCTACTGTTTGAGGAACAAACGAAGATCAGCAAACAGTTTAATTGCACAAAGGCAGCACAAGATTCAAGACTTCAACACGAAGCAAACGGTAAAAGTCCACAATATTATGCACTGTGGAAATCTGGAAGAAACTAGAAGACATTCTGAAGAACCAAGTGAAGAAAAGTCACGGAAAAAGCAACATGAAATATACCTGAGAAACAGAGCCAAAAACTCCACCATATGGCCGCGGATCCGCGGCCAAACATGGCTTATGGTCGCGGATCTGCGGCCGTGGTAAGCACGTATCGGTGCAAAAAGTCGGTGGGTCGCGGTGCGTTGACTAGGCTTCTCATGGTAGTTTTGTAAATTTAGATATGGATCAGATGTAAACCCTAGGGTTTCTATAATCTATAAATAGGAACCCTGCAGCCTCTTTTTGGGTGCCTCTTTTTAATTCCTAGTTTTAGAATTTTTATTCCCCGTAAATGTTCGAAGAGTGCATCAAATAAAAAAGTAAGTTTTTCTTTATCTTGCCCTAGTTATAAATTTTATTTATCTGCCGTTGTTATAACTTTTATTTATCTGCCGTAGTTGTTAAATTAAAATCATAAAAATGAACTCTTTTATCAATTCCCTAATGAGTGAGTAGTTCCTCACTTGTTAGGCTTAGGTTTGGGGAAGGTTTGAGAGATGAAAATCTCTCACCCCTTTCTTGCCCATTCAACATTTTAAATAGGACTCTATGCATACACACACACACTGCTCACTACGGAACCCTATCCCACGAGGTAGCGGTGATACCATAGTTAAAGACCGGTTGTGTATGTTTTCCATGGAGGTTAGGGTAAGAGTTAAGAAAGGACGGACAAGGACCTAGAGGAAGAAACCTAGTTTCTTCCCGATCGTGCTAATCCCCTTTGTTAATTATTACCTTAACACCTAAATAGTTCTTAATTATGGCATAGAAAGCGATGAGACGTATTGACTTTCCAAACATAACCTAAACCTAACCCTAGCAAGGTTTTAATCCTAATCAAACTCATTCCAGTTTTTATTGAAAATCAAACCTACCACAATTGGAATTAACTCGTTAGAACAACTAGAAAATACACGTAATCCCTGTGGACTGACCCGTACTCAACCGGCTAGCTACCAAGCGACACCGTTCGTGATTGCGGTTAACTATTCTTTGATTTATCTTTTAAAAGCGCACGCACGCAAAACAACATACCAATCACCTGCACATAATTTTAAGGCAATCTGAACAATTTTTTGAACAATTTTAAAATTCGAACATTGGGAAATGAAATGGAAATGAGAATCGGAAAATTCAGTCGATCGAAACTCTAAACTAGTGCAGACTAGCAAGTTAATGTTTATGGAGTGGTTCTGATACCATGTTGGGTTTCGGTGCCTGCGTCGCGGAAGCCGCAGCCGAGACGGAAGCGAAAACAAAAATTACACAAGCGCCGAACACCCGTAAAACCCAAGATATGATCCAAAAACCTAAACTAGTTAACAAGAAATGCAAGGGTTGAGGAACTACAACTTTTGTTGTGTGTCCACCCAATTGTGGAAGACCCATCTAAGCTCATAGTCGTAAGGATCGCGCTTGAAATTCGACCACCCTCGCCGAAGACAATCCACCTGAGGGAACCCAGAGAAGGATCTAACAGATAATCCAAACTTGTTAGGTGTGGATGGTCGGTGATGTAGGAATATTTCACTAAAAATTTCTCTCTAAACCCTTACGCAAGGGAGAGCAATAAGAAGAAGGAGAAGAGGAGAAGATGATTGCTAATACTTGCAACTATGAAGCATGCTTAAGTCAAGAAGTTAAAAGAAAATGAAGCATCAAGTGTAGAAAATGAGAATTGCTTCATTTTTACAACCATGGTTCAATAGTGAACACAAATGAATTTATCAATATAAAATCCTCAAGCCATACCTCTCTACATGCAAAGAACCATGCTTCATAACTCCTCAATTTACACCTCATTTCCATTTAATTTTCTAAAAAGAAAATCAAATATGAGGTGTCCTTCTTCTAAAAGCATTCCCGTATAAATACGGAATACTTCACCTGGTATATGTATCGCTACATATACGCGTATCCGAATAAAAATACGGATAGCACCAAAGAGAGAAAATGAATAGTGAACAATAATACTAAAATATATGTATCAAAATACATATATAAATTATTAAATCAAAACCTAATTTAATAATCCGGCTTAATCCTAAACTGGCTAGTATTATAAACCACCTAATTAAAATCCGTGTATCCCGTACACGTATTTAATCGGACCCTTGCAAGTTCCTACGTACGGCTCCTACATCTATCGCCTGAACCGGGAAAACCTTCTATGTGGGACTCTAAAGACTCGACAATACGTTGGCAGTGGGTTTAACCATAAGCATGTCAGCGGCACTAGCCGTACGTAACGACTATCCAGGTACTTGTCGATAAGGGGATCGACAATCAAGTGCATCCTTACCCTACTGAGTCTGAATGTGATAATCTTCGTATAGTCTGGTCTCTTCGTCAAAGTATCGCATATCGGGTCTAGGGGGTGAATAACGTCAGACCCCTACTAACCCGATAATTCATGTCTGAGTCAAGCTCATCACCAACAAAGATACTACTGATCTTCTATCAGTAAATCTTATCCACCGTGGCCACGGATTTCTAGTGATAGCCAACTGAACACAGTGCGATATCGACTCCTAATACTAGGAGAGACGAATCCCTGACAGTCGACCACTGCCTCTATGTGGCTCGGGACTGTACCTAACTAAAACCTGTTTGCACGACTATTTTGAGCCGTGGTAGGGTAGTAATCAAAGTACAGTGGGAACTTACACGAGACAAATGACGACTTCAGGTCAAAGGCTAACTTATACTGATGCCACCTGAGAACTTCCATATGACGATAGATATAATACCATCTAGAAGTTCTCGGCGTGTCCTTCTAGTGTACTCACCACCAGTGAGTACCTTTATACTATCTTAGGTGACACAACACCAATGGCTTGAGAGACCGTCCACCGTCCCTCGTCGGGGTCTAGAAATGCATACATTAGTCTTCTCCGAAATATCGATGCCTAGTTTCGATACTCCCATGACTAGGGACATTTAAGGATGTGCTTATGGTCAACCCAGCTCTCACATATATGATCGCAATCACAATGCTGGTTGTTAAGCAACATTCCTATGGGCTTCATCAATGATGAAGACAAACCAGATAGCATACTATTATATCGAGTAAGACTGTTATACCCATATATGTCCTCCCTCAATTATCATAATCGCCTGCTTGAGATCATAATAATTGCCTTGATGGCATTATATCCAACATGAAAAAATATTTCCGACCCAGCTTCTTTACGAGGGATGAGCTCCAACCAAACTTTTCTAGATTAAACGGCGTCTTGGACTTGCTTTGTTGTCCTTGAGCGTTGCTTACGATTGTCGCCTTATTCTTGTCTCCGCTTCGGGATTTTCCTTCCTCACGAGAGCACATAGTGAGCTGTGGATAAAGAATATCATAATATACTTCTTCTAATGATTGCTCGCTGAGACACTGCTTCTTAGCCTTTCCATATATGGTCATTTCACGACTGTGGTTGTCTCGGCTCGCTTAACAAGCTTCTTTTATTATCTTGTCAATTTGTTCTTCGAACGACGGACTTGAGGTTCTTCGAGAGAGACTTTCCTATAGTTCAGCAACATGGCTACTTGGGGAAGCATCTTCTTCTCCGCTTGATCTGTTTATGGCGTGGCACCTATGTATTTGCTCTCATTTCTTGGACCGAACATATCCCTACCCAGTTGTTTCCATCTTCCCATTGGGCTTTTTTCGTTGAGTCCCGGAGATATCCCAAATCTTTTTATAGAATTGGGCTTGTTAAATAGTTTGTTCGAGAGACACACCTTGGTGCTTTAACAACTCCTTTAATCACTATGCATAGTTTCTCAGTATACAGATGGGCTGGAACTTGTTAAGAGTCGGATCAGCCATATGCCAGACTTCTTTTTCCGCTTTGGTCTCTATAAATTTATAGAAAAGGATTAGCTTTTCATCTCTTCGCCTAGGAGGCACGTAGAAAGTCTCCAATTCTTGTACGCTATAAGTATTGAGCGCGTCAAGTTCCTTATAATGTCGAGGTATAGCCATCATAATTCGAAAACTCTGATCCACTTCGGCAAGAGTATGCGTTGAAGGGCGAATGGAGAACACTGCATTAATCTCATCTTTGGAGTCGCTTCCAAAGACCAGGATAGGGTCGATGGTCTGGATTTATTGTTCTCCCTGTGAAGCTATCCCGCGTAGACAATTTGTTCGTCTTCTTCAGTATGGCTTCCGAAGACCGGGATGGTGGCCACGGATTTTTGCTTATTTTCTGGCTTATGACACCTTTCGGTATCCTCGAAATCTGGCTAAAAGTATTTTGCATTTTCATACTTTCGCACCTCATTCACCAAAAAAGGATTGAGTTCTCCCATAACGGTGTACTCCAGGCCATCTTTGAAATACTTCATACACTGATATTGTGTAGAAGGAATGACTTTGTACTCTTGTAGCCAAGGCCTGCCAAGTAAAGCATTATAACAGGTCTTAGCGTCAATGACATGGAATTTAATGTCAGTGACAAGCAGCCTGAAGCAGAGCGTCAATATTACGGACCCAAGCATCCGTGACGACTGTGGGTCGAACCTCGATATAGTAATTTTGTCTCGGGCAAGATGCTAAACATTTATACATATCTCTTTCAGCACTTTCATGAGGAGATTGATGGAGGATCCGTTGTCGACAAGAATTTTCCCTATCTTGATGTCGTGACAGTACCCGATAACATATAGCGACCGATTATGCTTGGATGTACCGAGGAGTAGATCTCCATCGCTGAATGTAATATCAACTATGTGGATCTCTGCTAGTTCATTTTTCATCTTCTCTTCTACGAGGAAGGCATGAAACTGATCAGGTCTTTTAAAGCCTTGATCAAGGAGTCCCGTACCTTTTTGGACAAGAGTAGAGCATCCAATATGCTCAACTGTGATGGCATTTTTCTCAAATGTGCAAGGATATTATATTCCACCTTCATTTTCTTAGGCAAGTCCTTTACGGTGATCTCTTTGGCCACCTCTTCATCAAGGGCGATCTTCTCAGGCATTTTCCCCTTCCCTTTATTCTTTTTATTCAAACCCCTGTTTGCGGGTCCGTGGTTCTTTTCAGGCAATGTCCGGTTGCGCAACTGAATGTTCTCGCAATTCTTTTCCTCCTCTTCTTTCTTCAAGGCGGAGCTTTCAAAGAGAAGGTTGAGAGTCATTTCATTCTTAGAATCACTCCCGAACGTGAGAACTCGAGATTTTCCCCCTTCTGAACTGGTATCAACCATATAACAGCTGCCAATTGCTTATTTGCACACTGCCTTCTTGCTGTTCTCACATCGACAAGCATGAGCTTCGCACTTCTCCTTCTTGAAGTGTTTTCTATGGGCAACATATCCTTTCCACCACTTTTTTAAGGCGTTGCATTCCTCGATAGGATGAGCAATCCTTCAGTGATATGCACAGTATTTTGGGTGTCCTTCTCCACCATCTAAATATAGGACCCCTGGAGTGTATATCATGTGAGGTGGTAGTCTCATCCCCATTGATAGGGCTTTGGCAAACCGCTTCTCAGTTTTAGTCCCACTCTTATTTGTTGCAGGCATGCTTTAGTTTGGTCTAAGTGCTTTATGACTCGTCCTCGCCATAGCATCTTTGTTCAAACGCTTTCATTTAGCATTTTCATATATGGCTATCTCACGTTCCTGATTATCTTTGCTCTTTTGAAAGGCTTCTTTCAGCAGCCTTTCAATCGAGTCTTCTTCTGGTGATTTCAGAGTTATTGATACCAATTAAGCCCCTGATTCATCCATGTCACTTCCGATGATGGAGGAGCTCCTTCATCATATATGGATGAATGGGAGACCATATGGCAGCTTTCCACATGTTCTCCCGCTTCCTCCAATGAGTCATTTTCCTCATCATCGTCATTGTCCTTGTTATTGAGAATATACTGGAGGAACTCTTCGAGCATGATCGGCGTTCGCGCTTTCTAATTGTACTCTTCCAGCACGTCTAAATATTTCTAGAAGTTTGTGCATCCGTCGACATTTTCAGTAGGCTGCAAAAGTTTCTTAGTCTTCTTCTTTTTCCATAAAAGACTTCGAGGACTTGACTTGGGGGCTTTTCTCTTTGTCAAAAATTTTCAGTACGAGACGCGGCTTCAACATCCCTTCTATATTCTCGGGTTCAAGCGGGATTTTCCACCTGATCGTCGGGCATGTTTGTAGATCTTTCAGTATTCTTTTAGTTTTTGCCAAAAGAAATACATCCCATAGAGCTTCTTCAATGAGCGAGCAGGATGCCCCCCGCGTATCCACTTTCTTGGGAGCGTGCTTTTGGGGTGGATCTATCCTCCAATTATCTGATGGTGCGAATTTTCCCTGCAGATACTGGTCCTCGACCTAGTTTTTGAAGACGTAGCAGTCCTCAATTGAATGGCTCACCACCTGGTGATAGGGGCAATAACCAGGGTTGTTAACATCACCAGCTTGCACTGGTCGCCGCAGCTCTGGAAATATTATCAAATTATTTCGCATAGCCAACTCAAACAATCTCCTCGTCTTATCGCATGAGAACGAATATACACATCCCATCCTTTCTTCTAAGGTCGGGTGCATACGACTATTGTTTTGGCGAACAGCTGCTTTCGGATCGCCCGGCTATTGCTGCACATTGATGACAAAGGCTGCTTTTCCCTTGCCCTTATTATTTTAGGGGTCCTTGCCTGAAGAGGAATGACCATAACCCATCTGATCCATCTGGTTTAATTTACCAATCAACTCCTGGAACGTTGCAGGCTTGAAGAAAGTCATAAACTGGGATACGGTCGATCGAGGATCGGTAGTCCCAATGAACATCCTCACAGCTGGAGACTCTTTAATGTGTTGTTCATATTTGGACAACAAGTCCTGCTATCAGATCGAATATTGGACCCATGTTTCCCTTGCTTGACTCTGGAATTGATTAGTGCCACGATTGGACTGCGCTCACTTGCACTGGCGAACCTTTATGTGAATAGCAGCTCCATCTCAAAGAAGGTTTTAACAGTCATTTCGGAGTTTTGAGTACCATTCGAAAGACGTCTCTGATAATCTTCCGACGAATTAGAGAAGCAGCAGCTTTTCATCGCCTCTGGTATTTCCACACAGAGCTCTGGACTGTGCAACGTGTTAATGGGGATTAACCATTCCTTTATATATGTGGAAATTCGAGTTCGTATATCCCGGTGGGTATTTCATCTGGTCGTACCAGGCCAGATATGGTCACCCAGTTTTGACGAGATGATTGGCAGCTTCATTAGCTTGATGAGCTCTAATTTGTTGAGCGATATAATCATCAAACGCTGCATTGGAGATTATTTATTTCTTGGCTGTTGATAGAGCCTAGGGAGGATTTGACGTTTCCCTTTTATCGTCTTTGATAATCACCGGTGGTTCTTCAGCTGGTGGTTCTGATTGGATTATCATACCAACCATATCTTGAAACAGAAGAGCCATCTACTTTATGTTAGCAGCCTGCTCTGCAGTTTCCCTATCTTTCTTTCCAAGCACCCGCCTCAAGAACAAGGTATCGGTTTCTTGCACCTGGTGCTCTTCCGTTTCTTTGTCCGGACTTCTTTTTGGCTCAGTAAGCACTGCCATCTTTGCAAGCATATCCTGGAGTTTCTGTTGTTGCTCCTGAGCTTTCGTCAGTGATCGAGTATGTGGTATGTGACTCACATAAGAATGGCACTCCTCATTACCACCAATCATATAGACTATGTGTATGGTTATGCCCCCAGACTTGGGGCATTTGGAGCTCTCGCCTTTGGGTTTTGCCTCTGGCGCTAGAATTTTCTCTGGCCTCGATCTCTTATGAGAAGCCGCGGTAGGAGGAACCGTGATGACAGGTACCGCCATTTAAGTACTCCCCCGTTGTATGGCAGAGGAGAAATCGTTTTCTTGTCCAAATTTAGATTTTTCTGTCGACGAGAATAGTTTTCATCAAGAACCGATTCTTGAACTTCTTGAACTTTCCTCCAGACCCTATGAATTTGCAAAGAGAGTCACTGATAAGACTACTCCGGCTTCGGCAGCGTTGGAGCTTCTGTGGGAGGATGTGATCTCTTCAACACCGCCGTGGGGGAGTTTTTGCAAACCCTTCAGAGCGGTTCGAAGCTATTCCCCATTGGAACAGTAGCATCAATAACCACCACAAGAGCTGGTGGGGTAAATGTAGGGTGTTTTTAGTCACCCCATTGAAATAAGAATACGCGTCACTTGTCAAGCGTATTACAGATTCCCCCTGCCTAGGGTAGGCCGAGGTTTATTGATTATGGGGATCCGAATCTCCGGCAGCCATGGAGTAAGCCTCCGTTAATTACTCCTCGTGTTTGGAGTGAGAAAACCTCTGATTGACCGATAAACTGGTCATACGAAATCAATGTACAGTGTGCGTGTGTTGTATTTTGAAGGGGCCTTGGACGTATCGGGGGCTTCGCAGAGTTTACGGGGGATGTGTTTTGAGTGTGGAGCATGTAGGGAAAAGAGGGGTGAGGAGCATCCTAAGGACGTATGAGATGGCACGTGGGTGCTGGGCGTCAACGGGTCACGTTGCCGGGAGATCAACGAAGCTGCATACCTATTGAATATGGTTCAAATCAAATCAGTTGCCTACCACTTCTTATGTGATATGGAAAGGGAAAAGCCCATATCTTAAGTTAATTAAGATTTGGGGTTGTCCGGCCAATATCTAAAAGCAAAATCCGGACAAGCTCGAGGCAAGGTCTGTTATGTAGAACTGGAAATGTTCCAGCTATACAAACTGCAGCTGATGATTTGAAAGAACTAAAGGATTCAATAGTTACCGACGAACCTTAGCCTTTCCGACAGATCGGTGAAGTTGTAGGGTGTAATTAATCCAGGCTAGTCTTTCCTTTTAGGGTTTGAAGGAAGATTTGATAAAAAACAGTGGGAGCCATCCTGATTAGATAAGATAATAACCAATCTGATCTTGCAAGAGCATACGCTAAAGTATTTTCTTCTCTCTCTCTCCAGGTAGCGGCCATGTCATGCCTTAATCAAGATAATAAAATGGATGTATTGACTGAACCCGCATGTTATACTGTGCAGGGGAATGTTGAACCCGTTCTATCTTATAAGTGTTATAAGACTAAACAGGAAACATGAGAATATCTGGATTCTCACGCCGCCCAAACGGAGAACATGCATGTTGATGCACCTTCTTTGGGTGTGTTTGTCATTGAGAACTGTTTTTCAGTTCACCCTACATCCTGGATATTAGATACCGGATCAGGATCCCACATATGTAAACAGTTACATGGGCTACGGAAAGGTAGAGAACTGGGAAAAGGTGATCATTCCGTTCAAGTAGGGAATGGTGCAAGTATTGCAGCCAAAGCAGTTGGCGAATATCACCTAGTATTACCAAGTGGTGATACAATGATTCTAAATGAGTGCTATTATATACCGAACATGATGTGCAACATTATATCAGTTTCTTTATTAAGTAAAGAAGGATATAATTTTGTAGTAAAGGATAATGTTATGAACATATTCCTAGATCAAAAGTTGATTACATCAGGCTCATTACATAATGGCATATTCATTCTAAATCAAAATACAGTCCTCAATATACAAAACACAAACAAGTGGAAAAGTTCAGAAACGAACGAATCCTTCTTGTGGCATTGTAGACTTGGTCATATCAATGCGACACGACTGGCTAAGTTACATAAAGATGGATATTTGAATTCGTTCGAATTATCATCTTATGATACTTATCATTCATGTCTCAAAGGCAAGATGACCAAAACTCCGTTTACGGGACACGGAGAAAGAGTTACGGAACTCTTGGGACTGGTGCATAGCGATGTATGCGGTCCCATGTATATACATGCCAGGGATGGTTCTTCCTACTTCATTACATTCACTGACGATCTCTCAAGATTCGGATATGTGTTCCTAATGAAACACAAGTCTGAAGCTTTTGAGAAATTCAGAAAATATAAAAACGAAGTAGAGAACCAAACGGGCAAAAGTATTAAGATCCTTCGATCTGATCGAGGAGGAGAATACTTAAGCAATGAATTCAGAGATTATCTAAAAGAGAATGGGATTCTCTCTCAGCTTACTCCTCCTTATACACCACAGCACAACGGTGTACCGGAGCGGAGAAATCGCACCCTATTAGATATGGTGCGCTCTATGATGAGTACAGCTGAGTTACCTATTTCCTTCTGTGGATATGCACTGGAGACAGCTGCATACCTATTGAATAGAATTCCAACCAAATCAGTGCCTACCACTCCATATGAGATATGGAATGGTAAGAGACCATGTCTTAATTTTATTCAGATATGGGGTTGTCCGGCCTATGTTAAAACACAAAATCCGGACAAGCTCGAGGCAAGGTCTGTTCTATGTAAGTTTGTTGGATATCCCAAACATTTGCGAGGGTATATCTTCTACCACTCCGAGGAACAAAAAGTGTTTGTTTCTCGACATGCCACTTTCTTAGAAAAAGGTTTTCTTATGAAACAGACTAATGGCATTGAGATAGAACTAGAAGAAGTTCCAGCAGAACAAACTACAACAGATAATTTGGTAGAACCAGATGATTCAGTACTACCCGATGAACCCCAGCCTCTCCGCCGATCTAGCAGGGTTTCTCATCTGCCTGAGAGATACAACGGTTTTCTCATTGATGGTGGAAGCGAGGATTGCATCATGGTTGATGATGACCGAACTAGTTTTGAGCAGGCCATCACGAGTGGGGACTCAGTGAAATGGCTGGATGCAATGCGGTCCGAGATGGAATCCATGTACACCAACAAAGTATGGACTTTGGAAGATGCTCCTGAAGGGGTAAAACCCATTGGGAGCAAGTGGATCTTCAAGTAAAAACTTGGTGTAGATGGGAAAGTGGATACTTTCAAAGCTAGACTTGTTGCAAAGGGTTTTCGTCAAAGACCAGGTGTGGACTATGACGGGACCTTTTCTCCAGTGGCTATGCTTAAATCCATCCGGATCATGCTTGCCATCGCTGCATATCATGACTACGAAATCTGGCAAATGGATGTTAAGACCGCCTTTCTAAACGGTGATTTAGAAGAGTGCGTGTACATGACTCAGCCAGAGGGCTTCGTGGATAGTGGGAGCAGCGGAAATGTGTGCAAGCTGCTTAAATCCATTTATGGATTAAAGCAAGTATCGCGGAGTTGGAACATCTGCTTTGACATCGTTATCAAAGAGTTTGATTTCATCAAAAACGTGGATGAACCTTGTATCTACAATAAGGTGGCAGAGAGTAAGGTTGTCTTCCTCGTATTGTACGTGGATGACATACTCTTGATAGGAAATGACATTCCTATGCTGCAATCAGTCAAGCTCTTCTTATCACAAAGATTCTCGATGAAAGATCTAGGTGATGCCTCTTGCATATTGGGAATTAGGATCTATAGAGATGGATCTAACAGGATATTGGGATTGTCCCAGTCCAGGTACATTGACACCATACTGAAGAGGTTTAGTATGGAAGAATCCAAGCGTGGGAACTTACCCACAATCTCTGGAGTCACTCTTTCCAAAGAGATGTCTCCCAAGACTGATTTGGAGAGAGCTCGCATGCAAGGGATACCCTATGCTTCGGCTGTAGGCTCTATCATGTATGCAATGCTATGTACCAGACCCGATGTAGCATACTCACTAAGTGTAGTGAGTAGGTATCAAGCTGATCCTGGAGAGAGTCACTGGACAGCAGTGAAGAGCATTCTCAAGTACTTACGAAGGACTAAAGAGATGCTCTTGGTGTATGGTAACGGAGAACTCCAAGTAGAGTCCTTTACCGATTCGAGCTTCCAGAGTGATAAGAACGACTCTAAATTGCAGTCGGGATTTGTCTTTACCCTTTACGGAGGGGCGGTAAGCTGGAAGAGTTCCAAGCAGGAAACCGTGGCAGACTCGACGATGGAGGCTGAATACATCGCTGCCAACGATGCTGCCAAAGAGGCTGTCTGGATCAAGAAGTTCATTACTGAACTTGGAGTGGTTCCATCCATTGAGCATCCAATACCTTTGTATTGCGATAACAATGGAGCGGTGGCTTTGGCCAAGGAACCCAGATCACATCAGCGATCCAGGCATATTCTGAGGCGGTATCACCTAATCCGGGAGATAGTTGATCGCCGGGAGATCGAGGTCAGGAGGGTTGACACGAAGAATAACACAGCGGATCCACTCACGAAGGCCATTCCCCAGACACAGTTTGAGAGACTCTTCGGGATGCTCGGTATGCGATACTACAGCAGCTGGCCCTAGTGCAAGTGGGAGATTGTTAGTTGTATGTATGCCCTAGAGGCCAGTATTGTACAGATGATGTATATTATATTGGATGCTTGGACATATATAGAGATGAATTTCTTGCTCGATATGATAGTATGCTATCTGGTTGCTCTTTATCTTAACAGATATACTTGTCTCTTTATACTGTCTTAGAGTTACATGTTGGTAAAGCCCTTAGGATGTGTACTCGACTACCTGGACTACGATGCGGACCATACTAGTGGGGACATGGTAGTCCATAAGTACATCCTTCAAGGTCCCTAGTCGTGGGTGTATCGAGACGGGGCATCGATATACCAGTGTAGACTAGCGTATATGCTTCTCGACCCATGAGATGGGCAATGGATGATCCCATATCCATTGGTGTTTGACATCTGAGATGGTATACGGGTGCTCAGTAGAGACTGGGTACACTGGACGGACTCGCCGAGAACTCCCAGATGGTATTATACCTCACGTCAGATGGCAGTTCTCAGGTGACACTTGTGCAGGTTAGTCTGTAGACCCGAGATCGTCAGAGAGTCTTGTGTGATTCCCACTGTGCTTTGATTTCCACCTTACCACGTCCATGAGGGCGTGCAAAACGGTGGTTTTTGGGTACAGTCCCGAGTCACATGGAGGCAATGAGCGATAGGAGGGGTTTCGTCTCTCCCGGTATTGGGGGTTGATGTTGCGCTGTACTCGATTAGCCGTAACAGGGAAGTCCCTGGCCAGGGCTGATTCAGAGATTTGCTGGTAAGTGTTACCAGTAGTTTCTCGACCCGTTATGAGCCTCACATCGACACGACTTATCAGTTATTGGGGTCTGATGTTTACCACCCCTAGACTTGATATGCGACATATCAAACGAGGAGACCGGACTGTACGGGAAGTGTTGCCGATTGGCTCGACGGGAGTTGTAGTAGGTTCGCTTGTTTTCTTCTGATCGCTCAATACCCGGGTGGCCATTACGTTTAGCTGACCGCTTGCGGCTTGGGGGTGCTTGATATGATCATCACCCACTGCCGGCGTATTGACGAGTATTAGAGTCCCACAATGGAGTTTCCTGATCCAGGCAAAATGTTGTGGTGCGCGTATGTGATATGCGCATGGACCCGATTAAAATGCGTGTATAGGATACCGTATATTGATCGGGCGGCTTGCTTTTGGTGGGGTCGTATGTGATATGGCCGGATTGATAAATCAAGTGTTGATTTATCATTTAACCCTTAGTTTCTCACTAGAAATCCTTTCTTGTGTTTGATGGATGTATGCATGAATGTATGCTTTCTTTATAGATTCATGCACATATGGATGTGCATACATACATACATACATACATACATACATACATACATCATCTATCATGGTTGTTTATACATAGAAAATGGTGGCAATATAAGACTCACACCATGGTTTATATTATGGATTATTATTTCTATTTATTCTAAAACAAAAGAAAAGAGGTAAGATTAAATCATGGATTAGTTTCTACACTCTTCTTTTGACCTAACCTTTTTCACCTACCTTTTGACCATGGTTTAATCTTTCTCTTGTGTTTTAACTAAAGTAAAATTAAATATCCATAAAAGATAACCATGGTTTGAGATGAAGAAGGAAAAATATATATACTTATATTTTTCTTTTTCTCTTTAGAGTTTTTCTTTTCACTCTTGTTCAAAAGCCATCATCTTCTTCAATCTTGCTCTCTTGCTCTCTAGAATTTTCAAGTGAGCAAAATACTTAACAAGATAGGATTTTGAAGTGAGAATAAGAACCACAACATCATTCTACACAAGTCTAGCCCACTTGTTTAGAGTGTTAGCTTCATTTCATTCTCTCGATAAAGTGAAGTTGCAAGCTTGGACAAAGGAGCTTCGGGTGGATCATCGTGGACGTTAGAAGACCTCAAGCGGACCTTTTCCAAAACCCAAGTAGCCGAGGAGTCTAGCGTAGGGAACTACAAAGGTTGTAGTCTTAAAACCCTAGCTTTTCTTACTTATGATGATGTGCAAAAATTTAAAACCCTAATTTTCTAGGAACGATTCAATGTATGCTTACTTAGCACCCTAAAAAAATCCATCTTTAGTACATGTGATGCTTCCAATCCCTTCATGAGGTGCTAGGTTAACCCAACATCATCTTCGACGGAAGAGGATCCGCGGTCGAGCTCGATCATGGAGACCCTATGGAGCTTAGGAAGAGGGTAGAAGACCGAAGGACATGTATCTTTTGGTATAACCCTTTTTCAGAGTAGCTAGAACTGCTCTTTAGTTTACTAGTTTAATATTTGGTTAGATTCTTGGTAGTCGTTTCTAGCGCCAAGTTTTAAAAGTTAAAGTTTTTCGTTCTGCGATAGCCGCGGTTGACTGCCAGGGCGCTAGGAACCCCAAGGCCACCTTTGTGTGGTTTCAGGGGTGTGGGCCCTCCTTAGGTCCTCCCAGGACGTCCCCGGGGTCCCCGTACACCTCCCCACGGCTTCTTGGTCCATACCAAGAGCCCACAGGGAGTCAAAATATCAAAATAGTATGGAAAAATTTACTGGTTTTGCGGCAGTTTTTGCGGAGCTAAAACTGGCGAGATTCGGAAGTCGTAACTATCTAATTTAGGGTGTTTGGATGGCTCTGATACCATTGTTGGTTCCTAGTGCCCTCGCCGCTAACCCGTGACTAATGCGGAATTCAAAAACAAAATTTTTTATGGCTCTAGAAATCTACACCTAAGAATCTAACCAAACACCTAAACTAGAATACACAAAAAGATAGAAATCACAACCTTTGTAGCATCTTCATTTGCTCCAATTAGGTTGGACTCTAGCATGCTCTCAAGAGCTCCAGATCATGTTAGCAAGCCAGTCCTCTTTCGCCGAAGAAGATCCACCCAAGGGAACCAATCTAAGCTCCAGCTTTACCCAGTGAAGCAAGCAACACTCCAAGCTCGTTAGGAATGGAGAGTGGGGATGTATGAATTTTCCACTATCTTTTTCTCTCAAATCTAAGCTTAAGAGAGCAAGTGTAGAAGGAGGAGGAGGTGAGGAAAAATAGCCATGAGCAAGTGTTGAAGAATCTTGAGAGCATGAAAGACAGAATGAAGAGTGAAAAAAATGGTTTCATATTTTTTGCAACCATACAAATAAAGAACTCAAAACAATTTGTAATAAAATAATGAAACCCATTTCTCTCTACTTGATTCAACCATGCTCAATGCCATCTCACCCTCTATCTCATTTTATGAATTTTCATAAATGAATATTCACAAACGAGGTGTCCATTTTCTAGAACAAATTCTGTATAAATACGAAATACAACCCTGTATACGTATCGTAATACATATACGTGTATCCTATAAAATATGAGTGGCCAAGAGAGAAAATGAATAGCGAATAATAATACTAGAATACATATATTAAATAAATAAATATATTTATATATATATTATTTAATAAAAAACTTGATTTAAAAATCCGGCTTAATCCTAAGCCGCTAGTATCATCAATCGTCCGATTAAAATCAGTATAGCCTATACACATATTTATTCAGAAACCTATATGTACCAACATACGTCATCTACATCATATCGCCTGAACCGGGAAAACTCTATGTGTGGAACTCTAAAATCTCGTCAATACACTGATAGCGGTTTAAACCACAAGCACGTCGGTAACATTAGCTGTACGTAATAGCTACCTACGTATTGAGCGAAAGGAAGGTCGACGAGAAAACTCATAGGTACCCGTACTGAGCCTGTCTGTGACAATCTTCATACAGTCCGGTCTGTTCGTCTAAGCATATCGCATATCGGGTCTAGGGGAATGGATAAAACTAGACCCCTAATAACGCGATAATTTATGTCAGTGTGAAGCCCATCACCCACTGAGAAACTACTGATCCAAATCAGTAAATCTCGTCGACCTTGGCCAAGGATTTCTGGTGATGGCCACCCGTGAACAGCGCGGCATCTACCCCTAATATCGGGAGAAACGAATCCCTGACGATCCGCTCACTGCCTCCATGTGGCTAGGAACTGTACCTAACTAAAACCTGTTTTCATGACTCTTTTGAGTCGTGGTAGGGTAGTAATCAAAACACGGTGGGAACTCACACGAGATAAATAACGATCTCAGTTCGACAGACTAACATGTGCTATGTCACCTGAGAACTGCTATCTAACACTAGTTATAATACCATCTAGCATGTTCCCGGCGAGTCCGTCCAGTATAACTCATAATTTAATGAGCACCTGTATACTATCTTTGGTGACTAACTGACACCAATAGCTGTGAGACCGACCATCGCCCCTCGTCAGGGTCATGAAGCGTATACACTAGTCTACTCTGGAATATCGATACTCAGTCTCGATATTCCCATGATTAGAGACATTTAAGGATTTGCTTATAGACTTCCCAGTTCTCACAAGTTTGATCGCCACAATAACCCTGGTAGTCAAGAAAGAATCCTATGGGCTCTATCGACATGTTATGGTGATCTGTAATACCACATTATACATGTACATGATTGTAACAACTCTGAATTTTCTGTACAAAATTTTTCTTAAAGTACAGAAAGGAGTTTGCAAGGCTGAGCACACTTTAAAAGTTATTCTTGTTTAAGAACAGCAAGAAATAATTTGTAGCTCATTGGTAAAGCCTAGCACTGCTGTGACGTAGCCCTTGTGTTCGAATCCCATCAGCCACATATTATTTTTCTGAATTTTTTATTTTAAATTTTTTGGAAGCCCAAAAGGTTACATGTGCAATATACGTAAAATGAAAAGTCACAAAAAAAACAAACATGTGCAAAAGGGTATTTATACAGCCGAGGACATGACATGTGGCACCGATCCAAGCCCCCGCGCCTTCAAGATGGCCGGCAAGATGAAGAGAAGGACCGGCGCCGACGGCCCCCTATAGCAAAAAATGCCCGTGTCTTGCACACAACACCCTTTGGCCTACCCCACTATCTCTGTCCTGTTTATTTTCTCTGCAATTTAATAGAGAAGTTAATTTCACTCTTTAGTTCAATTTTTAATGCATTTTTAATTCTCTCTTCAATCCCTAAACCCTAATTCTATCATATAAATACAACACCATACCCTAGCCATCTTCATTCTGAAATCTCTTGTCAAAAATTCTCAAATTTTTCCAAGTCAAAGAAGAGTACAAGTGGAGTTAGCCTAAGGTCACTTTCCGGCGAGGATTCAAGACGTTTCCGATGACCCCGCGGCTCCACGAAACCATCAACTTCTTCATCTATCTCCCCTCTCTTGTTCTAACTAGTAAGTCCCTCTCTTCTCCTCTCTTTCTAATTTAAAATGATCTCCTTTCCAAATTCGCCGGAAGTGGAGTTATTCCGACATCCGATTTTAAACTTGTTAAAATCATAATTTTTCTTAATAACCACTCATCCATATCATTATATCTTGCTTAGTAATCTTGAAACAAATATTGAGAACAAGTTTCATCTTAAAATATCATGTTATGTAACTTTTATTTGCGTTTTTCGTTTAAATACCACAAACTTTGCATATGACATATTTTAATTACCTTGCTTAGCATACCTTTAGAAAACATCACGAGGTAATAACCTACCTCTCACATAGACACATCTTGACATAGCACGATTTTCTCTTGAACAATATTTTCGTGGAAAAATGCGGCTTTTCATCAAAATACCCTAAACTATTAAAAACCGGATTTCTTTAAATTGTATTAATTCATTCCTTTCGATTATCCATATACAACCCATTTTGGGAAACCTGATCGGGATAGTGCGGATTATCACACATCCTCGGGACTAGTAGAGCGAGATGCATACCTCCTCATGAAGCATACGATCTCGATGGATTTTTTATACAATTTTTAAGAAAAAACAAGGATTCTATTTAATAATAAAAAGTTATTTTTTTAATAAATATATAAATATTATCAAAACACATATTTTTAAGATAGTATTAAATTCCACGTTTTCTAAACAAAATGATAGAATTGCAAGTTTCATGAAAATACCATCAAGAAACAATACAAGTTAAACTTTACATTAAAATACCATGTACTATTCAAGCTAAGTATTTATTCACTAGAATACCTCACTCTTTAAAAATTACATTCATGAAAACCCTAAATACGATAAAGAAATTTTTAAGGTTTATTTTGAAAGTATAGTAAAAATATTTTTCATAAAACCCCTCAAGTTATATTAAATTTACATTAAGGAACCTAGTAAATATAGGTTTAAGCGGGACCAATTCTCTTGAGCCTCGGGGAGCCGGAGAAAGTGGGTGCTTGCCTATTTAAGGTAGAAAACTAAAAAGGGCTATCAAAGGTAATTATCTTGGAAAAATACACAAATCATGTCGTCCATATGCAGCAGTTACTGATAACTCCTAAACCTAATTCAGGATCCAAATCTATTTAAGTGTCTGACTCAATCTGAGTCTCAGTCTAATCTGAATACAATGCAAATATGAATCCAACCATATATCTAATTTAACATGAATCCAATGTATCAAACATGAACACTTGAACATGAATACCGAACAATACGAACATGTAACATGACTTGACTTGACCGAACTATAGATATATCTTGAACTTGACTACATGGCTATCCGTTTATATATGAACCGTTTACATGAACAACTTATACCATGATTTCGGCAAGTCTTATACTGCAATCAATACAATATACCCTACGGGATTTAACGGGGTAGATTGGTACGGAATGTATTAGAAGTGGAACGAGACGGTCACTATAATACACCTAACCTGAACATCCGTGCCATTCTCCCATGGGATTAACGGGGCCTTGTACTCCATATGCCTTAGTCTATGGAGCAAGTTGGACTCCTCTCGTATACACTAATACATTCTGTACCAAGGTACAAAAAACTACGTTGGTATAACAAAAACAGATAAATTACCGGATCTATTCCATTTACTTAATCTATTCATATCTCTCTTTTGGGACTTACCGAGCGCTAGTTCGCTGACGACATTTTTATTTCTTCTTTCTTTGGAATATTATCAGGAGGACCTGACTCTCAGGAGATCGAGCCCAGCCAGGACGATTTGGAGCAGTTTACAGAGGAGCCAGAGTTCTAGTTCCTAGTTGTACTTACTTTACTTTCAGTTCAAATGCCATTGTTTAGGCATTCATTTCTTTCATTGTACTTTACTTTCAGTTGTATGTAAAGAATGGTTATCAATAAAATGTTGTTTATTTATGTCTATTGTCTTTTCTTGTGCTTTACAATTATATTGCTTATTTACGCTTAACGTATTTACTTCTGAGTAAATACGTTGCGGCCTCGCCACGTCTACTTCTCCATACATTGGAAAGCAGGGCGTGACAATGATGATAGAGATGAACCAGATAGTACACTATCATCTCAAGTAAGACTGTTCTACCCGTATAGGTCCTCCCTCAATCATCATAATCGTCTGCCTGCGATTACAATAATTACCTTGAGGGCACTATAACAATATATTCTATTAGTTCTGGGGTTTAAGGATCGTTAATTTTGTTTTAGATTAAGATCGACTTAAATATATGAGCGTATGGGCAAAGGATATATTAGTCTCGTATAAGACTAACATCAATTTAGAAGTATAGTTAAGGTTCATTAGTCTTATTAAGATCAACTTAATAGGGGTGAGCATATGGGCTCGATTACAGTGAGAATATGGGCTCATTTAATCTATAATCACAAAAGTTTATCTTCAGAAAAGCCTAATCCCTTTTGGACTTGGTATTAGGCTTTCTATTACCCGCCCAGTACTAAGCACTCATTTTATGAGACTCGCGCATATATCAGTAAGACTCTCAGGCTTAGACGTTGCCCTATCATTGCTAAGCACTTAGTCATTTAGACTGTAAATATAATATTCAGATCATGTTCTGGCGCTCAGGTAGATATCACGTGGGATGCTCAGGCTTTGGCGCTCACGTGAGTATCACGTGAGACGCTCAGGCTTTGGCACTCACTTGAGTATCACATGGGACACTCACGCTTAAGCATTGTCCTATCGGTGCTAAGCACTTTTATACAGCGCCCACATGAGTATCACATGAGACGCTCAAGCTCTGGCATTTTTCAAATGCGCATTTTTGTGGCACCTGAGGCACTGAGTCCTTGCTTATGGGCGCTCACGTGTATGGCACGTGAGGCTCTGTCTACACATGGGCCTTCTGTGCGCTCACGTATATATCACATAAGGCACCGTGTCCTTAGAAATTTAATCTCTTTCCATGTTTTTAAAAGAAGTTAAACTTCTGTTAATAGTATTTTTACCATTAGTGGTCACTAAGATCACTATTTTGAAGATCTGGGATCAGATTTTTTTAAGAACTAAGTTCTTGATTATGAATGAACAAAATTCTTAGAGTATGAACTCCATCTTTTTCATGTCTTATCTTCCATTATGTTTATACGGTGATTGATAAAATAGGATAGTTATCCCCTAGATTTTTTGAGTCTGAAGAACAAGATGTTCCCGATGAGAATTAAATTTTTAACTTATGGGAAATTTGTCTTGCGGATCCCAGATCCAGAGAAAAAACTAAGTTCTTCTTAGAAGGCTAAACCCTTGTGTGTGTGTGTGTGTGTGTGTGTGTGTGTTTAATAGGTAAAGAAGATGTTTTGATCTCTCTACTTTCTTTACCTAGAGTTTATTGAAGGAAGAAGATGATCTTTCTTCGAAAAAAGAATTAAATTCTCTGTTGAAGATTTTGGCACCTTATGGGGTTGATTCTCTATATGAGACTAGAAGTCTCAGGTCCTTCATATAGGTGAGGAAAATTTGTTATTTTGTTGAGAAGATCCCTCATTTAAGAGATCTCAACCTTATTACCTAATCAGGTGGTGATTTTTAACGACCGTTGGATGTTAGATCCAAGGTTTTCCGTTTAACAAAGTATTTTTTTAAAGATTGAAGGAAATATTTTCCCATGTATAGAATTTAATTCTATATTTTGATTTGAACGGTGATTTTTTAATCACCATTGAATCTTTGATCCAATGGTTCTCTGTTTAATAGAGCGGTGTTTCTTGTTTAACAAAAGAGATCGGGCAGATATTTTTCTCTAAATAGAATTTAATTCTATCTTTTGGAAAATTATTTTCTTAATCACCATTAGATTTTTGATCCAACGACTCTCTATTTAACAGAGAATATCTTTCTTGTTTAGGAAAATTGTTGGATATAGTGCTCTCAAGGCAATTATTGTAATTGCAAGAAGGCGATTATGATAATTGAAGAAGGGCCTATACAAGTATAACAAGCTTACTCGAGATGATAGTATGTATCACACCCCGCTTCCCAGAGTGCGCTTCGATCGGCACGTGACAGAGCCAACCATGCTACCTATGACCAGGAAACATCCATCCACAGTCACATTACGGGTGTCTATAAGATATCAAGAACAGTAAAAAAATAAAACTATCTAATACATGTCCATCTGCCAGAATAAACGAGTCAAGAAATATAAATGTGCGGAAGCAATAAATCTAATAATCAATAACATCTGGAAAGTACGTCCCAAATACGGGCTCACATCAGGAAATGAAAGTACGGAAAGAAAAACTAAACTAAACAAGATACTAACAGGATCCTCACTAGGTAACAAGATATGCAGGCATGAGTATGAACAGTAATGAGTGTATAACAGTAACACGAATATGGAACAGTGGAGTGTATGTGCATGCAGTGAGTAATCTATACTACTGGGTTAATTACTCACAAATCTTTGAAATCAATTTAATGAAACGTCGATGTAACTGAATAGTATCCCGTGCATTCCCGGGACCACGGTCCAGACTCTCGGGGCTGAATCCGAGACGTGCCGCTAAGCATAAAACAGGAAACATGTACAGACGAATGATGTCCGCAGTAGCATCCCGGGACTGGCCTAGCCCCCAAAACTGATCAGTATAAGTATCGAACTGTTGAGTTACAAGTCAGGTTTCATTATTGATTTCCCCTTAACTCCAAGGTTATGTGTTCAATTCAGGTATTGAAAAATCTGGAGCTAACGCCGACACAGGATCAAGCAGGTACAGGTTTTGTCTATACAGACAACAGTAACGTCCATCGGGACAACATGCCAGGATTGTCGGCATTAGTAACAAGATCAGGTATCAATTCACGCAGTAGTGTATCAGGTCATGTCATGTGGTGCATATGTATCAAGTGGATGCCCAACAGTAAAATGTAACAAGTATCGAATCACGGTAAAAGCACGGATGCACGAATGGAAATCAGCGATAACATATAATGAGTTCATGAGTCGTATGATGCATACTAGCAAGCATGGTATATGAATCTAGCAGTAACATGAAGCAATCAAGTTCCGGCATGCAACTAATTACGTAATATACAGTACGGATATGAACGGGTATCGTAAAGCAGTAAAACGGTAACATGGGATGCATAACTATACAACATGTAATATTATTGTTCACATGAATGTAAAATATATACCATAGCATGTAGCAAGATAAACTTGCATACGACTAGATATGTAATAAACTGTACGGATGTGAACGGATATTGTAAAACTGTAACATAGAATGCACAATACAATGAACATGTAATATTATTATTAATATGGATGTAAATATAATACATAGTATGTAGCAAGATAAACTTGCATACAACTAGATATGTAATAAATGATACGAATACGAACGGTTATCCTAAAATAGAAAAACAGTAACATGGATGTACAATGCAGTAAACATGTGATATTTTTATTTATATGGATGCAAAATATATATCATAGCATGTAGCAAGATAAACTTGCCTGATCGGATCTCACGACAGGGTGCGTACGCTACGTCCGACGTCTGGTAAATGCCATGATGCACACGCGCACGTACAGAACAGAACCAGGCATAGCAAGAATGTGACCACGCTGGCTGGGAATGTCCACTGGGTTATCCGGATCGTCGGCAACGGGCACGGCTCCGACGATCACCGGGAAACACGAAATCAAGAAGTAAAGAAAAGAGAAGAAGAAGAAGAAAGAAAGAAAGAAAGAAGAAGGGCTGGGGTTTCAGGGTGCTCTAGTATTGGGACAGAGGCGAGGACAGAGAGGGTGATGACATCGATGGGTTTTCTGGCGATGGGGTTCGACGGCAAGGCAGTGGGCTGCGGGTTTCTTGGGGTCGGGTGAGGTGTGCAGTCGGGTTTAAAGCGAGGAGGAAAGGAGAAGAAGAAGATGGAGGTGGTGGTGATGCCGACGGGGTCGGAGCTCTGGCGAGGTGTAGCGAGGGTTCTCGGGTTGTAGTGGGTTCTCGTGTGTAGGGATCTCGTCGGATCTGGGGCTCGGGTTTTGGGGAGAAGGTGGTGAAGTGAGGTAGTCGAGGAGGATGAGAGGAGAAGATTGGGGTCTAGGGTAGAGGCGATGACGGCGGTGTGAGGCTAGGGTTCGCGAGAGTTCCGCATGAGGCGGGAAAAGAAATGTGATGGGGAGATGAGAACGTGAGCTGCATGTATATGGGTTTACAATTATATAGTAAGAGAGAGAGAGATTGGGATAACTTTTAGAATATATATGAATATATGGATTATTTAAAAAGAGAGGGAGAGAGGTATCTGTGATTGGAAAAATATATAGAAATATATATTTTTTGGTTTAAAAGATCTTATTTAAACAGTTTTATATATTATAATATAATATTGATTATATTTAAGATTTTGGCTAATACAAAAATACTCCAAAATATACCCGGGTTGGGTCTAAAATTATGGTTTGAAAATACGGATAATATACGTGTCACTCAAAACCAAAATAAGATATTCAGGTAACGAAAATGCATACCCCAAGAACGAAAATGCACATAGCATGCACCTAGCGATCCAAACGAATCTGTTTCACTGAACGGGACGAGAACACGATGAACGGATGCCACCATAGGGTTAGGGGTATGATGCAGGCCATGCAAGAGATTTTTTTTTAAAAATATATTATTAGATTATAATTGTATTATTAAAAAAAATGCAGATGCCAGATATAATGCAGATGAACAGGATATACAACATGAAAGTGCACGTATCCTAATAACTAGCCGAGATCAATCATTAACAGGAATCAAGACGGGTTTCCAGCAAGCGGGTCGGGTCGGATGCAAATACTGACACCAATTATACTATTCGCACCCAAAACAGCACTAAATCAATAAAATAGCCACATGTTAAATAAAATAATCGGATGAGGCATGTATAACGAGCTAGAGTGTTACATTATACCCAACAACAAAAGAATTTCGTCCTCGAAATTCCCGGAACAAGAAAAGATAAACAAACATGAATCTACGAGAAGAGGTGTGGAAACTTCTGTCGAATCTCGTCTTCTCGTTCCCAAGTCGATTCTCCGTGCGTGCGATTTCCTCATGAAACAAGTACGAGAAGGATAACCTTGTTCTTGAGGACCTTTTCTCTTCGATCAACAATAGACGTCGGTCGTTCCTCATAGGTCAAATCCTCCCATACAGTCAGCTCTGAATGATCCAGCACATGCGTCTCATCTCGAATATACTTACGGAGTTGAGATACATGAAACACGTCATGAACACTCGCCAAAGATTGTGGTAAAGCCAATCTATAAGCCACTTCTCCAACACGCTCAATAATCTCGAAAGTCCCCACGAATCGAGAACTAAGATTGCCCGGATGCCCAAAACGAATCACTCCTCTAGTCGGTGATATCTTCAAGAACACAAGATCACCAACAGTGAACTCGAGAGGTCTCGAAGTATCGGCCAAACTTTTCTGTCGATCTTGCGCCGCCTTCATGTGATTCCAAATAGTATTAACCTTCTCCATGGTTTGCATGACAAGATCCGGTCGCAAAAATCTTCGTTCTCCAACATCGTCCCCACAGACGGGTGAGCGACACTTGCGACCATATAACGCTTCGAATGGATCCATATGGATATTCTCCTGAAAGCTGTTATTATACGAAAACTTCACCAAATGTAGATGATCTTCCCATGAACCCTTAAAGTCCAACGTGCAAGCTCTCGGCATATCTTTAAGAGTTTGGATCGTTCTCTCTGACTGGCCATCTGTCTGAGGATGATAAGCGGTGTTAAACTTCAATCAAGTCCCCAAACTTTCCTGTAAACTCCTCCAAAAGTGCGACAAAAAATCGGGTATCATGATCGGAAACGATGCTCGCCGGTACTCCATGCAATCTCATAATCTCCTGCATGTACCGCTCTGCTAACACTTCCATCGATTAACCAACTCAAAACGGTATGAAATGAGTTGCCTTGGTCAATCGATCAACAATCACCCAAACTGCATTGTTGCCCTTTGGACTCCGCGGTAAAGCTGTCACGAAATCTATGGTTATATGTTCCCACTTCCATTGAGGAATCGGAAGTGGTTGCAATAAACCAGCTACACTTTGATGTTCAGCCTAAACTTCCTGACACACCAAGCACTTCGCTACAAAGCGAGCAATCTCCCTTTTCATGCCTTCCCACCAGAAATGCTGTCGTAGATCACGGTACATCTTCGTGCCTCCTGAATGTACGGAATATGTGGAACTGTGCGCCTCCTTCATCACTTCTTCGTGAATGTCTCCTTTCGACACACACAAACGTCTTTCATAACGCAACGAACCATCCTCATGAATCAACGAGTCCGTTCGAAGTCCTGGTTCAACCTATTCTTAAAACTTCTGCAATTTTGGATCATGTGACTACGCTGCTTTAATATTATCGATCAACGACGACTGTACTTGCAGCTGCATCAACTGTCCTAAAGAATGCGGTAACACGACCTCCAACTTGAATCTCTGAAAATCATCGATAAGCTCCTTCTGTGTAGTCAACATCCAAATTGCTGGCAATCGACTAAGTGCATCCAGCACTACATTAACTTTTCCCGGATGGTACTTAAGATCAAGATCATAGTCAGCCATCAGCTCCAACCATTTACGCTACCTCATGTTGAGCTCTTTCTGTGTGAACACGTACTTTAGGCTCTTGTGATCGGTGAATACTTCGACCCTTTCACCCAATAAGTAGTGTCTCCAAATCATCAAAGCGAAAATCACAGCTGCTAGCTCCAAATCATGAGTTGGGTACTTCTTCGCATGGTTCTTCAACTTTCTTGATGCATAGGCTATGATCTTCCTATGCTGCATCAGAACGCATCCCAAACCTTTCCCAGATGCATCACTGTGAATCACCAATCCTCCGGAACCATCTGGTACGGTCAAAATAGGAGCGGTTGTCAATTTTTGTTTCAACGCCTCAAAAGTTGACGTACAACTATCCGTCCAAACGAACGGTACTTCCTTCCACGTAAGCTTGGTCAAAGGCTCAGCCAATCAAGAAAAATTCTCCACGAACCTTCTATAATATCCAGCAAATCCAAGAAAACTTCTGATCTCCGCTACATTCTTCGGAATCGGCCAATCTTGAACTGCTGCAATCTTCTCGGGATCAACGGCGATTCCATCTCCGGATACGACATTCCCCAAAAACTTCACTTCTTCGAGCCAAAACTCGCACTTGCTCATCTTCGCATACAATCTTTCATGCCTCAATGTCTACAGTGCGATCTTCAAGTATTCTGCATGCTCTTCTAGGCTCCTCAAGTAGACCAGAATATCATCGATAAACACTACTATAAACTGGTCCAAGAACGGTGAAAAGATTTGGTTCATCAAGTCCATAAATATCGCCGGTGCGTTCGTGACTCTGAATGGCATCATTAACTACTCGTAATGTCCATATCGAGTTTGGAACGCAGTCTTGCAAATATCCTCTGATTTAACTCGAACTTGATGATATTGAATCCAGCTTTGAAAATACCCTTACACCACTGAGTTGCTCGAACAATTCGCCGATGCGAGAGATCAGGTACTTGTTCTTAATAGTCACCCGGTTTAATTCTCGATAGTCGATGCGCATCCTCCTTGTGCCATCTTTCTTCTTGACTAGAAGAACTGGAGCTCCCCAGGGTGAATTGCTGCTGCGAATCCAACCCTTCTTTAGCAATTCGATAACCTGCTTCTTTATTTCTTCCAACTCCATTGGTGCCATCGGATAGTGCGCCTTTAAGATTGGTGCTGCACCAGGAACAAGATCGATTGCAAACTCCACATCTCGTTTTGGCAGTAAACCCAAGATGTCCTCGAACACATCCATGAACTCTCGAACTACAGCTGGCGCTTCCTTCTTATCAACTTCCATCGACGAAAGAACGACGCTTGTCGGCCTAGCCCTAAACTCGACTGGCTTGATAGAACAGCTACCTCCATCAAAAACAAACTCCGGATGTCCGGAAATCTGGAAAATCACTTTCTTTGCCCTACAATCAATGTGAGGGTGGAAAGTGCCGAGAAAGTCCATTCCCAAGACAACATCGTAACTGTCGGTATCGATCACCGAGAAATCCGCGAATAACTCTCGTCCGCAGATAACAACTGAACAATCCTTGCACTCACTACTAGATATGATCTTCCCGTTCCCAGTGTGTATGTCCCAACAACAAGACAGGGTCATGCAAGAAATCGAATGTGCAACAATAAACTTGGACGACATAAAACAATGGGATGCACCAGAATCGAATAATGCTAATGCGAGAAAATCATGAACAAGTAGGATACCAGAAACGAATTCATCTGAAGCCAAGATACTGAAGAAGATAAACACGGTAAACAGGATTCAATCTTGCGATAAAACATGAACTGGTAAGCCATGAAACCGAGAGAAGCAACGTAATATCACGACCATAAATCAAAGAAATGAATCAAGACTAGGACTCCAAGTTACTTGAATAGAGTACCGCATTGTATCCATGCTGCAGTTCATAGGTACAATCACATAATTCCGTTCAAGTCACCCAAATCCTAGTGTCAGAATCGAAAGAATAGGTAGGGAGAAACAATAAGGAACCAAAAGGATTTCAAGCCGAGATGTAAAGTCATTCTATCTCGTCAAGGTAAAGGGTCAAGAGAAAGATAAGATTCAAGAATCACAACAACAATGTGGCAGGACATGTTCCTAATTACGGGTTTTCTGATTAGTGTATTGGGTCCAATACCCAACTACTAAAGAATCAAACCTGATTTACCTAAATCCTATGTCTCTGATACCAAACAAACCCTGTCATGCCCCGCTTCCCAGAGTGCTCTACGATCAGCACGTGACAGAGCCAACCATGCTACTTGTGTCCAGGAAACATCCCTCCACAGTCACATTACGGCTGTTTATAAGATATCAAGAATAGTAAAAAAAATAAAACTATCTAATACATGTCCATCTGCCAGAATAAACAAGTCAAGAAATATAAATGCGCGGAAGCAATAAATCCAATAATCAATAACATCTGGAAAGTACGTCCCAAATACGGGCTCACATCAGGAAATGAAAGTACAGAAAGAAAAACTAAACTAAACTAGATACTAACAGGATCCTCACTGCTCGGCCTGACGGCGGAAATACTCCTGATCAGCCTGCGAAAGAGACAGAGGATCTGGGCCATGCAAAACCCAGACGTCAGTGCGTCATAATATCAAACAATAAAGTATAATCAGGAGATAACAAGATATGCAGGCATGAGTATGAACAGTAATGAGTGTATAATAGTAACACGAATATGGAACAGTGGAGTGTATGTGCATGCGGTAAGTAATCTATGCTACTGGGTTAATTACTCTAAAGTCTTTGAAATCAATTTAATAAAACGTCGATGTAACTCAATAGTATCTCATGCATGCCCAGGACCACGGTCCAGACTCTCGTGGCTAAATCCGAGATGTGCCGCTAACCTCAAAACAGGAAACATGTACAGACGAATGATGTCGGCAGCAGCATCCCGGGACTGGCCTACCCCCCAAAACTGATCAGTATAAGCATCGAACTGTTGAGTTATAATTCAGGTTTCATTATTGATTTCCTCTTACCCCTAAGGTTATGTTTCAAGTCGGGTATTGATAAATCTGGAGCTAATGCCGACACAGGATCAAGCAGGTATAGGTTTTGTCTATACAGACAACAGTAACGTCCATCGGAACAACATGTCAGGATTGTCGGCATTAGTAACAAGATCAGGTATCAAGTCAAGCAGTAGTGTATCAGGTCATGTCATGTGGTGCATATGTATCAAGTGGATGCCCAACAGTAAAATGTAACAAGTAACGAATCACGGTAAAAGCACGGATGCACGAATGGAAATCAGCGATAACATATAATGAGTTCATAAGTCATATGATGCATACTAGCAAGCATGGTATATGAATCTAGCAGTAACATGAAGCAATCAGGTTCCGGCATACAACTAATTATGTAATATACAGTACGGATATGAACGGGTATCGTAAAACAGTAAAACGGTAACATGGGATGCATAACTATACAACATGTAATATTATTGTTCACATGAATGTAAAATATATACCATAGCATGTAGCAAGATAAACTTGCATGCGACTAGATATGTAATAAACTGTACGGATGCGAACGGATATTGTAAAACTATAGCATAGAATGCACAATGCAATGAACATGTAATATTATTATTAATATGGATGCATATATAATACATAGCATGTAGTAAGATAAACTTGCATGCAACTAGATATGTAATTAATGATACGGATACGAACGGTTGTCCGAAAACAGTAAAATGGTAACATGGATGTACAACGCAGTAAACATGTGATATTTTTATTCATATGGATGCAAAACATGTAGCAAGATAAACTTGCCTGATCGGATCTCACGATGGGGTGCGTACGCTGTGTCCGACGTCGGTTAAATGCCGTGATGCATACGCGCACATACAGAACATAACCAGGCAAAGCAAGAATGTGACCACGCTGGCTGGGAATGTCCACTGGGTCGCCCGGATCGTCGGCAACGGGCACGGCTCCGGCGATCACCGGGAAACGCGAAATCAAGAAGTAAAGAAAAGAAAAGAAGAAGAAGAAGAAGAAGAAGAAGAAGAAGAAGAAAGAAAGAAAGAAGGGTTAAGGTTTCAGGGTGCTCTGGTATTGGGACAGAACCGAGGACAGAGAGGGTCATGACGTCGACGGGTTTTCTGGCGATGGGGTTCAACGGCAAGGCTGCGGGCTGCGGGTTTCTTGGGGTCAGGTGAGGTGTGCAGTCGGGGTTTAAGGCGAGGAGGAGAGGAGGAGGAGAAGATGGAGGTGGTGGTCATGCCGACGGGGTTGGAGCTCTGGCGAGGTGTAGCGAGGGTTCTCGGGTTGTAGTGGGTTCTCGTGTGCAGGGATCTCGTCGGATCTGGGGCTCGAGTTTTGGGGAGAAGGTGGTGAGGTGGGGAAGTCGAGGAGGATGAGAGAAGAAGATTGAGGTCTAGGGTGGAGCCGATAACGGCGGTGCGAGGCTAGGGTCCGCGTAAGGCGGGAAAAGAAAAGTGATGGGAGATGAGGACGTGGGCTGCAGGTATATGGGTTTACAATTATATAGTAAGAGAGAGAGAGAGAGAGATTGTGATAACTTTTAGAATATATATGAATATATGGATTATTTAAAAAGAGGGGGAGAGAGGTATCTGTGATTGGAAAAATATATAGAAATATATATTTTTTTTGGTTTAAAAAATCTTATATAAACAATTTTATATATTATAATATAATATTGATTATATTTGAGATTTTGGCTAATACAAAAATACTCTAAAATATACCCGAGTTGGGTCTAAAATTAGGGTTTGAAAATACGAATAATATACGTGTTAATCAAAACCAAAATACGATATTCGGGTAACGAAAATGCATACCCACAAGAACGGATGCACGTAGCGTGCACGTAGCGATCTAAACGAGTCTGTTTCACTGAACGGGACGAGAACACGATACACGGATGCCACCACGGGGTCAGGGGTATGATGCAGGCCATGTAAGATATTTTTTTTAAATATATTATTAGATTATAATTGTATTATTCTAAAAAAATGCATATGCCAGATATAATGCAAATGAACAGGATATACAACATGAAAGTACACGTATCCTCATAACTAGCCGAGATCAATCATTAAGAGGAATCAAAATGGGTTTCCAGCAAGCGGGTCGGGTCGGATGTAAATACAGACACCAATTATACTATTTGCACCCAAAACAGCACTAAATCAATAAAATAGCCACACGATAAATAAAATAATCAGATCAGGCATGTATAACGAACTAGGGTGTTACAATATGTTATCTGGTTTGTCTTCATCATTGATGAAACCCGTAGGATTGTTTCTTGACAACTAGCATTATGATAGCGATCATATATGTGAGGGTTAGGTTGTCCATAAGCACATCCATAAATGTCGCTAGTCATGGGAGTATCAAGACTAGGCATCGATATTCCGAAATAGACTAGTGTATACGTTTCTAGACCCCGACGAGGGGCGGTGGCCAGTCTCACAAGCTATTGGTGTTGTGTCACCTGAGACAGAATACAGGTGCTCACTGGAGGTGAGTATACCGGATGGACACACCGAGAACTTCTAGATGGTATTATATCTGTCACGACCCGAAATATTAGCTCGTGACCAGCACTTAAATCACGCAACGTCTAAAGGCGTAACGTAATTCAAGTAAGCTGAAATCCAGAGATCAAATCTTTTTTAAGAAAATAAAAGAGGTGAAGTTTTGAAATAAGAGTATAATGAAATCAAAAGTTTTTCTTAGATGCATAAATAGTGGAATATGAAAAATGCAAGTTTATCTTACTAGTTGAAAACGTGTTTCATCTTTTAAAAATTTGGGCAGCACCTCATTTGTATATTTTGATCCAAAACCATAATACATGATAATATAAAAGGCATCCCCAAGGGGGAGCTAGATCTTCGCCAAACGGTGGATCCACAACCACGCAAAGCATAAATATAAATATACAACGCCCAACGGCGAAGATCACCACAATAGATAATGAAATAAACAAGACATCAACCCAAATGCAAACATAAAACCCATCGCTCAAGTCTTGCAACTACAAGTCTTGCTATGTCTCATTACTTATACAATTACTAGTTTGATTGATGGAGTTGACTAGATACAATATGAATAATAAGTACAAGAGTGGGTACGATACAAATGTCCCGCCTACCAAGCAAAACACCCAAATGAAGCTATGTGCCAGCGATGCCGCTACAAATCCATGCGGTCAACCTGCAAGAACTGTGGCACAACGGGGGTGAGTTGCCAACTCGTGAGTAGAAAAACATCAACAAGTAGAAATCGAATAAACAACGACTCCTAGGTCAATTATATCATGAAGTTAATACTATGATATCTAGGATGACCGTATCTGCATATGTGCCAACAACATAAATAAACGCCTAACAGCATGTGGATATCATCCAACCAAATAATCAATGTCTATAAGCATGTGGATCTCGTCCACGTATCAACTGATGACACAACAACATCATGCATGTAAATATCATAAAAGCATATGCATGAAAGTATGAGAATATAAATCAACGTGTACCCCACGCGACACATCAAAATCATGGAACCTGAGTGCCCAGCATCGACACTCTAAACATCATGAAACCCGTGTCCAGCATCGACACGTAAATTCTCATATCTCGGGCCCCGTCAGTCCGGATCAGCCCTCGGGCTCCGTTAGTCCGGATCGGCCCATATCATCTCTCGACTCCGGTCGGTATCCTCCGGATATCCGCCGAGCCCAAATACTATCACCGGTAGATAGTGCTCCCCAGCCAGGCTCACCGTCTAACAATACGAGTCTTCTTGCCCCGGGGTACCTCACCGGGTCCACCATATACCCGCAGACGGTGCCTACCGCTCCTCGAATTGGGTTACACATGCCAATCTCAGAACCGAGAAAACACATGGTGGACGCATTGAAATATCATATCAAGAGAAATCGGGTTTTTTAAACAGTACATACTTTGAAATATCATATCAAAAGAAACCGGGTTTTTAAAACCGTACATACTTTCTTTTGAAATAACCACGGTTCTCAAATCCAGAAATCTCATGAAAACAGTATATCTCAATGCGTATAATTGTAAAGCATGATGTAGCGACATATAACAGAAATGTAAACATATCCATAAATCATGCAACATGGAGCAGTGATGTGACAATATCAGTATATCCTGCGACATATCCAAATGATGCGAACATAGCAAGTATATCATGCAAGGAGTCATATCATGATGCAGCAATTCTACTGTGTAGTGACATAGCAATTATCGATGATGAAGTGTGTGAGCTGGCAGATCTGTGTAAGTGTAACATATGTATTCTCGATAATGGTGTAAGTGTACTAGCACGGGTATAAACAATGCCATGAGAATAACATGAATGCAGCATAATGTAAATCATAAGCTAAAAGCTATAAGGTATATGTATCTACATGATCGAGTCGGTGAATCAATCAATCGGCACCTAGCCACAACACCACGTACGGTATAATCCATCGTACGACAACCTCTAGTCAAGGGTATGGATCAATCATCAAGTCAAACTCATAACGTACGGAAAATTATCGTACGGCAGCATTAAACCGGTAGGGATCCTATCGACCATTACGACAAAGAGGGTATGGACCTTACGTCACGTACAGCAATCACTCATGATTCACAGCATTATATGTATATGTATCTATATACCTATGTCCCAGATCACATCCATAATAATCTCATATCAGGGGACCGGCAAGGTATCAATCATCTCAATCGACTCACATCCGTATACCAACATATCATCAAATCATCATAACACATTATATATTCATTTAATCGCATTTATTTCCCACATCAAGCCGTTTTCATCTATACATTCACACACGAACCATACGATCAGTTTTTAAATGATGCGAATCGTAGTTTTGAAAGTAGGGGCTACAGTGTTTTTAAGAAAAAGATATCATTTGAAAATCCATAACGTCCCTCAAGGTATCCTTTTAGAAAAATGAATACGATTCTTCAGTTTGGAAAAAGTATGGTTCGCATGACACATTTACGTCGGCTATCTAATCTTATAGTATCCAATACAGCAATATCATCGAACATTATCCTCAAAAATCGTCATCACGTATTAATCGTATCATATCACTTCTAACTATCCTTTAGTTTCTAATCTGGTTTCTCTAACTATCTTTTAACTCTATCCATATTTTTCTATTAAAGGTTCCTTTAACCATATTCTATATATAAATCAGTTTCCATCAAAGTTTGCGGGGGTGCTATACGCCATCCACCCGACTTCCCCCATAGATATAGATCTACTCACCTGATCTTTGCCTGCCGAAGTCGATGACGTCATGCTAATCCTCATCGTCTAGAAGTCCATATGGGGGTACCTACAATTTCCAATGCGTCATATAGTATCAAGAATCGAACATGAAACCAAAGCTGCATGCGAATCGCTTATCGGTTAGAACCTATAACCTACGCCTGCAAAACCACTAAACAACCCCCGTCGCTGACGTAAAAACATCAGATGATGGAACACAATATCAAATACCAAATCTCAAATTAAAATGAAGTCGCAAAACAATGCAGCAACTCAAGAAAATGGTCCCAGATTTTTCCCTAGGTGAAATTAGCCAATTTTGCTTACATGGAGGGTCTAATTTACTGAAGATAGAGCCAACACAGATCAATTTGGTTGTACCCAGGCTGTAGATTGCGGCCCAAATCATTAAATTTGCGGCCAAGATGAATGGGTTGGGGCTCAAGTTTCAGGGGGTGATTCATGGTTGCCTGCACGTCTCATGGTTAAGGGAACTTCTTTTACAATGGTCTAGGGTCATCCCAGATCTCTAAATACCATCACTAAAACCACAAACCCGATATCGACAAATCTAAAGTTCGTATTTTAGGGTTTGGTCACTGGTCCAGGTAAAGAATCGAGCTCTAGGGTCTTGTAAACAGCCACTAGGCATCACCCAATCCACACAACACTCAAGCCCTTCTCTAGGAATTTCTAACTTCACCATATCACACTAAATCAACTCCTAACCATACTAGAATGCTAGGAAAACATAAACTAAACTAAGTGAAGGGAATTTTACCTCATTTGGGAAACCCAAGAAAAACCCTAGTTGTCCCAAGTCATCAAAATCCAACTTTGCTTAGTCCATTGTGTAGAGAATGAGGAGGGGATCATTTTTAATGAAAGGGGTTTAGGGTTTTGATAAGGTTTTTGAGATGGATCTTTGGGTTGAAGTTGGAGGGAAGTGAGGTTGAAGGAGATGAAGAAAATGGTGGGGGAGAAAAGAATGTGGTTGCCCTCTTTTTCTCTCTCCTTTATTCTCACCCACTCTCTCACTAATTTACCCTTTTGCCTTTTTCTCTATTTCTTTTCATTTTCCTCACAAAACCAAATACATTATGAAACCAACAACACAAATGAACCACATGCAACCAAATGCAACATGACATGGTGCACTAGCCACAGAAAACTGTAGAAACACAGATTTGGCTTAATCGCGATTAGCAATGCACTAATCGGGTTCTCATTTAAACTGCATATAATATATTTTAAAAATACCAAATCCGATAAATATCTTTTTAAATGAATAGATCATTTTAATTCCAAATTATTTCACAATTATTGGTATATTTTATACCTTTTTTTTTGAAAACCCAATTTAGCAAATCGGGCAGTTTTTCGGGAAATATATTATTTTAATATTAAAATTCCAAAAATAATATTTTATATTTTCTGAAATGTTACAATATCTATCGTCAGATGGAAGTTCTCACATGGCATGAGTATAGATTATTCCTTTGACCTAAGATCATCAGCTATCTCGTATGAGTTCCCACTGTACTTTGATTACTACCCTACCATGGCTCAAAGGAGTTGTGCAAATAAGTTTTAGTTGGATACAGTCCCGAGCCACATGGAGACAGCGGTCGATTGTCAAGGATTCGTATCTCCTGGTATTAGGAGTCGATGTTGCGATGTATTCAGTTGGCTATCACCAGAAATCCGTGTCCATGGTAGATGAGATTTACTTATAGTTGATCGGTAGTATCTCTGTTAGTGATGAGCTTGACTCAGACATGATTTATCGGGTTAGTAAGGGTCTTACGTTATCCATCCTCTAGACCAGATATGCAATACTCTTTGACGAAGAGACCGGACTGTATGGAGATTTTCACATTCAAGCTCAGTAGGGTAAGGACGTAGTTGATTGTCGACCCCCTTTCGGCAAGTACCTGAGTAGCCGTTACGTACAGCTAGTACCGCTGACGTGCTTGTAGTTAAACCCACTGCCGGCGTATTATCGAGTTTTTAGAGTCCCACACAAAGGGTTTTCCCGGTTCAGGTGATAGATGTAGGAGCTGTACGTTGGTACGTGCAAGGGTCCGATTAAATACGTATACAGGACACACGGACTTTAATCAGAAGGTTGATAATACTAGCCGGCTTAGGATTAAACCGTATTATTAAATCACGTTTTGATTTAATAATTTAAATATATTAGTATTATTGTTCACTAGTCTTTTTCTCTCATTGGTGTTATCCGTATTTTTATACGGATACGCGTATATGTAGCGATACATATACCGGGTGAAGTATTCCGTATTTATACGGGAATGCTTCTAGAAGAAGGATACCTCATATTTATTTTTCTATTTAGAAAAATAAAAGGAAATGAGGTGTAAAGTGATGTGTAATGAAGCATGGTTCTTTGCATGTTGATGAATATGGCTTGGGCATTTATTGATCATTTATGGTTGCACTATTTGAACCATAGTAAATAAAGCAAAGCCATTCATTTTTTTTCTAGACTTGAGGATTTTCTTAAGTGGCTTGATTCTTCATGGTTGCAAGACTAAGAAACCATTCTCCCCCTCTCTTCTTATTCTTCTTCTTGCTCTTTCTTGAGTATGGTTATGAGAGAAATTTTTAGTGAAAAATTCCTACATCACCCACCATCCATCCTTCGCAAGTTCGGATCGTTGTTCGGAGCTTCTTCCGGTTTTCCTCGGGTGGATCTTCTTCGGCGAGGGTGGTCGATTTTCAAGCGCGATCCCGGTAGCTACAAGCTTGTATGGGTCTTCCTCAATTGGGTAAACATGCGTCGAAGGTTGTAGTTTCTGCACCCTTACATTTCTAGTTTGCTAGTTTAATGTTTTGGATCGATTTCTTGAGTTACGGGTGTTTGGTGTTCGCAAAAAGATTTTGTTTTTGCTTCTGCCTCGGCCGCAGCTTCCACGGCGCGGGAACCGAACCCCAACAGAAATATTTTCCCATGCAGAATTTAATTCTACATGAAGCAAACTGCTTCAATTTTGGGAACTGACGTTCACGTGGTATGCATGTGGGCGTTGCCATATGATTTAATTCTTTCTGAAGCAGGTGCTCACGTGCTTTGTATGCAAGCGCTCACGTCTCTGACACGTGAGGCGCTGCCATAGGATTTAATCCTATTAGAAACAGGCATTCACGTACTTTGCACGCGGGTCCTCACGTGTCTAAAACGTGAGGCGTTGCCTTAGAATTTAATCCTATCAGAAGCATTCACGTGCTTTGCACAGGAGGGCTCTCATGTCTAACATGTGAGACACTACCCAATTTTTTATGAGGGAACAGGGTTGAGTCGTCTCAAAGGAGTCGAGCCAACTCAAAATAGTTTTGAGTCGTCTCAAGAGAAGAGAGAAGAAATAATGATTCGAAAAGACTTATGCGCCGGCTCAAAACATATCTGAGCCGTCTTAAAGATGCAGAGAAGAGATGATCAATTGAAAAGACTTATGTGCCGACTTAATATTATCCGATCCGTCTCAAACATAGTTTTTCAAGAACTTTAAATATAATCCACTACTCAAACCTTTGAATCATTAAACTCTTTCAAATTTAACAAATACTACACAAAAACTTATCATAAAAACCTATCATGCATGAATAAAGAATATAACTAAAATAATATTTTTAATCTAAGTAAAAGAAAGTAATATAACTAAAATAATATTTTTAATCTAAGTAAAAGAAAGTAATATAACTAAAATAATATTTTTAATCTAAGTAAAAGAAAGTATTATATACCTAATTTGGGATCAAGAAACTCTTATAATGAAAGGAACTCTTCAAACTTTGCAAACTTGAGATGTTTTCATGCAAGAAGAAGGTTTTGGGATAGCTATGGCTTAGAGACTAAGGGTAAGAGAGAGAGAGAGAGAGAGATCTTTTGGAGAAGAAGGAAAAAGAAAATGGATATGGATACATATAGTATGGTGATCCCATGCCTCCCTCTCTTATTATTTTATTGTCACCATGCCTCTCTCCCCAACTAACTTATTTAGAAAAAATAAGTAAAAATGTTAATATTATAATATGCTTCTTATGCTATAATAAATATTAAGCAGAAAAGAAAGCATTAGTTTTATTATTGGAAATTACACACACTCACACCAAATTATGAAAACCCAATTCAATAAATGTTATCATTTTAATAAAATTCATTATATCATTATTTAAATTCTAAAATAAACTTTTGATTTTTTTTGAAATGTTACAATATCCCCCCTTAAATAAATTCGGTCTCCGAATTTAAAACTTAACTACTCATACTTTCAAAGAGATGAGAAAATTTCTTCCGCATCTCACTCTCTTCCTCCGAGGTGATCTTTTGGCAGTTCAGGTCCCGCTATAGAATCTTTACTGAACGTAGTACCTTTGACCGTAACTTCTTTACCTGTTGATCAAAATTGACCACCGGCTTCTCGACATAAGACAAGTCATGCTCTAGCTAGATCGTTTGGTGTTGAATCGTGTGAGAAGGGTCGTAATGGTACTTGCGAAGCATGGAAACGAGAAACACCCGGTGCACATCCGGAAAACTGGGTAGGAGCGCAAAACAATACGCTACGGCACTGACCCTTTCTAGAATCTTGAAGGATCCAACATATCCGGGACTGAGCTTCCGTTTCTTTCCAAACCTTATCACACCATACATCGGAGAAACCCGGAGGAAAACATGGTCACCCACTGCGAACTAAAGTCTACGGCGGCGGCGGTCGGTATAGGAATTTTGCTTTGTCTAAGCTGCCCTCATTCTATTCCGGATCTACTGGATCCTTGTTCTCACTAAGCTCGATCCAACAAACCAAAGATTGGCATTTCCTCCCATACAAAGTCTCAAAAGGTGACTTCTGAATTGTTTCCCGGTAGCTGTTGTTGTTAGTGATATATGCCCTAGAGGCCATTATTGTATCAAACTGGATTGTATATTACATATTGGATATTTGGGATATTTCACAGTTATAATAACAGTCTTGCTCGATATGGTAGTATGCTACCTGGTTTGATTCTAGCTCAATATGTGCATGTGTTTCTTCTAGCATATCGCTTATACATATTGGTAGAGCCCTTAAGATCTTTGCTTGACTACCAGTGTTATGATGGCAATCACACTTGTAGGGGCTGGGTAGTCTATAAGCACATCCTTATACAGGTCTCTAGTCGTTGGATTATCGAGACAGGGTATCGATACTCCGGAGTAGACTAGTGTATACGCTTCTCATCCCAGCAGGGGATATGGTCTGTCCCACAGCCATTAGTACACTGTACTGGAGTTGGTATGCAGGTGCTCATTAGGTTATGAGTTACACTGGACAGGACTCATCGGCAACTGCTGGTTGGTATTATAACTATCGTCGGGTAGCAGTTCCCAGGTGGCATGAGTACAGCTTAGTCCGTTGACTTGTCATCGCTACTTCATCTCGAGTGTGTTCCCACTACACATAGATTACTATCCTACCACGCTCAAAGGAGTCGTGTAAACAGGTAGTTGTTGGGTGTATTCCCGAATCACTTGGAGATAGTAGCGATCAGATAGGATTCGTCTCTCCCAGTATTGGGGGTTGATATCGCACAGTGTTCGGAAAGCCATTACACAAAGTCCCTGGCCAGGGCAGTAGAGAAATAATGGTAAGGTACTCTAGTAGTTTCTCATGGTGTATTGGGCTCTCCTCCGGCATGACTTATCACGTTGTTAGGGATCTGATGTTTACCATCCCCCTAGACGGATATTCGAGTATCTTAGACGAACAGACCGGACTGTACGGAGATTGTCACCAATAGGCTCAGTACGAGTCCGGGTGAGTTTGCTCATTGGTCTTCTTATCGACAGATACCTAGGTAGCCATTATGTGAAGATAGTACCACTGACGGCTTGTGGTTAAACCCACTGACAGCGTACTATCGAGTCATTAGAGTCCCACACAGAGGGTTTTCCTGCTTCAGGCAATTGATGTAGATGTATGGTTTTACGACTGGGCTTCGATCACATACGTATACTTGTACACGGATGCTGATCGGGCGGACAATACTGCTGAGCATTGGTTTAAGACGGATCCTAGTATTGTATTATTGGATTGTTATCATCTCAGTGTATCCGTATTTTGAAGAATACGGATACGGGTATGTATATACGGTGAGGGACATTCTTGTAATTTGGTAAGGCATACTTCTAGAAGGAGGCCACCTCATTATTTGCTTTATCCATTTAGTATAATGGATTAATGAAGTGGATATTGGAGAAATGGAGGAGACTTTTGATGGCATAGTGTAAAGAATGGCTTGGATTATTTTATTCACTTTAGGTTCACTATTGAGGCATGGCACATATATTCTATTGGTTTTTATTGCATGCTAGAATAATTGAGCTCACATATCATTAGCCATTCTCTACACTTTGCAAAACACTTGATCGTTTTTTTCTTGAGCTCATTTTCTTGACTCTCTTGCTTTCTAGGTTTTCTCCATCTCCTTCTAACATCAAAACTAAACCCTAACCTTCATATGTGTTGTGAGACAAGGGTTTAGTGAGACTACACAATCATTTAGACTTTCTACATCTCTTAGGCTAGTTGGTTTAGCAAACCATCTACCTTAGTTACCACATTTAGAGGTTGAAGCTTGGAGCACATTCTCTCGCGGTAGATCATCTTTGATGCAAGAAGGCCGATGGAACAAGCCCGATCCGATCACCGAGGAGCCTTAGAGAGGAACACTAGAAGACCCGAAGGACTCGATCTTGGAGGTATAATCATTCTAACAGAGTAGTTAAACCTCTAGATAGATTAGCTAGTTAAGGCTTTAGTAAAGATCCTGGAGTTTTAGCCGGTGTTGCGTAGTCAAATATTATCATTTTTGAAAATTCTGCCTTCCCGCGAACCGCGGGGTGCACGACATCGGCTTACAGTGGTATCAGAGCCTACAAAACCTTAACTAGCTAGTTAGCAAAGTCTTTAGAAATTCGATCGCGGAAAAATCCCGAAAACACGATCTGAAACTCCGTTTTCTGTCGTTTTTAAAAACTGGTCCAAAAATCTTTTCAGGGTCCTTAAAAATATTAGTAGGGTTTTATTAGAACACTGAAGAAATTTGGGCTCGTGAATCGGTTAGACCACCACGGAACCGCGGCAGAACAAAGCGTTCTGCCACCGAGTCAACGCCGACTCGGTCCAAATTTATTCTGTTGTTCTATTATGTTTATTTGTGTTTTTTGGTATATTTTGTTTCTGCCCAGGATCTTTTGTGTACAATGTTGTACTTGAGGTAGATTAAAATTTGGTTATTCGATCGAAATTCTAAGTACTTTAGCTAATCGGGTTTTCTGTATTTGATATATGTGTTCGTAAATCTCCGCTAATTGCCATACGTCAATTAGTTGGGGGTTTCACATATCTATGATCTGTGATGGTTTGTGTATATGAATTTAATTGGATCGTCGTGGATGAATAGCCGGGGGATGTGAGAAGAGTGTTTTATTTTCTTTCATTCAAGTAATTTGTAAAAATGATGTAATATTATTTTGCGGAGCACATCTGGGTTGAAGTTGTAGCCACCGTTGTATATTATTTCTTTTACTGTTTCTGCTCCTATGATAGACCCAAGGTGGGGTGCACAAACTACCGGTATCTTTGAAGTGCCGAGTGGCCTACTCATTTTACTGAGAGAGGTTGCTTCACTTCGAGAATTTGGCGGGTAGTTTGCCACTCCCATAGGGGTCTGGAGTAGGGTGTTTGGCTATTCATCATGACCGTGGAATCCGTCTTTCGTTATGGGCTTAAACGAAACGCGAAATTCCTAGTATATCCAATATATTCATCTGTGATCTGGAATGCCTATTATTGCATGAGACGAATGCATATATATATATATATATATATATAGTAGGCGTTGCTTATATTTTGCATCCGCGCTAGTCCATCCCCCGCTCTGGCATTAGTTAAGTAGGGCCCAGTGGAAAATGCGGATTACATAAGCATACGTTGTATTTTCGTTTCTTTTGCTGCAATGATAGGATTTGAAAATGATGGGACCACATTAACATTGATTAATGCAAAGATAAAACAAACCAAAGCTTAATCGTTGGAACAATTTCAAAACCACTCGGTTTTCTTCAAAGGCAATTTTAAATGCGGAGCTTAAACGACTCCTTTTAAAAAGCTATCATGGTTCCTTCGACTATATCAAGTTCACTACATTCACAGTTTAGCCAAAACCATTCGTAGCCCTCCGTCATTTCATATGAATATTCAGTAGTATTTAAGCTATGTTTGTTGGCCTTCGCCAAGGCATAGTGATTGGGAGCTGCTGGGTATTCATATGAAGTATAAATAGATACGTTGGTTTGGGATAGTCGTACTACTTTGTTGGCCTTCATCAAGGGTATGTACGAGTGGGTTCAAATTAACCTGGATAATGATATGTAGAACTTGACATGTGACTTATGACTTGTTTGTAAGTCCACGTTGCCCACCCCGGTGCTTGCGGGGAGGCGGAAAACGGAATTAAAATCGGATTTTTATCACTTTAGGCAACATGGACCAGACAAAGTCGGATCTTTGCTAAACAAAAACTAGCTAAAGCTAACTAGAAACTAGTTAAAGGGTAGAATGGTTATACCTAGGGCTTTATGTCCTTCTCTCCTTGCTCCTTGGAGTAGTAAAAAGGGATCACCTTTGTCGCCTTCTCACGTCGAAGAAGGATCCACCCGAAAGCCTCAACCTTTGGCTTCAACTTCAAGCTAGAAGTAACTAGGGTGCTAGAAGTGCTAATCCTAGAACCCTAGATGAGAGTAGAGATTACTATGGAATGGTTTTTCTCAAGCTCAAGTGTTTCTCAACACATGAGAGGGGAGAGCTTGAGGAAGAGCAAGAGCAAGAGAGAGAAAGTATATGATAGAATGAGAGAATTATGAAGCATTCTCACATATATGTGTGAATTATTGTAAATTGATAATTAGTGAGATAATTGTCATGGCTTAATCAAGACATGACCATTATCATTTCATTTTTATTGCAAATTGCAAGGATCAAAGAGTATCTTCCAAATGAAATGATGATGGTCAAAGTGTCAACCTAGGTCAACAAGTCAAGAATGTCAAATGGTCAACAACCCTAACCATGCACAATTATATTAAACAAATTTCAATTAACAATAATACACATATAAGCATTAGGGTTAGCAAAATGACAATGGTCACTAACCCTAATCAAAGTCCTCTCCCTCTGTCTCAATCAACTGTGCATACGCACCCGTATTCGTGATCCGAGGAACACGAATACAAAGAGATAAAACTAATCCAAAATCATATACTAGGATCTGGCTTAAACCAAAGCCCGCTAGTATAAGCTGTCCGGACAGCAAACGTGCACAAGTGCGAGGATGTGAACGAACCCTGTCGCAAAACCATGCGACCTCTACTCATTTTTCCTAAAGGCGAATAGCTCTCTGTGTGGGACTCTAAAGACTTGACATTACGCTGGCAGTGGGTTTAACCACAGACCGCAAGCGGCACTAGCTGTACGTAACGGTCCCCAGGTAGATGCCGATAAGAAGACTGACAAGGTGACCCCATCTGAACTCCTACTGAGCCTGTATGTGACAGTCTCCGTACAGTCCGGTCTGTTCGTCTGATACATCGCATGGCGGGCCTAGGGGGCGGTAAACGTCAGTCCCCTAATAGCGGTACAAGTCGTGTCGGAGTGTAGCCAAGATCACCCTGAGATAACACTGGAAACCTACCAGTATATCTCGCTTGCCCTGGCCAGGGACTACTTATGTAATGGCTCTCCTGGACACAGCGCGATGTCAACCCCCAATACCGGGAGAGACGAATCCTGTCTAACCGTCACTGCCTCCAAGTGCTTCGGGACTGCACCCAAAAACTACCTGTTTGCACGACTCCTTTGAGCCGTGGTAGGGTAGTAATCAAAGTGCAGTGGGAACACACTCGAGGCGAAGTGACAGTGTCAAGTCAGCGGACTAAGCTGTACTCATGTCACCTGGGAACTGATAACTGACAATAGGTATAATACCAACCAACAGTTCCCAACGAGTCCTGTCCAGTGTACTCGTAACCTAACGAGCACCCGCATACTATCTCAAGTACGACGTACTGACGGCTGTGGGACAGACCGTCTCCCACGCTGGGATGAAAAGCGCATACGCTAGTCTACTCCGGAGTATCGATGCCCTGTCTCGATAGTCCAACGACTAGGGACCTGTATAAGGATGTGCTTATGGATTACCCAGCCCCCACGAGTGTGAGCGCCATCACAACGCTGGTAATCAAGCAAAGATCCTAAGGGCTCTACTAATATGTATATAAGCGATATGTTAAAAGAAACACATGCACATATTGAAGTAGAGACAAACCAAGTAGCATACTACCATTTCGAGCAAGATTGTATATACAACTGTGAATATCCCAAGATTCCATCAAGTAATATACAAACTAGTATGATACAGTAATGGCCTCTAGGGCATATACACTAACAATCTCCAACTTGCACTAAGGCCATGTACTGGCGTATCGAAGACCTATCATCTCGATCAGCCGCTCGAACTGAGTCTGGGGCAAGGCCTTGGTGAATGGATCTGCAGTGTTATCTTCTGAAGCAACCCTCCGACCCTCGATCTCCTGGCGATCCACGATCTCCCTGATCAGGTGATACCGCCTTAAGATGTGTCTGGATTTCAGATGGGACCTGGGTTCCTTCGCTAAAGCTATAGCCCCGTTGTTGTCGTAATACAGAGGTATTGGGTCAATAATGGACGGAACCACCTGAAGCCCCGTGAGGAACTTCTTCATCCAGACAGCTTCCTTTGTGGCATCGCAAGCAGCTATGTACTCCGCTTCCATAGTTGAGTCAGCAACGGTCTCCTGCTTGGAACTCTTCCAGCAAACCGCCCCTCCATTGAGGGTAAAGACATAACCCGACATGGACTTGGAGTCATCCTTGTCACTCTGGAAGCTGGAGTCAGCAAAGGTGTCACGTCCCGAATGTACGGAATATGACCGGCACTTAAACTACGAAACGTCTCGAGGCGTACGTAATCTAAGTAAGCCGAAAACCCAGAAATCCAAACCAAGAAAAGTAGTAGAGTGAAGGAAAACCAATTTAAACAAGTAGATTTAATAGCATAAGCCGAATTATACGGTTTTTAAAAAAACATCAATATTTCCCAAAAATTTCGGCAGAGTCTCCTTTATAAATACTGGCTCCCAAACGGGATACAACATGAATAGTATACGAAATCAATAAAAGGCATCCCCAAGCGGGAGCTAGCTCTTCGTCAATCGACGGTCACAACCACCCAAGCAATATAATATACAACGCCAAAGGCGAGGATCAAAACTCAAAAGGAAACTCAAAACCACAAGAAATCCACAGAAATATAACGCGCGACTCTAAGGTCGAAAAATAACATCACTGGTCTCTATCTCAAAATAAATACATGTTTGGTTGATGGAACTTCTAGATACAACAGGATAATGATATACAAGATATATAATGGGGGTACGATACAAGTAAACCCACCTACTAGCAAATCACCCGAAGGAAACTATGCCCGCAAAGCCGTAATGAAACCTGTACGGCAAACCTGCAAGAAACTAGGGCACAACGGGGGTGAGTTGCCAACTCGTGAATAGAAAAACATCTACGAAAAGAAATCGCATAAATAACCCAATCCTAGGTCAACGATCATAATATATCCTCAAATATATAACCAGCAACCCATAACAATGGTTAAGGCAAATATCTAACCCAAGTGTAATTCCATGTGCCCGTGTCAGTGCCTCAGGTAGCAATATAACATAGGAATGAGGTATGAATGCATGGAACAGAATGCATGTACTGACGAAAACTGCTTTCATAAATCTGTGAGATTTCTGTATTTTAAAAGTGAGGTACCATAAATGAAATCAGCATAAAACAGTGCCCAACATCGACACAAAACAAGTGTCCAAATATCTCGATATCTCTTTACCTCAATATCTCAAAATCTCAATATCTCAATCACAATATTTAGGGCGCCGTCAATCCAGACCGGCCCCTACCATCTATCTCAAGACCACGACGGTATCCTCCGGATATCCGACACGTCGGTTAATATCACCGGTAGGTAGTGCTCCCCTGCCAGGCTCACATCGTCATCACCACGCGCTTCTTGCCCCGGGGTACCTTACCGGGTCTACCATGTACCCGAAATGGTTCATCCGTCTCCTCGAATCGGGTTTCGAAATTCATCAGCAAACTCATGGTGGACGACTCATACATCATGGGAAAACCGCGCTTTTCATTTAAAAAGAAAGAGAAGAAGTTTGTATAAGTTTTGCGGTTTTCCCCCAAATCCAGAAAATCTCATGGAAAGCCGAATCCAAAACCTCAATAGCACGTAAAATAGTGAATATATGCATGAGAATCCATGAATGCGGCATAACAATGAATAACAGTATGCATGAAGCGACAAGTAATAACTACAATATCTAAGCTGGCATATAAGGTATGTACACTAATATGTCAAACTACTGGCTATCAAGCTAAGTTAAGCAATAATATTTTCTAAGGTGTACGTGACATGGCAATTACCGATGAAGATGTGTGTGAGCCGGCAAGTAAGTGTATGTGGTACATACGCATCATCGGTAATGGTGCTGGTGTCCTAACAGCATAATATCAACAATCCAATATGAAATAACAATGTAAATATGCGATGCGGAGCGAGCAACCAAAATGAGCGGGAGCTAAATATTAAACAATGGTGCCATTTGAAATAACACGAATCGCGGGGTTTTGAAAATAGGGCTACGGTGGTTTTTAAGAAAGGATACGTCTTTGAAATATCCGTAGATCCCTTGACCTGTCTTTTAAAATACCCACGATCCGCTAGTTTTGAAATAGGTAGGAGTCTAATCTAATCTAACAACTACACTAAACTATACGGCTAAACTAACAAGCTGAACTACAGGTAAGGAAACCGCCTATCATCTGAGTCGATACATATACATACCTGTATATATATAGTCGATGATCCTGCCTCAATAATATCACATCCGATACCATATTTAAAATCAGGCATACCAAGTCAAGAGTGCGGATCAATCATCAATATAGCCCGTACGTAAATCCGTCGTACGGCATCCCAAATCTGGGTACGGGTCAATATCACATTCATCATACTATTCACCTGGTATCCTCTTTATCAAATATCATAATCGGGATACTGATCTACGTCTAGTACAATACTGATACCGCCTAAGTATGCATGCCCGTGTGTGAAACACTACGTCAAGACCCGTTACAACGTCATGTCGTATCTCAAATACGAACCCTGCTATATCACCGATCTCACGGCCTCAAATCAAATCTCATCGACTCATCTTAAATCCCAAGTACTATCCTCATTATCCATGCATGTGTATATGAATGTACATATGCATAGTCCCATACCCACGCATATATACATATATACACATCCCAATCGGCGCACAAGAAAGTAATGTATGCAAGTCTGTGTGTGTGCGTATGTGGGTATAACAACTACTCTAGGGTTTTGCAACTAACCCAAAGGTAAACCATGAACACATAAACATAACATGAATACACATTCTCGTATCATAAACACCTATATAAACATATATATATAAGCTACACTACGGACTGCGGGGGTGCTATACGCCATCCACCCGACTTCTCCCCGTAGATATAAATCTACTCACCTGGTCCTCGCTCTCCTGTGCCGACGTCGCCACGCGCTTGCTTGTCATCTCGAAGTCCACATGGGGGTACCTACATATCACAACGCATCGTATCGCATTAAAATCCGACTCATGACCAAAACGACATACGAATCCCACATAAGTCAAAACCTATGGTTGCTTTCACAAATCAATCCAAAAACCCTCGATATCGGCGTACAAACGCTGATTGATCGAGAAAATCTCAAACGTACAAATCGTAGTTCCCAAAACTCACTAATTATAACATAAAATAGGGTTTAAATCATCAAAACATTAAAATAAATCAAATCGATTTATTTCCGGAAACCTAGAAAGCACTAAATCTTCGTGTTAATTCGAAACTTGATGTTTTAACAAAACTAAAGTCCATAATATCCACTAAACATCATAACTAAGTCATATAAACCATTACTAGATTTTATTCTTATCAATTTTCATTGAATCCAACATTCTAGTTTGCAAAATACCCAATTTTAACACTTTAAAATCAACAATTTGTAAACTAGCAACTAGATTAGTTTTAGCATTCCATTAACATGTTAATCTCCACATTAAAACCATAATCAAATTATAAAAACCATAACTGGATTTTAAATTTCACATTTGAATTAATCACCCAAAACCTAGTTTACAAATATATGTGATTTGGACAAATTACATATAACAAGTGAAATTTTAATTAACCAAACTAGGTTTTACATATATTAAGATGTTAAACTAAACATTGCATCCCTAATGATATAATAAAAACCCTAATTGAAATCACAAACCCTTAGTAGATTTTCCAAACATTAAATTAAACCTATATTATCAACTAATTATGTTTGATTAAACTAATTAACATCACATTAAGAAAAAGGGGTTAGAGTTATACCTTCACAAACCATGAGATTTAGCATGCAACATCACCCCCAAAATGCAAACTTTTCACCAAGATCCATGCTTGATAGGATAAGGGAAAATGGGTAGAGAGTGGATTTTGATTTTGAGGTTTTAATCTATGGATTTTGATGGATTTTGTAGAATTTTTTTGATGGAAAAAGGGAGTTGATTTAGGGGAGGGGCTGCTGCAGTTGGGGAGGGGGGGCTCGGCCTGAAGAGAGGGGGGAGGGTAGAGAGAGTGTGGTGATGTTATAAAGTCAAGAATTGACCAAAGTCAACAAAGCCCATACTTACATATATTTATTCTTTCATTCCTTTATTTTATTTTCTTATTTGTGTGGAATGGAGTGGGGAAATGGGTGGGGGCTGCTGAATTCAGCCAAGGGGAGAAGTAAATAGGGGTGTGTGAGTGTGGGGTGATGGAAAATGACAAATACAATACCCCAAACATCCATTTACACTAAAAAAAAGCCTTTTTTCTTCAATAATTTCTAAACCGTTTTGGCAAACGATTTCATTTCAAAAACCATATGATAAAATTTTATTTAAAGTTTTATGATGCACAAAATTTGTTTCAACTCATTCCAATTTGTAATTTTCCCTAATTAAATATATTAGTGACGGCTTAAAATAATATTAAAATAATTAATTTCGGAAAAATTTTCAGAAAATTTGAAATTTCACCAGTGGCTCAATAAACACCAAATACCAGTAATTACATAACTAGAATATGTATATTTAATTTTATAATAAAGATATTTGCATTTTGACTTTTTACAGAAAAACCCCCTTATTTTACCGTTTTTTTCGAAATTTCACCGAAACGATTTTCAGAACGTTACAAAAGGCCTCGAGCTGGAGGTCTTTTCCGCCATACACCAAGAACATCTCCTTAGTCCTTCTCAGATACTTGAGAATATTCTTTACCGCTATCATGTGTTTCTCCCCTGGGTTCGACTAATACCGGCTTACAACGCTCAATGCGTATGCTACATCTGGTCTGGTACACAATATCGCATACATTATAGAGCCTACCGCAGAAGCGTAGGGTATAATGGACATGCGATCCCTTTCCAAATCAGTCTTGGGAGACATCTCTTTAGAGAGGGTGATCCCGTGACAAGCCGGTAGATTACCGCGCTTGGAATCTTCCATACTGAACCTTTTCAGTATGGTGTCGATGTACCTTGACTGTGAAAGTTCCAACATCCTCTTAGATCAATCACGATAGATCTGGATCCCCAGAATGTAGTTGGCATCGCCCAGGTCCTTCATGGAGAACCTCTACGACAAGAATCCGTTGACTGACTGTAGCATAGGAATATCATTTCCTATTAGGAGAATGTCATCCACGTACAAGACGAGGAATACCACAGTTCTCCCTACAATCTTACTGTAAATGCATGGTTCATCTGGGTTTTTGATAAAGTCGAATTCATTGACAGTATCATCAAAGCAGATGTTCCAACACTGCGATGCCTGCTTAAGTCCATAAATGGACTTGAGTAACTTGCACACTCTACCGCTGCTCCCACTCTGAATGAATCCCTCCGGCTGATCCATATAGACGCACTCTTCCAAATTTCCATTTAGGAAAGTCGTCTTTACGTCCATCTGCCAGATTTCATAATCGTGGAAGGCAGCAATGGCAAGAAGGATCCGAATGGATTTCAGCATAGCTACTGGAGAAAAGGTTTCGTCATAGTCCAAACCAGGTCGCTGACGAAAACCCTTTGCAACCAGTCTAGCTTTATAGGTCTCAACCTGCCCATCTACACCAATTATCTTTCTGAAGATCCATTTGCAGCCTATGGGTTTTACCTCTTCTGGAGCAAAGTCCAAAGTCCAAACTTTGTTGGTGTACATAGACTCCATCTCGGCCCGCATTCCATCCAGCCATTTTACCGAGTCACCGCTCTGAATGGCTTGCTGGAAGCTAGTAGGCTCACCATAATCCATAGTGCAATTCTCTCTATCCCCGTCAATGAGAAAACCGTAGTATCTCTCGGGCGGATGAGACTGCCTACTACACCTGCGGAGTGGCGTAGGAATGTCCTGTTCTTTCGAACCCTTTGGTTCTACTAAGCTTTCAGTAATAGTTCGTGGTTCTAGAATTTCTTCCAGTTCTATTGCGCTCCCACTTATCTGATTTTCTAAAAACTCAGTTTCCAAGAAGCGGGCATGGCGAGAAACAAAAACCTTTTGTTCCTCTGCGTAATAGAAAAGATACCCCTTGGAGTTCTTTGGGTATCCCACAAACTTACACTGTACCGAACGTGCCTCGAGCTTGTCCGCATGCTGCTTTTTTACAAAAGCTGGACACCCCCATGTCTTAAAGTGTTTAAGACTGGGTTTCTTCCCACTCCACATCTGATATGGTATGGTAGGCACTGACTTAGTAGGAACTTGGTTTAAAAGATATGCAGCTGTTTCTAGTGCATAACTCCAGAAGGATCGTGGCAACTCAGCCTTACTCATCATGGAACGAACCATATCCAATAGGGTTCGATTCCGCCTTTCCGATACACCGTTGTGTTGTGGTGTCTATGGAGGAGTAAGCTGAGAGAGAATTCCATTCTCTTTTAAGAAGCCCAGAAACTCGGCACTCAAGTATTCACCACCTTGATCAGATCTCAGTGTCTTGATACTTTTTCCTGTTTGTTTTTCAACTTCATTCTTGTATTCCTGAAATTTCTCAAAGGCCTCGGATTTGTGCTTCATCAAGAAGACATATCCATACCTAGAGAAATCGTCTGTGAAAGTAATGTAGTATGAATAACCACTTCGCGCATGTGTAGACATTGGACCACACACGTCACTGTGTATGAGTCCCAAGAGCTCGCTCGCTCTTTCTCCGTGTCCAGTGAACGGAGTCTTTGTCATCTTTCCCATGAGACAAGATCCACAAGTGGCATAAGACTGGTACTCGAACGGATCCAAGTATCCTTCTTTATGTAACTTTGTCAACCGTGTCTCATTAATGTGACCCAGTCTACAATGCTATAAGAAAGCCTGATTTAATTCCGGAGACTTTCTTTTAAGTGTGTTCTGGACACTGAAGACCTGAGCTTGATTCAAAACGTATATACCGTATTTCAATGTACCTGACCCAATTGGTACTTGATTTAGGTGGATGTTTACAACATCGCTTACAAAAGTAAAATCATATCCTTCCTTAGAAAGTAAGGATCCAGATATGATGTTACAAGTCGCACCTGGTACATAAAAATAGTCACGCAGAATCAATATCTGCCCAGTTGTCAGTCCTAGATGATATTCCCCTACGGATTCAGCATACATGCTCATTCCGTTAGCAACCCTGAGAGTCATATCACCTTTCCTAATAACCCTACGGATTCTCAGAGCCTGTAACGAATTACAGATATGAGATCCTGATCCGATATCCAATACCCAGGAAGTAGGGTTAACTGACATATAGTTCTCTATTACAAACACACCCGAAGCCGAAGCCACAACATGCTTCGAATTCTGGCTACTGGCTTTGCAAGCCCTGCAATCCTTCTGTCCATGTTCATTCCCGTAACAACAGGAACATCCCTCTTTTACTGCATCCATTCCCGAAACTTCTGCCCTTCTCTTTCTTTCTACTTCCCTGGTTTCCTTTAGGGTAGTAGGTAGAGACTGTTGAACTAAGTCAGCATCTGACCCGTTCTTCAACGTGGTCTTCAGATCCGAGAGCTCAAAAGAGCTGGTCCCTGTAAGGACGTTGCCCCCTACAGATGACGCGATAGCCAACCTCGCTGGAAGCAATTCGTTCGAGGTCTCATATCTTGTGATACGAGATTGCTCTCCATATAAAACTTTGTTATGGAGGAAGATAGATGCTAAGTCCATCTTCTCGTGCTGCCTCTGGTATATACCATCAATTGAGGCTAACACGAGGCACTTGGCTTTCGCACAGTCTTCTTCCGATGTCCTACGGATATCAATATCCGTGACAGGGGAAACTGGACCTGAGACGGCAGGGGTGGGATCAGTCAAGAGGTGTCCCAGCTTATCCTGGGCAATGGACATCTGGACAGACCTTTGCCAGTCATAACAGTCAGATTCAGTCATGTTATTATCTAGATGTAACCTAGGTGCGGTCATTGGGTCGCTGCAATTAAGGGAGAGAGAAGAAAACACTTAGCATGATGCTCTTGCAAGTTTAGATTGGTTTTTAATTTATCTAAACAGGATAGCTCCTACTGTCTCTCGAATTCCTTCTCAAACCGTAAAGAAAGAATTAGTCGGGATCAATCTCACCGTACAATACTTGCTTAACCGTTCAGCCAGGCCAGTGTCGGTACTTCGAGGGAGGTTTTCCAACGCTTTCGCGAAGTTCCTTAATTAAGTAACCTCTTTTCCCTGTGGGCGTAGCCCCGCAAACACCTTTCTAGACACCTACTAGGTTTATAGCATTGATCGTTAAGTGAGAGTTTTCCCGAGGAGTAGCATATACTCACAGTAGGATCGGGATCCAAATATCATCGCGTGATAAAACAGAAGGAATCCTACCAGAATTATCACACTCCAAATGGTATGCAGCGCTAGCAAGTTTCAGTACTTATGAAACTCCTGATGTGGATTTTTGCCCCATGCTCTTATGACCTTGACTAAGGCCAACAAATCATAAGTCACATGTCAAGTTCTACCCGTCGTTATCCAGGTTAATTTGAACCCACCCGTATATACCCTTGACTATGGCCAACAAAGCAATACGACTGTCCCAAACCAACGCATTCTATCTATGCAACATATGAATACCCACCAGCTACCAAACACTGTGCCTTGACTAAGACCAACAAACACAGCTTGAATACTGTTGAATATTCATATGAAACGACGGAGGGCTACGGATGGTTTTGGCGAAACCGTGAACGTAGTGAACTTGATATAATCGATGGAACGAGATAGCTTTTAAAAGGAGTGGTTCAAGCTCCGCGTTTAAAAGTTTAGTTTTGAAAAGAACCGAGTGGTTTTCAAAGTGTTCCAATCGACTTTTACTTGGTTTATTTTCTTGCATTGGTTCTTTTAATGCGTCCCATCATTTAATCCTACCATTGCAGAAAACAACCAAAATATGATATACGCTTATGCCATTCGCATTCGCCACGGGGCCCCGTCATCACCAGTTAGGTTACTTAACTAACGACAGAGCGGGGGCTGGGCTAGCGCGGCTATAAAACATAAGCAACGCCTAAATAGTTATAGTATATAAATATATAGCAATGATAGACATTACAGATCACAGATGAATACATTGGATATACTAGGAATCCGCAATCCGTTCGAGCCTGCAACGAAAAGCGGATTACACGGTCACGGTGAATAGCCAATACCCCACCCAAGACCCCTACGGATGCGGCAAACTACCCGCCAAGTACCCGAAGCGAAGCAACCTCCCTCAACTCCGTGAGTAGGCCACTCGGCACTTCGAGATACCCGGTAGTTTATGCACCCCTCCATGGGTCTATCCTAGGAGCAAAAACAGTAAAAAGAATTATACAATGACGGCTACAACCCGACCCGGTTGTGCGGCCATACAAATATTATTACATCAATTTACATATTACAATGAATGAAAGAAAAAGAAACACTCATCTCACATCCACCCCGGCTATTCACCTGCGACAATCCAACGCATTCATATACACATACCATCATTAAACACAGATCACAGATATGTATAACCCCCACTAATCGACATATAGCAATTAGCCGACGTTCAATACATAAAAACATCACAGATATAACCGATTAGTCAAAGTATAGCGAAGTTCGATCAAAAAATACGGATTTATAGGCCCCCAAATACAAATTTCTTTTCTGGAAAATCTGGGCTGATATAAACCATCTTAAAAATCCCAAAACCACAACCTAAAAACACTGCACCAAACTCGGTCATGAACCGAGTCAAAACGGCGGCGGTTCCGCTGCAAAAGTATACCCATTGCCGTGGAACCGCGGCGCTTTGAAGGGATCACTCGACCGTTTTTGGTGGGCTTCTTCACAAAACCCTGAGAAGATTTTTGGAGTATGACTTTTTATTTTTAGAGCAGAAAAAATTTTAACAGAAACCTAGGGTTTTGCATGTCGTAGTTTTGTGATTTTTCCGATCGAACTTCTATATACTTTACTACCTAGCTAGTTTATGTTTAGTTAGGCTCTGATACCACTGTAAGTCCACGTTGCCCACCCCGGTGCTTGCGGGGAGGCGGAAAACAGAATAAAAATCGGATTTTTATCACTTTAGGCAACATGGACTAGACAAAGTCGGATCTTTGCTAAACAAAAACTAGCTAAAGCTAACTAGAAACTAGTTAAAGGGTAGAATGGTTATACCTAGGGCTTTATGTCCTTCTCTCCTTGCTCCTTGGAGTGGTACAAAGGGATCACCTTTTTCCTCTTCTCACGTCGAAGAAGGATCCACCTGAAAGCCTCAACCTTTGGCTTCAACTTCAAGCTAGAATTAACTAGGGTGCTAGAAGTGCTAATCCTAGAACCCTAGATGAGAGTAGAGATTACTATGGAATGGTTTTTCTCAAGCTCAAGTGTTTCTCAACACATGAGAGGGGAGAGCTTGAGGAAGAGGAAGAGCAAGAGAGAGAAAGTATATGATAGAATGAGAGAATTATGAAGCATTCTCACATATATGTGTGAATTATTGTAAATTGATAATTAGTGAGATAATTATCATGGCTTAATCAAGACATGACCATTATCATTTCATTTTTAATGCAAATTGCAAGGATCAAAGAGTATCTTCCAAATGAAATGATGATGGTCAAAGTGTCAACCTAGGTCAACAAGTCAAGAATGTCAAATGGTCAACAACCCTAACCATGCACAATTATATTAAACTAATTTCAATTAACAATAATACGCATATAAGCATTAGGGTTAGCAAAATGACAATGGTCACTAACCCTAATCAAAGTCCTCTCCCTCTGTCTCAATCAACTGTGCATACTCACCCGTATTCGTGATCCGAGGAACACGAATACAAAGAGATAAAACCAATCCAAAATCATATACTAGGATCTGGCTTAAACCAAAGCCCGCTAGTATAAGCTGTCCGGACAGCAAACGTGCATAAGTGCGCGGATGGGAACGAACCCTGTCATAAAACCATGCGATCTCTACTCATTTTGCCTAAAGGCGAATATCTCTCTGTGTGGGACTCTAAAGACTCGACATTACGCTGGCAGTGGGTTTAACCACAGACCGCAAGCGGCACTAGCTGTACGTAACGGTCCCCAGGTAGATGCCGATAAGAAGACTGACGAGGTGACCCCATCTGAACTCCTACTGAGCCTGTATGTGACAGTCTTCGTACAGTCCGGTCTGTTCGTCTGATACATCGCATGGCGGGCCTAGGGGCGGTAAATGTCAGTCCCCTAATAGCGGTACAAGTCGTGTCGGAGTGTAGCCCAGAACACCCTGAGATAACACTGGAAACCTACCAGTATATCTCGCTTGCCCTGGCCAGGGACTACTTGTGTAATGGCTCTCCTGGACACAGCGCGATGTCAACCCCCAATACCGGGAGAGACGAATCCTGTCTAACCGTCACTGCCTCCAAGTGCTTCGGGACTGCACCCAAAAACTACCTGTTTGCACGACTCCTTTGAGCCGTGGTAGGGTAGTAATCAAAGTGCAGTGGGAACACACTCGAGGCAAAGTGACAGTGTCAAGTCAGCGGACTAAGCTGTACTCATGTCACCTGGGAACTGATAACTGACGATTGGTATAATACCAACCAACAGTTCACGACGAGTCCTGTCCAGTGTACTCGTAACCTAACGAGCACCCGCATACTATCTCAAGTACGACGTACTGATGGCTGTGGGACAGACCGTCTCCCACGCTGGGATGAGAAGCGCATACGCTAGTCTACTCCGGAGTATCGATGCCCTGTCTCGATAGTCCAACGACTAGGGACCTGTATAAGGATGTGCTTATGGATTACCCAGCCCCCACGAGTGTGAGCGCCATCACAACGCTGGTAATCAAGCAAAGATCCTAAGGGCTCTACTAATATGTATATAAGCGATATGTTAAAAGAAACACATGCACATATTGAAGTAGAGACAAACCAAGTAGCATACTACCATTTCGAGCAAGATTGTATATACAACTGTGAATATCCCAAGCTTCCATCAAGTAATATACAAACTAGTATGATACAGTAATGGCCTCTAGGGCATATACACTAACATTGTTGGCCTTCGTCAAGGTCATAAGAGCATGAGGCAACAATCTACATCGGGAGTTTCTAAGGTACTGAAACTTACTAGTGTTGCATACCATTTAGAGTGTGATAATCATGGTAGACTTTCTTCTTGGTTATCACACAATGATATTTGGATCCCGATCCTACTGTGAGTATGCACTACTCTTTGGGAGATTTTTTCACTAAACGATCAATGTTATAAACCAAGTAGGTGTCTAGAACGGTGTTAGCGGGGCTATGCCTCCAGGGAAAAGAGCTTATGTAATTAAGGAACTTCACGAAAGTATTGCAAAACCTCCCTCGAAGTACCAACACCAGCCTGGATGAAAGGTTAAGCAAGAATTGTAAAAGTGAGATTAATCCTGACCAATTCTTCTTTTATGGTTTGAGGAAGGATTCGAGGAAACAGTGGGAGCCATCCTGTTTAGATAAACTAATAACCAATCTAAACTTCCAAGAGCATCATGCTAAGTGTTTCTTCTCTCTCTCCTATTTGCAGCGACCACTATGACCAGACATAGGTTATTAGCTAATAATTTGACTGGGCTAAACTATATTGATTGGCTACGGTATGTCTAGATAGCACTTATCCATGACAAGCTGGGCTACCTCCTTACTACAAAATCCCCGGCCGTCCCAGGTCCAGGTTCCACCGTCGCGGATATGGATATGTGTCAGACATAGGAAAAGGATTGTGCGAGAGCCAAGTGCCTCGTGTTACCCTCAATGGATAGCGAACACCAGAGGCAACACGAGAAGATGGACTTAGCTTCCATCTTCCTCCATACCAATGTTTTATATGGAGAGCAATCTTGTATCGCAAGATATGAGATCTCGAAGATATTTCTTCAAGCGAGTTGGCTGTCGGGTCATCTGTAAAGACCGTGTCCTTACGATGATTAGCTATATAGAACAGCTCACGGACCATGGGACTATGTTGGAGAACGAGTTGTGTATCGACTTGATTCTACAGTCCCTACCATCTACTTATGCCCAGTTTATCTTGAATTGAAAAATTCAAGGGAAGGAAGTTACACTTCCAAGTCTCCTCAATTTATTGAGGAGCTCAGAGGGCACCCTGAAAGAATTCAGGGAGACACCCGCTCTGTTTATTGGGGAATCTTCCTCTTCTATATCCGAGGCGAAAGCCAAGGGAGAGAAGAAGAAGTCCTCCACCAAGCCGGTAAGCGGTGTCAGTAAGGTAGAGAGAAAAGGCAGGGCAAAAGTTTCGGGGCTAGTAATAGGGAAGGAGGCATGTCTTTGTAGTCACGGGAAAGCGCATTGTCAGAAGGACTACAGGGCTTGGAAAGCCAGAAGTCAGGATTCAAAGCACGTTGTGGCTTCGGCTTCGAGTGTGTTTGTAATTGAAAACTGTCTATCTATTAACTCTACTTCCTGGGTACTAGATACTGGATCAGGATCTCATATATGTAATTCATTACAGGATTTAAGAAACCGTAGAGTTATCAAAGCAGGTGATATGACTCTCAGAGTTACTAACGGAATGACCATGGACGCTGAATCCGTAAGGGAATATCACCTAGGATTGACAAGTGGACAGATATTGATTCTATGTAACTGTTTGTATGTACCTAGTCTAGCCTGTAATATCATATCTGTATCTTTACTTTCTAAGGAAGGATATGATTTTACATCTGTAAGCGATGTAGTACACATCCACCTAAATCAAAATTTGATTGGGTCAGTTACATTAGATAACGGCATATACGTTTTGAATCAAGCTCAGGTTTTCAGTGTCCAGAACACACTTAAAAGAAAGTCTCCGGAATTAAATCATACTTTCTTGTGGCATCGTAGACTCGTTCACATCAACGAAATACGGTTGACGAAGTTACATAAAGAGGAATATTTGGATCCGTTCGAATATCAGTCATATGCAACTTATCAATCATGTCTCAAAGGAAAGATGACAAAGACTCCGTTCACTGGACACGGAGAAAGAGCGAGCGAGCTCTTGGAACTCATACACAGCGATGTGTGTGGTCTAATGTCTACACATGCAAGAAGCGTTTATTCCTAATTTATTACTTTTATGGATGATTTCTCAATGTATGGACATGTATTCTTGATGAAACATAAATCCGAGGCCTTTGAGAAATTCCGAGAATACAAGAATGAAGTGGAAAAACAAACCGGCAAAAGTATCAAGACACTGAGATCTGATTGAGGTGGTGAATACTTACATGCCAAGTTCCTAGGCTACTTAAAAGAGAATGGAATTCTCTCTCAGCATACTCCTCCATACACACCTCAGCACAACGATGTATGAAAAAGGTGGAACAGAACTCTATTGGATATGGTTTGTTCCATGATGAGTAATGCCGAGTTACCGCGATCCTTCTGGGGCTATGCACTAGAATCAGCTGCATAACTTTTGAACAAGGTTCCTACTAAGTCAGTGCCCACCACACCATATCACATGTGGAGTGGGAAGAAATCCTATCTTAAGTACCTTAAGACATGGGGATGTCTAGTTTTTTGTAAAAAAGCAGCATGCGGACAAGCTCGAGGCATGCTCAGTATTGTGTAAGTTTGTGGGATACCCAAAGAACACCAAAGGGTATCTTTTCTATTACGCAGAGGAACAAAAAGTTTTTGTTTCTCAGTATGCCCACTTCTTGGAAACTGAATTTTTAGAAAAGTAGATAAGTGGGAGCGTAATAGAACTGGAAGAAATTCCAGAACCACAAGCTATTACTGAAAGCATGGTAGAACCAGACGTTTTGAAAGAACCGGACACTCCTGCGCCACTCCGCATAACTAGTAGGCTATCTTATCCTCCCGAGAGATACTACGGTTTTCTCAAAGACGGGGATCGAGAGGATTGCATCATCGAAGATGATGAGCTAACTGGCTTCCAGCAAGCCATTCAGAGCCGAGACTCGGTAAAATGGCTGGATGCAATACGGACCGAAATGGAGTCTATGTATGCCAACAAAGTATGGACTTTGGACTTTGCTCCAGAAGGGGTAAAACCCGTAGGCTGTAAATGGATCTTCAGAAAGAAGATTGGTGTAGATGGACAGGTTGAAGCCTATAAGGCTAGACTCGTTGCAAAAGGTTTTCATCAAAGACCTGGTTTAGACTATGATGAAACCTTTTCTCCAGTGGCTATGCTCAAATCCATTTAGATCCTTCATGCCATTGCTGCCTTCTACGATTATAAGATCTGGCAGATGGACATAAAGACCGCTTTTCTAAATGGAAATTTAGAAGAGTGCGTCTATATGGATCAGCCGGAGGGTTTCATTTAGAGTGGAAGCAGCGGGAAAGTGTGCAAGTTGCTTAAGTCCATTTATGGGCTAAAGCAGGCATCACGGAGTTGGAACATCTGTTTTGATGAGACGGTCAAGGAATTCGACTTTATCAAAAATCCAGATGAACCATGCATATATAGTAAAATTGTAGCGAGAAGTGTGGTATTACTCATCCTGTACATGGATGACATTCTCTTGATAAGAAATGACATTCCTATGCTGCAATCAGTCAAAGGATTCTTGTCACAAAGGTTCTCCATGAAGGACCTGGATGATACCTCCTACATTCTGAGGATTCGGATCTATCGTGAAAGATCTAAACGGATGTTGGGACTCTCACAGTCAAGGTATATCGACACCATACTGAAACGATTCAGTATGGAAGATTCTAAGCACAGTAATCTACCGGCTTGTCACGGAATCACGCTCTCCAAAGAGATGTCTCCCAAGACTGATTTGGAAAAGGCTCGCATGTCTATTATACCCTACGCTTCAGCGGTAGGCTCTATAATGTATGCAATGTTATGTACCAGACCAGATGTAGCATACGCACTGAACGTTGTAAGCCAGTATCAGTCAAACCCAGGGGAGAAGCACTGGATAGCAGTGAAGAACATTCTCAAGTACTTGAGAAGGACTAAGGAGATGTTTTTGGTGTACGGCAGGGAAGACCTCCAGATCGAGGCCTTTGCCGACTCTAGCTTCCAGAGTGACAAGGATGACTCCAAGTCCATGTCGGGTCATGTCTTTACCCTCAATGGAGGGGTGGTTGTTTGGAAGAGCTCCAAACAGGAAACCGTTGTTAACTCAATGATGGAAGCGGAGTACATAGTTGTATGTGATGCCGCGAATGAAGCATTCTGGATCAGGAAGTTCATGAAAGAGCTTCAGGTGGTTCCATCCATTGTTGATCCAATACCGCTGTATTGTGAAACCAACGGCGCTATAGCTTTGGCGAAGAAACCAAGGTCCCATCATAAGTCCAGACACAACCTGAGGTGGTTCCACCTGATCGGGGAGATCATTGATCGACGGGAGATCGAGGTGCGGAGAGTAGAAATAGAGAACAATACTGCAGATCCACTCACAAAAGCCATCCCTCAGACACAGTTCGAGTAGCTAATCGAGATGATAGGTCTACGATATGCCAATACATAGCCTTAGTGCAAGTGGGAGATTGTTAGTGATATATGCCCTAGAGGCCGTTATTGTATCATACTGGATTGTATATTACATATTGGATGCTTGGGATATTTCACAGTTATAATAACAGTCTTGTTCGATATAGTAGTATGCTACCTGGTTTTATTCTACCTCAATATGTGTAAGTATTTCTTTTAGTGTATCGCTTATAAATATTGGTAGAGCCCTTAGGATCTTTACTTGACTATCAGCGTTGTGATGGCAGTCACACTTGTGGGGACTGGATAGTCTATAAGCACATCCCTAGTCGTTGGATTATCGAGAAGGGGCATCGATACTCCGGAGTAGACTGGTGTATACGCTTCTCATCCCAGAAGAGGATATGGTCTGTCCCACAGCCATTAGTACGCCGTACTGGAGTTGGTATGCAGGTGCTCATTAGGTTATGTGTTACACTGGACAGGACTTGTCGAGAACTGCTGGTTAGTATTATACCTATCGTCGGGTAGCAATTCCCAGGTGGCATGGGTACAGCTTAGTCCGTTGACTTGTCATCGCTACTTCGTCTCGAGTGTGTTCCCACTGCACTTAGATTACTACCCTACCATGCTCAAAGGAGTCGTGCAAATAGGTAGTAGTTGGGTATAGTCCCAAAGCACTTGGAGACAGTGGCGATCAGATAGGATTCATCTCTCCCAGTATTGGGGGTTGATATCGCACAGTGTTCGAAAAGCCATTACACAAAGTCCTTGGCTAGGGTAGTCGAGAAATACTGGTAAGGTACTCCAGTAGTTTCTCATGGTGTATTGGGCTCTCCTCCGGCACTACTTATTACGTTGTTAGGGGTCTGACGTTTACCATCCCTCTAAGTGGATATGCGAGTATCTTAGACGAATAGACCGGACTGTATGGAGATTATCACCGATAGGCTCAGTAGAAGTCCGGGTGAGTTTGCTCATCGGTCTTCTTATCGACGGATACTTGGGTAGCCATTACGTGCAGCTAGTATCACTGACGGCTTGTGGTTGAACCCAATGTCAGCGTACTGTCGAGTCTTTAGAGTCCCACAAAGAGGATTTCCCTGCTTCAGGCAATTGATGTAGACGTTGTATGGTTTTACGACTGGGCTTCAATCACATACATGTACTTGTACACGAATGCTGATCAAGCGAACAATACTAGTGTGCTTTGGTTTAAGCCGGATCATAGTATTGTATTATTAGATTGTTATCGTCTCAGTGTATCCGTATTTTTCGGAATACGGATACGGGTATGTATATACGATGAAGGGCATTCTTGTAATTTGGCAAGGCATGCTTCTAGAAGGAGGCCACCTCATTATTTGCTTTATCCATATAGTATAATGGATTAATGAAGTGGATATTAGATAAATGGAGGAGACTTTTGAGGGCATGATGTAAAGAATGGCTTAGATTATTTTATTCACTTTAGGTTCACTATTGAGGCATGGCACATATATTCTATTGGTTTTTATTGCATGCTTGAATAATTGAGCTTACATATCATTAGCCATTCTCTACACTTTGCAAAACACTTGATCGTTTTTTTCTTGAGCTCATTTTCTTGACTCTCTTGCTTTCTAGGTTTTCTCCATCTCCTTCTAACCTCAAAACTAAACCCTAACCTTCATATGTGTTGTGAGCTAAGGGTTTAGTGATACTACACAATCCTTTAGACTTTCTATATCTCCTAAGCTAGTTGGTTTAGCAAACCATCTACCTTAGTTACCTCATTTAGAGGTTGAAGCTGTAGGGTTCCAAGGCACTCTAATGAGGTCTCACAAGGAATCAACCATGCCAATTTCAAATTTTACAAGTGCCGAGAAACCCTATTACGGATCGTTAACTAGATTTTAGGCGAAACAAATGCGAATAGTTAACAACTTAACTAGATGAACGGAAATACAACCTTTGTAGATCCGGTCCTCCACCTCCATAGCTCCGCAATGAAGTCTCCTCGCTGTCCAAATGGAAACCCGGGCTCTAGTGTCGGCTTCATCGGAGAAATGGGCGGTCAAGGTCGTCGGCTTCGTGCCGAAGATGATCTACGTCGAGGCATCACTAGATCAAGCTCCCACTTCACCAAGTCATGAAACTTGTGAAGAGAACACCCTATACTACTTGGCAAGAGGTAGAGGATGAAGAAATAGGAGGTGGGTTCACTTTAGAATTTGATTTCTCACTCATTTGCTCAAGTTGTCATTGATGGAGCAAGGTTCTTCATCTAGAAGATGAAGAAGAAGAAGAAGAAAAATGTTATGATAAGTTAATTCCAAAAAGAAATTAAAAAGAATACTTATCATAATCAAACCATGGTTAAGTGTAGAGAATAAACTAGGGTTAGGTCAATGGTTAGGGTTAAGCATGAAGACAAAATGGTGACTTAGTCAAAGCTTCATGAAGCTTCAACATGCAAACAAACAAAGCCACCATTTTCCCTTTTTCTTTTCCAAAATAAAATAAATGAAATAAATAAATAAATGAATAAGAAAATGAAAACCCTAACCATTACACAACCATGGTTTAATCTTTACACAAACCCTAGTGAGCATGCATCATCAAACATTATACAATCAAGTGCACAAAAGTATATCACATATAGAACTTGTGAACTTCAAGTAAGAAAATCCATTTAAACTGAACCAATACTAGTTAATGCAAAGTAATATATCAAATATATAATTATGCATTAAATCATTAAATCAACACTTGATTTAACGATCCGGTCATATCGCATATAACCGACTAATATACAATGTATCGATTTATCGAATCAATCCTTGATTCGATAACTAGGTTATATCGCATACAACCATTCGACACATTCATCGCGAGAATGAAATACGGTATCACATACACGCATTATTCTCGGTCCCGCACATATCCCATATGCGCTCCTATTTCGTTTCGCTTGAGCCAGGAAACCTCTGTGTAGGACTCTAAAGACTCGTCAATACGCCGGCAGCAGGTGATGATCATATCAAACACCCACAAGCTGCAAGCGGTCTGCCAAACGTAACGGCCACCCGGGTATTGAGCGATCAGAAGATCGACGAGCAAGCCCGCTCACACTCCTGTGAATCCAACCAGTAACACTTACCGTACAGTCCGGTCTCGTCGTCTGATATGTCGCATATCTTGCCTAGGGGTGGTAAACGTCAGACCCCAATAGCTCGATAAGTCGTGTCGATATGAGGTCTATAACAATTCGAGAAACTACTGGTAACACTTACCAGTAAATCTCAGCAACCCTGGCCAGGGATTTCCGGTTATAGCCAATCGAACACAGTGCAACATCAACTCCCTATACCAGGAGAGACGAATCCCCTCCTATCGCTCATTGCCTCCATGTGACTCGGGACTGTACCCAAAAACCACCGTTTTGCACGCCCTCTTGGACGTGGTAAGATGGAAATCAAAGCACAGTGGGAATCACACAAGACTCTATGACGATCTCGGGTCAACAGACTACTCTGTACCAGTGTCACCAGAGAACTGCCATCTGACGTAAGGTATAATACCATCTGGGAGTTCTCGGCGAGTCCGTCCAGTGTACCCAGTCTCTACTGAGCACCCATATATCATCTCTGATGTCAAACACCAATGGATATGGGATCATCCATCGCCCATCTGTATGGGTCGAGAAGGTATACGCTAGTCTACTCTGGTATATCGATGCCCCGTCTCGATACACCCACGACTAGGGACCTTGAAGGATGTATTTATAGACTACCATGTCCCCACTAGTATGATCCGCATCATAGTCCAGGTAGTCAAGTACACATCCTAAGGGCTTTACCAACATGTAACAGAGAGACAATCAGTGTGCACGTTAAGGTAAAGAGCAACCAGATAGCATACTATCATGTCAAGCAAGAAAGTCCTCCCTATATATGTCCAAGCATCCACTACAATATACATCCAATGTATAGCAATGGCCTCTAGGGCATACATATAACTAACAATCTCCCACTTGCACTAGGGCCATCTGATAGCAGTGGTTGTGGTATCTCATACTCAACCATCCCATAAAAGTCTTTCTCTGGGAAAAGGCCTTCGTGAGTGGATCCGCCGTGTTATCCTCTGAGTCTGCTCTCCTAACCTCGATCACCCTGGAGATCAACTATCTCCATGATCATGTGATACTGCCTTAGAGTATGTCTGGATCACTGATGGGACGGACGTTCCTTGGCATAAGCCACAACTCCATTGTCACACAATGGGAGGAACGTAGTTCATCTCATGAACCAATATACACCCAAACAGTCTCTTTGGTAGCATCTTAAGTAGCGATGTATCCTGCCTTTATCGTCTAGCATGTCACGGTATCTAGCTTGGAACTCTTCCAACATACCGTCCCTTTACTGAGGGTAAAGACAATGCCTGTGACTGACATTCAGTCGTCTTTATCACCCTGGAACACTTCCAGTGATTTTCCACAGGATCAACTGATACAGTCTCACTATCACTAGTGAGTATCCTAACATCCATTTAGATCTATCTCATAGATCCAAAACCAGGATTTAGTAGGTATCACTTTGATCCTATGTGGAGAATCATTGTGATAAGCGGAGATTGATCGAGCGTAGCATAGGAAACTTCTTCCCTATCAAGAGTATGTCATCCACGTACTCTACGAGGATCGTCACAATACTCCCTACTACCTTTTTGTTTATACAAGGTTCATCTACCATTTTGATGATGTCAAACTCTTTGACTACTTCATCAAAACAGATGTTCCAACTCCACGATGCCTGCTTTATCCTATAAAGCATCTTGCACACGTTTCCGCTGCTCCCACTGTCTACGAGGCCCTCTGGCTGTGTACTTATAGACGCACTCTTCTAAAACATCATTTAGAAAAGCAGTCATGACACCCAACCACCAGATATCGTAGTCATGGTATGTAGCCGTGACAAGTAGGATCTGGATGGACTTAAGCATAGGTACTGGAAAAGGTTTCATCATTATCCACGCCTGGTTGATGACGAAAACCTTTAACAAGTCTAGCTTTGAAAGTCTCAACTTTTCCATCTACACCAAGTAATCTTCTCAAGATATATTTGCTCCTGATGGGGATTTAACCCTTCAGATATAGCAAGCAAAGTCCATACTTTGTTGGTGTACATGGATTCCATCTCAGATCGCTAAGCATCCAGCCATTCTTACAGAGTCCTACCCCCGATGGCCAGCTCGAAACTAGTTGGGTCATCATCTCATGATGCAATCCTCGCTCCCACTGTCATCGAGAAACCGAAGTATCTCTCAGGTGGGTGAGGAACCCTACTAGATCGGCGGAGAGGCTGAGGTTCGTTGGAATCTACTGAATCCTTTGGTTCTACCAAATTAGCTGCTTCAGTTTGCATAGCTGGAACCTTTCCAGTTCTACATAACAGACCTTGCCTCGAGCTTGTCCAGATTTTGCTTTTAGACATAGGCCGGACAACCCCAAATCTTAAGTAACTTAAGAAATGGGCTCTTCCCTTTCCATATCACATATGAAGTGGTAGGCAACTGATTTGATTTGAACCCAATTCAATAGGTATGCAGCTTCTCAAGTGCATAACTCCCTAAAAGGAAACAGGTAACTCAGTAGTACTCATCATAGAGCATACCTTATCATATAGGGTGTGATTGCTCCACCCCGATATACCATCGTGCTATGGTGTATTCGGAGGAGTAATGCTGAGAGAGAATCTTATTCTCCTTTAGAAAAGTCCAAGAATTTCGTGCTCAAGTATTCTCCTCCTTGATCTCATCATAGGACATAATACTTTTACCCGTATTTGGTTCTCTTCTTCTAACTTATATTCTGTGAATATCTCAAAAGGTTCGGACTTGTGTTTCAACAGGAACATATGTCTGAATCTTGAGAGATCATCAGAGAATGTAATGAAGTATAAAGAACCATTCCTGGCATGTGTAGACAGGAGACCTTACATACATCATCATGTATCAGTCCCAAGAGTTCACTAACTCTTTCTCTATTTCCAATAAACAGAGCTATGGTCATCTTATCTTTGTGACATGCCTGGCGAGTTTCACAAGATGTAAATTCAAACTAATTTAAATATGCATCTATATGTAACTCTAGCTAGTCGGGTCACATTGATCTGACCTAGTCTACAATACCTCAAGAAGGATTCGTTCATTTCTGAACTTTTCCTCTTGTGTGTGTTCCGTATACAGAAGAACTGTAGTTTGATTTAGAACGTCAATGCTTTTAGATAACGTGCCTGAACCGATCAACTTTTGATATAGGAAATGTTCAAAACATTATCCAACTATACAAAATTTTATCATTTCTTTACTGATAAAGAGACTGATATGATTTTGTATATCAGGTTCGGTATCTAATAGCATTTGTTCAGAATCAATGTACTGATAATACAGGGTGACAGTGACCAACAGACTTGGCTGCAATACTTGCCCTGTTTTCTGTCTCATGAAACTTATCACCCGTTCTCAGTTCTCTACCTTTCTGTAGCCCTATGTAACAGATTACATATCTGGGATCCTGATCTGGTATTACATACCCAGGACGTAGAGGATACAGAGAAACAGTTCTTTGTAATGAACACACCCGTAGATGATGCATCAGCATGCACTCTCTTCGTTTGGGTGGCACGGGAATTCTGGTAATCCCCTATTTCCTGCTCTGTCTTATAACAATTATAAGTTGGAGCGGGACCAACGTTCCCCAGCTCTGTATAACAAGCGGGTTCGGTCAATTCATCCGTATTATTATCTTGATTAAGGCGTGATATGGTCGCTACCTGGAGAGAGAGAGAAGAAAACACTCAGTGTGCGCTCTTGCAAGATCAGATTGGTTATTATTTTTATCTAATCAGGATAGCTCCCACTGCTTTTCATCAAATCTTCCTTCAAACCCTAAAAGGAAAGACTAGCCGGGATTAATTACACACTACAAGTTCGCTAATCTTTCAGCCAGGCCAGTGTCGGTACTTTGAGGGAGGTCCCCCGTGCTTTCGCACGAACCTAATTAATGTAAACCTCGTTTTCCCAGAGGCGTAACCCCGTTGACACCTTTCTAGACACCTACTTGATCGGCTAATTGTAATGTGTAAAACTCTCCCAGGAGTAACTCTTACTCGCAGCGGGTATCGGGATCCAACTGTCTCATAGAAGGTATGCAATCTCATTGCAAATTTCAACACTTGAAATTCCCGATAATTTTGCCCCTAGCGTCCTATGACCTTGACGCAGGCCAACAAACCATAGTGCGCTAGTCAAGTTCAACCCGTCATTTCCTGATTGAATTAAACCCACCCGCACGACCCTTGACGCAGGCCAACAAAGTCGCATGACTACTCTAATCCAATCTGCATCATATGCATAAGCAGATAAATACTAGTTAGCTACCGCACACTACGCCTTGACGCAGGCCAACAAACGTAGCACGAATACTAACTACCATTTATCTGAAATGACGGAGGGCTACGACAGGTTTTTCTGAAAACCTATTGCGTAATGAACTTGATATCGTTGTAGAATCAAATGATTTTTAAAATGGAGTGCTTTTGAGGCTTTTCTAGTTTTGCTAAAGGAGTCACTCCCGGTAAAGGGATCGTCGGTCCTTTCCTCGTCGAATGAGGTGCGGGATATATCATATAAATCTCTGTGCAAAGAAAAAACTCTTAAAAGCAATCAAAAGACAAACCGAGGGGTGTAGCATCTGCCAGTTATTGCTAAAGGAGTCACTCCCGGTGAAGGGATCTCGGTCCTTTCCTTATCGAATATGGTGCAGGATATATCATATATACCGCTGTGCAAAGCAAGAACTGTAGCTACCTGTTTTATTTTGAAATTCGATTCTACAACATCTTAGGTTTCTTTTATTTCATTAATCACATTAATGAAGTCCCATCATCTCAATACCTAAACATCACAGATAAATACGACGTACACTTATGCCATCCGCATTCGCCGCGATGTCCCCTCGTGCACCGTTAGGTTAGGTAACTAACGACAGAGCGGGGCAGGGCTAGCGCGGGTGTAAAACATAAGTAACGCCTATATAATATATCATATATACTATATAGAGAATCCATCACAGAACATATCACATGATCACATCATAGATATCGCAGCAGAAGAATCATATGAAATATTAGATGTACTAGGACGTCCGTGTTTTCAATACGAGCCAGTATAAAACACGGATTCCACGGTCGTGATGAATAGCCAAACCCACACTCCTAGACCCCTACGAGAGCGGCAAGAAACCCTACCAATTCTAGAGTTAGGAGACCCGGACTCGACTCCTCGAGTTGGTCTCCCACTGGACTCCAGAACCCGGTTACTTGTGCTCCCCTCCTTGGGTCTATCCTAGTGCAGAAAAGTAAATAATATACAAATGGTGACAACATCCGCAACCTGGAAGTGTCCCAATAAAAGAATATTACATACAAGTTTTTACATGAATGAAAATGAAAAACACTCATCTCACATAAAAACCCCCGGCTATTCAAACACGACGATCCAATATAACATATCCAGCAACACATAACATCACATGTCATCAACGTAAGTAAATATGCGCATCCCAATTGTCGTTGACATATAGCAACGAAACCGGCGATATGACATATTACACTTACGGTCACAGAAAAGAAAGTGTAAAACTACAACAGTTGGAATCCGCAATCACCATAGACATCGCATGCCTACCCAAATGAATACCTTAGACATCACATGCCTAACAATTATAAACCCCGCATTTTAGTCTCATTATCGAAAACTCTTTTCAATATCAAGTCGGGCAATTCAACAAGATTCCCGACATCCCGATCGAATGCTCGTCGCAAACTTCAGTAGACGGCCGCACCCCCGACGCCGTCGATGAAGTGCACCAAGGAGAAACACCGCTGCCGCGAGCACCCGAACGGATGCTTTCGGCGACGGGGTTCTCCTACAGTCACTTGGTCGGGGCTATGGAGCGAGGCTGTCTATTAAGTTTACCCGGCGAGTATCCACGTACGCTACGTGATTGCGACGGACTTTTGATCACATCAAAATTCTGTGGCAACCGATCAAGTGAGACTAAAGTGCTATGTTTATAACATTCATTCAGTTATCTCATAACTTCTTGTGAATTCCAATTATTGTATCACATTCCGAATAAGATAGAAAATGTTAAACTTTCCGATCGAACAATCGAACACCCAAGTTTTCCCGAAACAGCTCAACTCATGAAATAAGTTCAAAGACATTCACTTCGTGCCTCAGTACCAACGGTCCAGCCGTAGAAGGGTCAAGCCAACGCATCACATGTGGCACGCCGTACTGCCCCAAACCCGAAGGTTCAAAGGGCAGTTCAAGACGGTCACATAATCGAGTTAAGCTTTGTTGTCTTCTAGAGGGACCATCGCGTTACTTGCACTACTTAGAACGTCTTTAAACCTCGGAAAAATCCAACACTTGGAAATTTTCCGGCAGGGGAAAAGTTGGGTATTTATATCCCGTCGAACTTTTTAACATATTCAAAAAATTATCCGGAATCCACAAAGACAAAATCTGATAATCCGATCGAATCATCGAATCCCCAAAACAACCCCAGAAAATTTAACTCTTGAATAAATTTTAAAAATTCCCATAAAACTCAGCATTTAAATAAAGAAGTTACTGTGCAAAAATGGTTGACTGAATAGACTAAATGGGCGCGGAACCGCCGCAATAGTGTCACGACCCAAAATTGGCCCGTGACGGCCCTAATACTACGCAACGCCTAAAGACGCAACGTAGTAAAAGAAAGCCAAACCCAGAAATCTAAACCATGAAAAATACGAAAAAGATAATATAAGTTTTGAAACAATTGAAATCGCAACCCAAATTCTTTAAAAGTCTTACTTTCTTTCTTTAAAGTTTTAGCAACACCCCCTTTTTGTAAAGACAAGTCAAGATGAATGCAACACAAAATAATGACAGTAGAGAAAAAGCTGTATATAAAAGACATCAAATCCACAATAATACACATAACGTCCTCACCAAGTCTCTATGTCAACAATACATTAGTAGATGGAGAGTACAAAATACAACGAATATACAATATGAAATACAGATAACCATCTAACCCACCTAAGCAAAATGGTACTGTGAGCTGATGCGATATCTGTAGCAAAAGGTGGTAGCTGGATAGCTGAATAAAGAAATAGCCTGCCTCGACTACTCTGGGGAAAAACCTGAAACACCTGTGGCACAACGGGGGTGAGTTGCCAACTCGTGAATAGTATAAAACATATGCAGGTAATCGCAGGAATGCACGTACAGCATGAATCTAAGATATGCGATTACAATAATTCTATATCATGCAAATGCTGAAATAAGGAGAGCACACTAACAGGTACAATCGATATGTGAAGCAATGATGGCATGATAGTAGTATGCAATAACTATGCAATAGAGATATGAGAAAGCAAATATGCAACTATCATAAGGGTACACTACAAGTACTACCAATATATGAATCTGTGCATAAGGTAGGTAAGGGTGAGGTGTAGGGTGGAATATGTCATTTTCCACGGAAACCTGACGTCGTGGCAGGATCACAATCCATCAAGATACTCCAATCCCAAATCCTCAAATCAGCCCCCACATAGGGCACTCACATCATATAAGTCTCACATCTCCTCAATGTACAATACCGAGTAATCTCCTATATCCCGAATGTACAAATCACCAATCTCATAGGTATATCCAATGTCTAAGTCCCAATGAATCACCTAGTATCCCAAGTCCAATCTCAAGTAAGAATCTAACATCCTAAAGGTATATATATATGTACAGAATAAATATGATGGGGGCAATACACATATATTAGCGTCCCATTCCACTAATATTGGTGTAAGGGTATATATAACAACGGCTAAATCCCCTGTTATATATACAAAAAGGGGTTAAAGAAATATCATGAAACCGTGTGCCAAGCATCGACACAGAAATCCTCGTATATCGGGCTCCGTCAGTCCGGATCAGCCCACGGGGTCCGTCTGCGGTATCGGCCCTCGGCCCCGCCAGTACAGATCCTCCCGCATCCATCTCTCGACTCTGGCCAGTAGCCTCCGGACAACTGCCAGGTCCAAACAATCACCGGTAGGTACTCGCCCGCCTCCAGGCTCAATCGGCAAACCCATCGATCTTCTTGCCGAGGGGAACCATACCGGGCCCCACCATGTACTCTCATACGGCAACCACACCTCGTATGGAGTAGATAATCAGCACCGATAAAACTCATGGGGGACGCTCAAATATCATATCAAGGAAACCGGGTTGTTACATGTATGCATAATTTCATGAACTCCCGCGGTTCCCAAATCCCGAAAACATCATATAAAATCCAGATAAACAATGCATAAATCCAGGAATAAATGTATGCGATATATTTGAATGCGAGCAGGTAAACACAAGTATATAGCTGAACCAGATGTATGCGAAAACACGATAAGGTACAGCTAAGTAACATCAGTAAATGTGAATATGCAACAACAACTGAATGTGTATCTAACATACAGGTGTAGCAAAGTATAGGTATCTACCTATAGGAACTGATGTCGTATACCCCCCTGGGTATAAGTAACATATGTAGGAAATCCCTCCCGGTGTAGGTAAAATATGTCGGAGGTATACCTGTAGCTGTATCGCAAAGTGAAAATATACCTATCACTAAAGGTATGATACACTATAGGTATACCGATAAGCTAGATGTCATGTGTGGCAAGCAATAGTAGCTATAAGGGGTAGTGTGTGACATGGCAATTATTGACGGTGTGTGTGTAGCATACAATCCGTGCTCGTGCAACATGAACCGTCAATAATGTGTGCAGTGTCCTACGGCTGCTAGTCACAGTATATAACTATATCAAGGAAATGCAGTAAATGCGCAATTCTACAATGACGTAGAATGTGCGGCAGGTAATTGAATCCTAGCCCAGACGCATAACGCCATGCGGGCGATTCCCTTGTAGATGTTAAATCTACTCACCTATACTCCACGCTAGGTGAATCCTACCATCTGCTCCCCCTGTAGCCGTGTCCGTAGTCCCTGCCTGCAAACCTGCAAATAAGATATGGAAATCACATATAAGCCAAATATCTCGCGAAACGCGATATCGAATCGAAACGAGAAACTCGCGTCGCGAACTAAACGCGCGTGTGCACGATACGCTGAATCGTGTATGTACGCGTCTAAAACCATCGCGACACGCCGCGATACGCTGGATCACAGAACCCACTCACGTATCGCGCGTATCGCGCAAACACAACGGACACCAAAACGACATATAGCCCCAGATTTTCCTACAGGTAAGATATTACAAAACTAGACATGCCAAAGACCTAGAAAACACAGCAGGGAGCTCTACACCAAAACCCCAACACCCAAGTCCCCCTCTGGGCCGCAATCTGCGGCCAAAACAAGGAAATTGGCGGCCAGGTTAGGGAGGGGTGGGTTCGTACTCTCGTGGTGTGATCTAAACCTAGGTATCATGTCCCAGTTTTCTCAATTTTACTCTGCAAGGTCCGGGTCTATAGCAGATTTCAAAAGTCACAAATATCACTTTAAAAACACCGATTTGCACAATACACAAACCCTATGGTAATTTAGTGAAATCCAGGGAATTTCTCAGTTGAGGTGACCTAACAGCACTACAATGAGCTAGGTTAACCAATTCCAACACATTCCCACCAAAATTCCACACAAAACACCTAAACTAGCACTAAACTAGCAATTTAACACAAACCGACACTAACAATCACACAACTAATCAAACTAGGGAATTGGGTTAAGGAAATATACCTAAAAGGACCCTAGAGAGCAGGTGAAGAAGTGTATGGAGGAGGTGATAGCTCCTGCAAGTACTGGGCTCCTCCTCCTGCTGCTGCTGCTGCTGTATCTGCTGCTGCTTCTGCTACTGCTGCTGCTTCTGCTAGTGCTGATGATGATAATGGTGATGCTGTTGATGTTGTTGTGGTTGTTGTTGGTGCTGAGATGATAATGGTGATGCTGTGGATGATGTTGAGTTGTTGTTGCTATTGCTGCTGCTGCTGCTATCTTCTGCTTCTGCTGATGTGTGAGTGAGTGAGTGTGTGTGCAAGTGAGAGTGAGAGAATGAGTGAAGAGGAAATGAGAGGAGAATGAGAGCAATCACAAAGACCCCCCTTCTCTTTCTCTTCCCTCATAAATGAGGCATGGTCAACACCATAATGCACCATGCTCCCATCTCTCTCTCTCTCTCTCAAAGTCAACAAATCATTTAAAAAGCCCTTTTTAAATTCATTTTCTTTTAAAAACCATCATGCTTAAAACCCATACTATTAACAACCATAACTCTTAAACTAATCTTAAAACTAACTTAAGACAAATGGTTAGCTAACCATGATTGCTAATCATGTTTAACCCCAAAATCAACCCTAGTTATCATGCACAAGTGTGTGTGTGCCTAATAAAATTCTAATAAAATACACAATAATTAGGATAAAATATTTAAAACTTAATTTGGTAAACTTTTTATTAAAAACCATATATTAAAATATAATTAGCTACAAAACACATTCTAAGGTGTTACAATCTCCCCCCCTTAAAAGAAATTCGTCCCCGAATTTAAAAATATTCCGATACGTATACCTTCAAAGAGAAGATTAAAATCCTCAAATCTCGCTCGCAGCCTCCCAAGTGACTACCTCACTATACGGCTACGTCCAAGAAAACCCTTCACAGATGGCAAGAACCTTGACCGACGTTTCTCCACCTGTCAAGCCACTAACACACATGGCTGCGGGTGAACGAAAGATCGCGTCCAGCTAAATGGTCTGGTACCAAATCATGTGAGAAAGGTCAAGAAGGTAGTTGTAAAATATCATCACAAGGAATACGGGGTGAAAATCCAATAATCTGGGCGGAAGTGCCAAATTGAAGGCAACGAAACTAACTCGCTTATAGGATCTAAAAGGACCTAAAATCCTGGGATAAGCTTCCCAACATCCAACACGTCATTCATCGGAAAGTCCGTAGGAATACATGATCTGTCCTACGAACTCGAGTCTATGACCAACACCGTCGTCATAAGACCTCAGTTCGAAGTGGACAATCCCCATCCTGTCCTAACACAACTGGACCGTCTCCGAAATCTCAAGACTAGTTGGGGTCCAAAGTCCTACTTACGCAGAGTCAGAAAACAACAGGTTGGCGATCGACACGACCTAACCCTTAAGCCTAAGGGTGGCCAATTGGAGTGTCTCCTGATAACTGCTATCGAAGGAGAACCCTAACAATGGCGAGTGACGATCCCCAATTGCTGCCAACAAACAAACAAACACACAAACTTAACAAAACAACTGAGCAAACTGAGTATAACCGGATGACAAGAATCCGAATGGAGTCACACCCTAACTAAACTTGGGTAGACACCATAACGAAATCTCGTGGAGATCTGCTCCCACTCCAACTCCGGAACGGTAAAAGATTGCAATCCTCCAGCCGGCTTCAGATGCTCGACCCAAGCACACAACAAGACAGACACCTTGAAACGAAACCTGAAACTTCTCTTTACATCTCTGTCCACTCGTAACTATCTCACAAGTCACGCCAAAGATGGTGGAACTTGAATGAATAAAGAGAGTTGACAGATGTGCATGTTCTAGGATTACACGCCTCTACCTGATAACATCAGGTACACTCACGTGTCCCTAACTTAGCACACCGTGTCACAAATCAAGGTCTCCGAATCATTACCCAGCCGAATATGCTCAAGTATCTCTGATGTACGAGCATCGACGGGCAGTGTCTCGCGAAAACGATTTAAGGGAAGTGGTCGGGCGCGGACATGAGCAAGCTGTCCCCTCCATAGAGACGAACTAACGCTGTACTCAACGATCACACAAGAACTGTAAATCTGCAGAAGACTAACACAACAATCCAAACCCGCTGCAGGAAGATGTATATTAAGCTCTAGCGGTCCGTGGAAAATCTGACACGACTCTCAACCAAGTAGTGTCTCTAAATCTCCAACGCAAAACCACCGCGGCCATCTCCAGATCATGAGTGGAATATCCTCCTCGTACTTCCTCCAAATGTAGGGAAAGCAAAAGCGACGACTCTGTAGTGTCACATCAGTACACCCTCGAGCCCACTCAAGAAACATTACAGTTAAACAACAAGGTCGCCCGAACCAAAAGCAAGGAAAGACTGATGCAGTCGTTAACTGAATCTTCAACTGCTGAAAACTCCGTACACATGCCTCAGTCCACAGAAAAGAAACCTCCTTTTTGGTCAATTCAGTCGACGGTGCAGCACTACTCTAGCAATCCTGCATGAAACGGCGGTAAAACCCCTGCTAAGCCCAAGAATCTGCGGATCTCCGTCCTGCACACAAGTCTGGGCCTAAGCTGTACGGCTACGAACTCCCTCGGAACCATACGAAACCGTCTCCCGTGACTACAAGACCTAGGAGTCAATACAAACAAGCCTGAAGAAACACTCCGAGAATTTAGCAACTGCTGGTGCTCTCCCAGCATCTGCATAATAAATCCTCAAGCGCTACTCCTGTCCCTCAAGACACATTAAGTAGACCAGGGTGTCGTAAGTAACACAACAGAAACTGGTCGAAGAACGGCCTGCAGAAATCTGGTTCATCATATCTACGAATGCTGCTAGGGCGACAGTGAATCCAACGACTCACAAAAACACACAAAGCCCGTAGCACGCACAAGGCAGTCTTCGGAATGACGTCACTCCGAATCCGCAATAATGATGACCTGATCCCAAACACACTAAGAAAAAGTCTCGCACTTTGGAGCTGATCGAAGAAATCGTCACGGCGAGATGAAGGAGACCTATCCGCACCGTAAGCCGGTTCAATTGACGATCCGTCGATACACAACCTCAAACTGCCATCTTCCTCCTCGACGAACAGAAATCGGAGCTTCCAAAAGCGAAACACTCAGACACACAAAACTCCCCAAACCAAAACTCTGCAGCTGATCCTTAAGCTCCCTCAGCTTCGCCGGCTCATCCGGAACAACGTCGGAAAAACTATCGCACGAAAAGAACCCGGTCCAACAATCCCACTGTGGCTCCGGTATCACGAATGAACGCCAAGAATCCACGACATCTCCTCAGTAGCCGACTAGCGAAAAAGGCTGAATTCAAGCTGTGAGAGGCGGCACAACTATCCACCTACACAACAAGAACTGACTGGCCGGGAAAACAAACCTAACTTGTTTCCACACGGTAGTCCACAGACGCCTAACACGTAGTTAACCAGTCCGTGCCCAGGAGAACGTCAAATCCTACATTTCTAGAAGGATCAAAACGACGGACGAATCTCTATCTCCTATCCGATTGGCACAAAACTGCAATACGTGTCGCGCAACAAAAGAATCGCTGACAGAAGTTAAAACAACTACTACTAAACTACCCAACAACGATACAAGCAAGAAACAAACAAATACATCAAAAGAACAATTAGCTCGAGGTACCTGAAAACTCCATATTGGACGTCTGCGCGTCCCGATGAGTAGAAGCAAACTCCTGCGTCTGCCCTCCACTCGCAGCTGGATGAACTCCTCTGGTAAACTGAGCCCTCTGAGCGAATCTTCCACGTCCACGGCCTCTCTGAAAACGATCATGACGAGGTGCTAAGGAACAGTCCCTGACGAAGTGCTGAAGGCTCCCGCATCGAAAACATCCACGTGCTGACTGCTGGCCATCCTGGGGGTAAGAGCTGAACGACTGTCCTCGTCCTAAGCCTCTGCTACTCCCGCGACGGCCACGAAATCTGTCTCGATGACTAAACCTCTGCCTCTGGGCTGGTACGCTGGTACGAGTCCTCCACTGTCCTGGAATATGTGTCTCGTCAACTGGAGCTGCAACCACTGGTGCTATGTAGGTGACGGACTGCTGTAAGCTGATCGTAAGGGACAGCTGAGTAACAGGGGTGACAACCTCCTGTCGTAGCTCCCGAACGACGTCAACTAAAGAACTCATCGTCTGGCGGAACTCCTACATCTCTACCAAAAGTCTATCCATGGTATAGGTCGTAGGCTGATCCGTCTGCACCTGTGCAACTAGAGTGCCATCCTGGTCAGTACTCGTCTCACCCGAGCTAACTCTGACCTCGGCCCTCGCTGCATCGCTCTGAGTCCCCATAGTCATCGGCGGCAAGGCTATAAATAGATATAAGATGAGATTCGATAAGAATGAGGAATTCGAATCTCAAAGATATGAATCATCAAGGAAGGAAAGTCAAGCAAATTGTACTTAGGTCACTTAATGCAAAGTACCGCGCTGTGGGTATGCTGCAGACATACACACACTACGTTACTCTGCTTAAGCTACCTACTCCATCATACTAAGGTCATCCTACACTCCGAAAGGTAAAACCTAACGCTCTGATACCAACTTTGTCACGACCCAAAATTGGCCCGTGACGGCCCTAATACTACGCAACGCCTAAAGACGCAACGTAGTAAAAGAAAGCCAAACCCAGAAATCTAAACCATGAAAAATACGAAAAAGATAATATAAGTTTTGAAACAATTGAAATCGCAACCCAAATTCTTTAAAAGTCTTACTTTCTATCTTTAAAGTTTTAGCAACACCCCCTTTTTGTAAAGACAAGTCAAGATGAATGCAACACAAAATAATGACAGTAGAGAAAAAGCTGTATATAAAAGACATCAAATCCACAATAATACACATAACGTCCTCACCAAGTCTCTATGTCAACAATACAGTAGTAGATGGAGAGTACAAAATACAACGAATATACAATATGAAATACAGATAACCATCTAACCCACCTAAGCAAAATGGTACTGTGAGCTGATGCGATATCTGTAGCAAAAGGTGGTAGCTGGATAGCTGAATAAAGAAATAGCCTGCCTCGACTACTCAGGGGAAAAACCTGAAACACCTGTGGCACAACGGGGGTGAGTTGCCAACTCGTGAATAGTATAAAACATATGCAGGTAATCGCAGGAATGCACGTACAGCATGAATCTAAGATATGCGATTACAATAATTCTATATCATGCAAATGCTGAAATAAGGAGAGCACACTAACAGGTACAATCGATATGTGAAGCAATGATGGCATGATAGTAGTATGCAATAACTATGCAATAGAGATATGAGAAAGCAAATATGCAACTATCATAAGGGTACACTACAAGTACTACCAATATATGAATCTGTGCATAAGGTAGGTAAGGGTGAGGTGTAGGGTGGAATATGTCATTTTCCACGGAAACCTGACGTCGTGGCAGGATCACAATCCATCAAGATACTCCAATCCCAAATCCTCAAATCAGCTCCCACATAGGGCACTCACATCATATAAGTCTCACATCTCCTCAATGTACAATACCGAGTAATCTCCTATATCCCGAATGTACAAATCACCAATCTCATAGGTATATCCAATGTCCAAGTCCCAATGAATCACCTAGTATCCCAAGTCCAATCTCAAGTAAGAATCTAACATCCTAAAGGTATATATATATATGTACAGAATAAATATGATGGGGGCAATACACATATATTAGCGTCCCATTCCACTAATATTGGTGTAAGGGTATATATAACAACGGCTAAATCCCCTGTTATATATACAAAAAGGGGTTAAAGAAATATCATGAAACCGTGTGCCAAGCATCGACACAGAAATCCTCGTATATCGGGCTCCGTCAGTCCGGATCAGCCCACGGGGTCCGTCTGCGGTATCGGCCCTCGGCCCCGCCAGTACAGATCCTCCCGCATCCATCTCTCGACTCTGGCCAGTAGCCTCCGGACAACTGCCAGGTCCAAACAATCACCGGTAGGTACTCGCCCGCCTCCAGGCTCAATCGGCAAACCCATCGATCTTCTTGCCGAGGGGAACCATACCGGGCCCCACCATGTACTCTCATACGGCAACCACACCTCGTATGGAGTAGATAATCAGCACCGATAAAACTCATGGGGGACGCTCAAATATCATATCAAGGAAACCGGGTTGTTACATGTATGCATAATTTCATGAACTCCCGCGGTTCCCAAATCCCGAAAACATCATATAAAATCCAGATAAACAATGCATAAATCCAGGAATAAATGTATGCGATATATCTGAATGCGAGCAGGTAAACACAAGTATATAGCTGAACCAGATGTATGCGAAAACACGATAAGGTACAGCTAAGTAACATCAGTAAATGTGAATATGCAACAACAACTGAATGTGTATCTAACATACAGGTGTAGCAAAGTATAGGTATCTACCTATAGGAACTGATGTCGTATACCCCCTGGGTATAAGTAACATATGTAGGAAATCCCTCCCGGTGTAGGTAAAATATGTCGGAGGTATACCTGTAGCTGTATCGCAAAGTGAAAATATACCTATCACTAAAGGTATGATACACTATAGGTATACCGATAAGCTAGATGTCATGTGTGGCAAGCAATAGTAGCTATAAGGGGTAGTGTGTGACATGGCAATTATTGACGGTGTGTGTGTAGCATACAATCCGTGCTCGTGCAACATGAACCGTCAATAATGTGTGCAGTGTCCTACGGCTGCTAGTCACAGTATATAACTATATCAAGGAAATGCAGTAAATGCGCAATTCTACAATGACGTAGAATGTGCGGCAGGTAATTGAATCCTAGCCCAGACGCATAACGCCATGCGGGCGATTCCCCTGTAGATGTTAAATCTACTCACCTATACTCCACGCTAGGTGAATCCTACCATCTGCTCCCCCTGTAGCCGTGTCCGTAGTCCCTGCCTGCAAACCTGCAAATAAGATATGGAAATCACATATAAGCCAAATATCTCGCGAAACGCGATATCGAATCGAAACGAGAAACTCGCGTCGCGAACTAAACGCGCGTGTGCACGATACGCTGAATCGTGTGTGTACGCGTCTAAAACCATCGCGACACGCCGCGATACGCTGGATCACAGAACCCACTCATGTATCGCGCGTATCGCGCAAACACAACGGACACCAAAACGACATATAGCCCCAGATTTTCCTACAGGTAAGATATTACAAAACTAGACATGCCAAAGACCTAGAAAACACAGCAGGGAGCTCTACACCAAAACCCCAACACCCAAGTCCCCCTCTGGGCCGCAATCTGCGGCCAAAACTAGGAAATTGGCGGCCAGGTTAGGGAGGGGTGGGTTCGTACTCTCGTAGTGTGATCTAAACCTAGGTATCATGTCCCAGTTTTCTCAATTTTACTCTGCAAAGTCCGGGTCTATAGCAGATTTCAAAAGTCACAAATATCACTTTAAAAACACCGATTTGCACAATACACAAACCCTATGGTAATTTAGTGAAATCCAGGGAATTTCTCAGTTGAGGTGACCTAACAGCACTACAATGAGCTAGGTTAACCAATTCCAACACATTCCCACCAAAATTCCACACAAAACACCTAAACTAGCACTAAACTAGCAATTTAACACAAACCGACACTAACAATCACACAACTAATCAAACTAGAGAATTGGGTTAAGGAAATATACCCAAAAGGACCCTAGAGAGCAGGTGAAGAAGTGTATGGAGGAGGTGATAGCTCCTGTAAGTACTGGGCTCCTCCTGCTGCTGCTGCTGCTGTATCTGCTGCTGCTTCTGCTACTGCTGCTGCTTCTGCTAGTGCTGATGATGATAATGGTGATGCTGTTGATGTTGTTGTGGTTGTTGTTGGTGCTGAGATGATAATGGTGATGCTGTGGATGATGTTGAGTTGTTGTTGCTATTGCTGCTGCTGCTGCTATCTTCTGCTTCTGCTGATGTGTGAGTGAGTGAGTGTGTGTGCAAGTGAGAGTGAGAGAATGAGTGAAGAGGAAATGAGAGGAGAATGAGAGCAATCACAAAGACCCCCCTTCTCTTTCTCTTCCCTCATAAATGAGGCATGGTCAACACCATAATGCACCATGCTCCCATCTCTCTCTCTCTCTCAAAGTCAACAAATCATTTAAAAAGCCCTTTTTAAATTCATTTTCTTTTAAAAACCATCATGCTTAAAACCCATACTATTAACAACCATAACTCTTAAACTAATCTTAAAACTAACTTAAGACAAATGGTTAGCTAACCATGATTGCTAATCATGTTTAACCCCAAAAACAACCCTAGTTATCATGCACAAGTGTGTGTGTGCCTAATAAAATTCTAATAAAATACACAATAATTAGGATAAAATATTTAAAACTTAATTTGGTAAACTTTTTATTAAAAACCATATATTAAAATATAATTAGCTACAAAACACATTCTAAGGTGTTACAAATAGGCGGCTAATGCCGCGGTTCCGCCGCGCTTTAGAAAGATCATTAGGTAATTTTTGCACCGTAATTCTTAGAATTTCCTGCTGAATTTTTTAAGCATTTTTAATTTGGAAAAAACCACTTTTTCAGAAAAAGTCCAGAGAGGGTTAAAAGTTAGGGTTTCGGGGTTCGATCGGGTTTCTAACATCGTCTACGCATCGCCTAAGGCTCTGATACCACTGTAGGGTTTCTATGCACTCTAATGAGGTCTCACAAGGTATCAACCATGCCAATTTCAAATTTTACAAGTGCCGAGAAACCCTAATACGGATCGTTAACTAGATTTTAGGCGAAACAAATGCGAATAGTTAACAACTGAACTAGATGAACGGAAATACAACCTTTGTAGATCCGGTCCTCCACCTCCATAGCTCCGCAATGAAGTCTCCTCGCTGTCCAAATGGAAACCCGGGCTCTAGCGTCGGCTTCATCGGAGAAATGGGCGGGCAAGGTCGTCGGCTTCGTGCCGAAGATGATCTACGTCGAGGCATCACTAGATCAAGCTCCCACTTCACCAAGTCATGAAACTTGTGAAGAGAACACCGTATACTACTTGGCAAGAGGTAGAGGATGAAGAAATAGGAGGTGGGTTCACTTTAGAATTTGATTTCTCACTCATTTGCTCAAGTTGCCATTGATGGAGCAAGGTTCTTCATTTAGAAGATGAAGAAGAAGAAGAAGAAAAATGTTATGATAAGTTAATTCCAAAAAGAAATTAAAAAGAATACTTATCATAATCAAACCATGGTCAAGTGTAGAGAATAACTAGGGTTAGGTCAATGGTTAGGGTTAAGCATGAAGACAAAATGGTGACTTAGTCAAAGCTTCATGAAGCTTCAACATGCAAACAAACAAAGCCACCATTTTCCCTTTTTCTTTTCCAAAATAAAATAAATGAAATAAATAAATAAATGAATAAGAAAATGAAAACCCTAACCATTACACAACCATGGTTTAATCTTTACACAAACCCTAGTGAGCATGCATCATCAAACATTATACAATCAAGTGCACAAAAGTATATCACATATACAACTTGTGAACTTCAAGTGAGAAAATCCATTTAAAGTGAACCAATACTAGTTAATGCAAAGTAATATATCAAATATATAATTATGCATTAAATCATTAAATCAACACTTGATTTAACGATCCGGTCATATCGCATATAACCGACTAATATACAATGTATCGAATTATCGAATCAATCCTTGATTCGATAACTAGGTTATATCGCATACAACCATTCGACACATTCATCGCGAGAATGAAATACGGTATCACATACACGCATTATTCTCGGTCCCGCACATATCCCATATGCGCTCCTATTTCGTTTCGCTTGAGCCAGGAAACCTCTGTGTAGGACTCTAAAGACTCGTCAATACGCCAGCAGCAGATGATGATCATATCAAACACCCACAAGCCGCAAGCGGTCTGCCAAACGTAACGGCCACCCGGGTATTGAGCGATCAGAAGATCGACGAGCAAGCCCGCTCACACTCCTGTGAATCCAACCAGTAACACTTACCGTACAGTCCGGTTTCGTCGTCTGATATGTCGCATATCTTGCCTAGGGGTGGTAAACGTCATACCCCAATAGCTCGATAAGTCGTGTCGATATGAGGTCTATAACAATTCGAGAAACTACTGGTAACACTTACCAGTAAATCTCAGCAACCCTGGCCAGGGATATCCGGTTATAGCCAATCGAACACAGTGCAACATCAACTCCCTATACCGGGAGAGACGAATCCCCTCCTATCGCTCATTGCCTCCATGTGACTCGGGACTGTACCCAAAAACCACCGTTTTGCACGCCCTCTTGGACGTGGTAAGATGGAAATCAAAGCACAGTGGGAATCACACAAGACTCTATGACGATCTCGGGTCAACAGACTACTCTGTACCAGTGTCACCAGAGAACTGCCATCTGACGTAAGGTATAATACCATCTGGGAGTTCTCGGCGAGTCCGTCCAGTGTACCCAGTCTCTACTGAGCACCCGTATATCATCTCTGATGTCAAACACCAATGGATATGGGATCATCCATCGCCCATCTGTATGGTTCAAGAAGGTATACGCTAGTCTACTCTGGTATATCGATACCCCGTCTCGATACACCCACGACTAGGGACCTTGAAGGATGTATTTATAGACTACCATGTCCCCACTAGTATGATCCGCAACATAGTCCAGGTAATCAAGTACACATCCTAAGGGCTTTACCAACATGTAACAGAGAGACAATCAGTGTGCACGTTAAGGTAAAGAGCAACCAGATAGCATACTATCATGTCGAGCAAGAAAGTCCTCCCTATATATGTCCAAGCATCCACTACAATATACATCCTATGTATAGTAATGGCCTCTAGGGCATACATATAACTAACAGAAGCTTGAAGCACATTCTCTAGCGGTGGATCATCTTCGACGCAAGAAGGCCGATGGAGCAAGCCCGATCCGATCACCGAGGAGCCTTGGAGAGGAACACTAGAAGACCCGAAGGACTCAATCTTGGAGGTATAACCATTCTAACAGAGTAGTTAAACCTCTAGATAGATTAGCTCGTTAAGGCTTTAGTAAAGATCCTGGAGTTTTAGCCGGTGTAGCATAGTCAAATATTATCGTTTTTGAAAATTCCGCCTCCCCGCAAACCGCGAGGTGCGTGATATCGGCTTACAGTTGTTATAGGAGAACTCGACCAAGGGCAAGTGACAATCCCAATTTCCTCCCAAATCTAACGCATTGGCTCTGAGCATATCTTCATGAGTTTGAATAGTTCGCTCCTATTGACCATTATTCTGAGGGTGGAAAACAGTACTGAAACTCAAGCGGGTACCCAAGGCATCATGTAGCTTCTTCCAGAGAAAGCTAGTAAACTAAGTGCCTCGGTCGAATACGATACAAGTCGGAACGCCTTGCAACCTTACAATATCGTCAATGTAAAGCTGGGCGTACTGAGCATAACCGAAATTGGTCTTCACTAGAAGGAAGTGAGCCTCTTTTGTTAACCGATCTACGATCACCCAAATAGAGTCATACCCCTTGCTAAACCTAGGTAGACCCACAACTAAAGCTATGGAGATCTGCTCCCACTTCCACTCCGGAATAGGTAAGGGTTGCAATTCTCTTGCCGGCCTCTGATACTCAGCCTTGACTTTCTTGCAAGTCAGGCATCTCGAAACGAAATCCGAAACATCCTTCTTCATACCTTCCCACCAGTATACATCTCTCAAGTCGTGATACATCTTAGTAGACCCTGGATGTATGCTATAAGCAAACTCATGCGCTTCATCTAATATCTCACGCCTCAGCCCCTCTGAGTCGGGCACCCACAATCAAGTTCCAAACCGTAACACTCTATTGTTATCGATCACGAACTCGGAATCCCTTCCTTTCCAAAATTGCTCCATGACCTCAGATAAACGAGCATTACCGGCTTATGCCTTCCTGATGTGATCAAGCAAAAGTGGACGAGCACAAACAAGAGCTAGTTGTCCTCTTTTGGTTGTGAACATAAACTGTATGACACTATCACGTAAAGTCTGCCAATCCACATTCAAATACTACTGTACTACGTCCAGATGAGACAAGCTACCTCCGGTCTTCCGAATCAAAGTATCGGCCACAACATTCACCTTGCCCGGATGATAGAAAATCTCACAATCGTAATCCTTCACAAGCTCCATGCAATGACGTTGCCTCAAATTCAAATCCCGTTGCTGAAAGATGTATTTCAGACTCTTAAGGTCCCAAAAGATCTGGCATGAATTGCCGTATAAATAGTGTCTCTAAATCTTTAGCGCAAAGAACACCGTGGTCATCTTAAGATCATGAGTATGGTAGTTTTGCTCGTGCTTCTTCAACCACTAAGAAGCATAAAAGATAGCCTTGTCATGCTGCATCAATACGCAACCAAAACCTACTCGGGAAGCATCGTAGAAGATAAGAAAACAACCGAGGCCTGAAGGAAATGATAAAACCGGCGCAATCATCAGGCAAGTCTTGAACTGCTGGAAGCTCTGCTCGCAGGCATCAGTCTAAAGGAATGGAACTCCCTTACAGGTCATACCGGTCAGTAGTACAGCAATACGAGAGAAGTCCTGCATAAAGCGACGGAAATAACCCACCAAGCCCAGAAAACTATGAATCCTGGTTACTGAAATGGATCTAGGCCAGTGCTTTACCGCCTTAATCTCACATCAACTTGCATCCCGTCTCTCATGACAATGTGACCCAAGAAATCCACGCTATCGAGCCAGAATACGCACTTCGAGAACTTAGCAAAAAGCTGGAGCTATCTCAAAGTCTTTAATGCAATTCTCAAGTGATGCTCATGATCCTCTCGACTTCTGAAATAGACCAAGATATCATCTATGAACAAAATGACGAACTGGTTGAGGAACGGCTTGAAGATCCGGTTCATCAGATCCGTGAACACCGCTGGGGTATTGGTGAGCCCGAACAACATCACCAAGAACTTATAATGCCCATAGCGTGTCTGAAATACAGTCTTCGGAATGTCCCCCTTCCTGACCCTCAACTGATGGTACTCTGATCGCAGATCTATCTTTGATAAATAGCCCGCTCTGTGGAGATGAAAGAACAAGTCATCGATGTAGGGTAAAGGATACCTATTCTGCACCGTAATGTGATTTAGCTGCCGATAATCGATACACAACCTTATATTGTCGTCCTTCTTCTTCACGAACAAAACAGGAGCTCCCCAAAGTGATACACTCGGACGGACAAGTCCCTTATCAAGCAACTCATGTAACTGCTCCTTGAGCTCCTCCGGGCCATCCTATATGGAGGTTTAGACATAGGTCTCATACCGAGGATCAAGTCAATGCAAAACTCGATATCGCGCACTGGCGGCAACCCTGGTAGCTCATCTGGAAACACATCAGGAAACTCCCTTGCGATCGAGACCTGATCCAACTGGACTCTTGCACCTCCAGTATCTCGAACATAAGCTAGGAATCTACGACATCATTTCCTCAAAAGCCGACTGGCACTGAACGCAGAAATCAGATTGTCAGGGGCGGCACTGCGGTCCCCCTGCATAACCAAAACAGGATCGCTGGGAAAACAAAACCTGACAGCCTTCTCATAGAAATCAACACACGCATGACAATCGTTTAACCAATCCATACCGAGGAGAACATCAAAATCCAATATTTCAAGAAGGATAAGATCGACCGAAGTATCCTTTTCCCCAATCCGAACAGAACACAACCTGAACACCTGCCGTGCAACAAAACTGTCCCACTGGAGTAACCACTACTTGAGGTTGATCTAACAAGGACGAACCTTTACCCAATCTTAGTGCGAAGTGTGGGGATACATATGACTGCACGGAGCCAGGATCAAACAATATATGTGCATTAAAAGAACAAATTGGAAGAGTACTTGTAACTATCGCATTGGACGTCTAGGCATCCTCAGAAGTCAAGGCAAAAAACCTTGCCCGACCTATACCTGCTCCCTGATGTCCTCTGCCTCTGTTACCTCGTCCCCTCTGAGCACGACAGCTATAACCACGACCTCTCTGGACAACTTCCTGGTGCAGAGCAGCGACGGGCGGAGGAGGCAATGCCATCGGAGGAGGCAATGCCATCGGAGGAGGATGTGGCGGAGGGTAAAACTTCGTACAAAACTGCCATCCTTCCCGGAAATCTCACAGTATAAACTCTGGCAAAATGACCTAGCTTCCCGCAAATTTAACACCCTAGCGGCGGTTTCTGGCCCTCTAGATATAAGCCATACAACTGGCCCTGGGTCTAACCTCTACCACTACCGTGGCCTTGAAAGAACCCGCCATAGCCTCTTCTTGTATGACCTCAGTTAAATTGCCTAGAAACTGGAGCACCAGAACAAACCCGCTTCGGTTCCGGAGCAGCTCCAATCTTAGCATGATGTTCCTCCATCTGTGTGGCCGGATCTATTGCCTCTGCATAAGTATCAAAATGCTGGGCACCGATGGAGAAAAATAGTTACACATCAAGGCCCTGCACAAACCTCTTGGTCTAGATCTTTTCAGTAGGGACCAAGTACGGAGCATACTGAGATAATTGAGTGAACTGAAGGTCGTACTCGATCACAATCATGCCCGGAGTCTTGCGCAAATAATCGAAACTATGAGCTCGGGCATCTCTGACACTCTGAAGAATAAATTGGGCTAAGAAGACCCTTGAAAACTCATCCCAAGTTATAAGAGGAGCACCCACTGCTCGTCCTCTCTCGATCGACTTGCATCAGGTCTGAGTAAAACCCTCTAAACGGAAACTGGCCAACTCTACTGCTCTAGCATCGGAGCATCTCAACGAACGAGATATCATAGCCATCCTATCGAGGAATGACTGAGGATTCTTAGCTGCATCCATACCATTAAACACCGGAGACTTCAGGCACATGAACTTCGAAAGCGATACCTCGATAATCCCAGTAATAGAGGGTACGGCTGAGCGACAGGCTGCACCATGGGCTCCGAAGTAAGCTACACAATATTAGGCATCTGAGTCCGGCTAGCCTTAACCAATGACTCAATCATCTGGTGCAGATCTTGAACGCTCACCTCTAACCTAGAAATCCTGCCGGGATGATGAAGATCAATCTGTTCATATGTCACTGATGTATTGTTCTGGTCAGTCCTCATCTCAGACGAGCATGTCCTGACCTCATCACTAGCTGCAGCCCTTTTGGCTCACGAAGATTTTGATGGCATGGTGACTGGAACAAGATACAATAGTTGATAAAAATATAGAAATTGATACGAAGGAATGCATAGAATTGAAAAAAGAATTTCAAGATATATCCTAAGGTCACTCAAGTGAAGTACCGTATTGTAAATATGCCACGGAGCATATTTACGCTACGTAACTCTACTTAAGTTATCTCCTTTATTATATCAAGAACAACCTACGTATCAAAAGTTCAAGTCTAAAACCCCCAAGGTCAAGTTTAAGTTCCAAAAGGGTAAGCCTAGGTTTCGAAAGATCATAACCTAAACTCAACAAAGGTAAAAGCTAGTGCTCTGATACTAACTTTGTCATGACCCAAAACGGCCCGTGACCGGCACTTAAATTACGCGAAACCAAATGAGCAATAATGTAATCTAAGTAAGCCTAAGTCAAGATCAAAACCTATAAGTTGAAAGTATTAAATCCTCTTTTAACAAAAAAAAAAAGCAATATCAATTTGAAAACATTTTAGGATTTTCAAAACATTAACAATCACAAGAATACTACGCTGGTAACTAAATAAATAAGCATGGTCGACATATACATATATGTGCATATCTCAAAAGCTAAAATACAACAACCAACTCTACATCGAGTTTGGTAACCAAAGATATACAACATCAAGTTCTTGTCTCAAGTTTCTAAGTCAAAAGAATATATAAGTAGTAGATGGAGTGTTAGGTTTACCTAGCACCTAATGAAGGGTTTGGAAGCATCACATGTCTCAAAATTAAATTTTTAAGGTGCTAAGTGAACATACAAAGAATCATCACTAGAAAATTAGGGTTTCTAAACATGCACATCATCACAAGAAGATAAAGCTAGGGTTTTTGAGAGTACAACCTTTGTAGCTCCCTACGCTAGACTCCTTGGCTACTTGAGGGTTGTAAAAGGTCCGCTTGAACTCCTCTAGGTCCACGATGATCCACCCGGAGTCCGCTTTGTCCAAGCTTGAAACTTTACAAGATCAAGAGAAGAAAATGGAAGCTAACACTCTTCACAAGTGGGCAAGACTAGTGTAGAATGGTGTTGTGGTTGGTTTTCTCACTTCAAAAACCTAACTTGTTTACTCTTTTGCTTACTTGAAAGAACTAGAGAGCAAGAGAGAAAGGAGGAAGAAGATGATGGCTTTCTAAGCTCAAAGATAATGATAAGCTCACAAATAAAAATGAGAAAAATGAAAATATATATTTTCACTCTCTCATCTTTAACCATAGTTGTAAAATATCTTAGATATTTTTGTTTGGAAAAGAAATGACCATAGAAATTAGATCATAGTTAGTCCAAGGGTTAATGCAAGGTCAAAGCAATAAACCATGAAACAATTTCCATTTCAATTATCTTTTTCCAAATAAATAATATCCATAAAATATTTTACAAAGGTGTGAGTCTTATATTGCCACCATCTGCTATATAATCAACCATGATAACCTTTATGTATGCATGTATGTGTGCATGCACATCCTACGTGCATGAATGAGAAAGAATGAGAATGAGTGCATACATGCATGCATACAACATAAAGATAAGAAAGGATTTCAAGTGAGAAACTAATGGTTTAAATGATAAATCAACACTTGATTTATCAACCCGGTCATATCACATACGACCCGACCAAAAGCAAGCCGCCCGATTAATATACGGTATCTCATACGCGCATTTTAACCGGGTCCACGCGCATATCGCATATGTGCACCACAACGTTTCGCCTGGACTAGGTAACTCCTTTGTGGGACTCTAAGACTCGTCAATACGCCGGCAGTGGGTGATGATCATATCAAGCACCCCCAAGCCGCAAGCGGTCAGCTAAACGTAACGGCCACCCGGGTATTGAGCGATCAGAAGAAAACAAGCGAACCTGCTACAACTCCCGTCGAGCCAACCGGCAACACTACCGTACAGTCCGGTCTCTTCGTCAGATATGCTGCATATCGAGTCTAGGGATGGTAACGTCGACCTCAATAACTCAATAAGTCGTGCCGATGAAAGGTCTATAACAGATCGAGAAACTACTGATAACACTTATCAGCAAATCCCAACAGCCCTGGCCAGGGACTTACTGATATAGCCAATCGAGCACAGCACAGCATCAACTCCCAATACCGGGAGAAACGAAACCCCTCCTATCGCTCATTGCCTTCGTGTGTCTCGGGACTGTACCCAACGGCCACCTGTTTGCACGACTCAGTAGAGCCGTGGTAGGGTGGTAATCAAAGTACAGTGAGAGAACACACAAGACTCTATGATGATCTCGGGTCTACAGACTAACCTGCATCAGTGTCACCTGAGAACTGCTATCCGACGATAGATATAATTCCATATAGGAGTTCTCGGGGAGTCCGTCCAGTGTACCCAGTCACCACTGAGCACCCGTATACAATCTCGATGTCAAACATCGATGAATGTGGGAACATCCATCGCCCATCATATGGGTCTAGTATCATATACGCTAGTCTACTCTGGTATATCGATGCCCCGTCTCGATACACCTACGACTAGGGACATTCCAGGATATACTTATAAACTACTGATGTCCCACTAGTATGATCTCTATCATAATCACAGTAATCAAGTCTATATCCTCAGGGCTTTATCAACATGTATGAATGAATAAAAGCATGATCGAATCAACATGTCAGATAAAGAAGAACCAGATAGCATACTATCATGTCGAGCCACCCGGGTATTGAGCGTCCTTAGCTCCGTGACGATGTCCCTTCGCTGCGATCATCGAATCCCGGACTCTAGCGTCGGTTTCATCGGAGAAATAGGCGGGCTAGGTCGTCGACTTCGATGCCGAAGATGATCTACGTCGAGGCAACTCAAGATCAAGCTCCATCTTCACTTGGTCATAAAACTTGTGAAGATAACACACTCTACTACATGGCAAGTGGTAGAGGATGAAGAAATAGGAAGTGGGTTCACTTTAGAATTGGATTTCTCACACTTTTTCTCATGGCATCATTGAAGGTAGCAAGGTTTCTTCTTCTTGAAGAAGAAGAAGAAGAAGAAAAGAATATGATGATAATCATAAAATCAATTGATGAATAATAATAAATCAAGTGATCTTATCATAATGCAACCATGGGTTAGTGTAACTAGTGTAGAGACTAAACTAGGGTTTAGGTGAATGGTTAGGTTAAGGAAAGAAACAAAATGGTCAAAGCTTTTCAAAGCTTCATGAAGCTTCAACTAAAAACCAAAAGAAGCCACCATTTTATTTCTTGCCCAAAAATAAATAAAATGAATAAGTAATTAACAAAAGATAACAAAACCCTAACCATTAACCTAAACAAGGTTTAAAGCATACACACACCCAAGTTTGCATGTATCATCAAACATGATACAATCTAGTGCACAAAACTATATCATATATACAATGTGCACATCAAGTGAGAAAATCCATCTTAAGTGAACAAATACTAGTTAATGTAAAATAATATATCAAATATATAATTATACATTAAATCATTAAATCAACACTTGATTTAATGATCCGGTCATATCGCATATAACCGACTAATATCAAGTGTATCAATGTATCGAATCAACACTTGATCCGGTAACCCGGCTATATCATATATAACCGTCCAATGATACAAATCGCGAGAATAGAATACAGTATCACATACTGGTATTATTCTCGGTGCCACACATATCTCATATGCGCTCCTATTTCGTTTCGCTTGAGCCAGGAAACCTCTGTGTAGGACTCTAAAGACTCGTCAATACGCCGGCAGCAAGTGATGATCATATCAAACACCCATAAGCCACAAGCGGTCTGCTAAACGTAACGGCCACCCGGGTATTGAGCGATCAGAAGATCAACGAGCAAGCCCGCTCACACTCCTGTGAATCCAACCAGTAACACTTACCGTACAGTCCGGTCTCGTCGTCTGATATGTCGCATATCTCGCCTAGGGGTGGTAAACGTCAGACCCCAGTAGCTCGATAAGTCGTGTCGATATGAGGTCTATAACAGTTCAAGATACTACAGATAACACTTACCAGTAAATCTCAGCAACCCTGGCCAGGGATTTCCGGTTATAGCCAATCGAACACAGCGCAACATCAACTCCCTATACCGGGAGAGACGAATCCGCTCCTATCGCTCATTGCCTCCATGTGATTCGGGACTGTACCCAAAAACCACCGTTTTGCATGCCCTCTTGGACGTGGTAAGGTGGAAATCAAAGCACAGTGGGAATCACACAAGACTCTATGACGATCTCGGGTTTACAGACTAACCTGTACCAGTGTCACCAGAGAACTGCCATCTGACGTAAGGTATAATACCATCCGGGAGTTCTCGGTGAGTCCGTCCAGTGTACCCAGTCTCCACTGAGCACCTGTATATCATCTCTGATGTCAAACAACAATAGATATGGGATCATCCATCGCCCATCTGCATGGGTCGAGAAGGTATACGCTAGTCTACTCTGGTATATCGATGCCCCGTCTCGATACACCCACGACTAGGGACCTTGAAGCATGTACTTATGGACTACCATGTCCCCACTAGTATGATCCGCATCATAGTCCCGGTAGTCAAGTACACATCCTAAGGGCTTTACCAACATGTAACAGAGATACAATCAGTGTACACGTTAAGGTAAAGAGCAACCAGATAGTATACTATCATGTCGAGCAAGAAAGTCCTCCCTATATATGTCCAAGCATCCACTACAATATACATCCTATGTATAGTAACGGCCTCTAAGGTATACATATAACTAACACTTACAACTCATCTCTCCACCTCATTTGTGTTTAATCCATAAAGAAAAAACAAATGAGTCATCTTCTTCTAGAAGCTTCCCGACAAATTATGAGACTGCCCCTCCCATCCGTATTTCAGAAAAACACGGATAATTTTTGACTGAATAAATCCATCTGTATAATACTAGAATCTGGCTTAAACCAAAGCCAGTTAGTAATATCTGCCCGATCATAATACGTGCACAAGTGTACATAAGTGATCGCGGCCCTGCCGTAAAACCATACGGCCTCTACACCTTTTGCCCGGTGCAGGGAAACTCTCTATGTGGGACTCTAAAAACTCGACACTACGCTGACAGTGGGTTTAACCACAGGCCGTAAGCGGTACTAGCTGTACGTAACGGTCCCCGGGTAGATGTCGATAAGAAGGACGATGAGGAAACCCATCCGAACTCCTACTGAGCCTGATGTGACAATCTCCGTACAGTCCGGTCTGTTCGTCTAGGACTATCACATATTGGGCCTAGGGGGCGGTAAACGTTAGACCCCTAATAGCGGTATAAGTCATGTCGGAGTGAAGCCCATTACACCTTGAGAAACTACTGGAACCTACCAGTAAATCTCGTTTGCCCTGGCCAGGGACTTTGCGTAATGGCTCTCCATACACAGCGCGATATCAACCCCCAATACCGGGAGAGACGAATCCTGTCTAACCGCCACTGCCTCCAAGTGCTTCGGGACTGCACCCAACTACTACCTGTTTGCACGACTCCTTTGAGCCGTGGTAGGATAGTAATCTAAGTACAGTGGGAACACACCCGAGGCGAAGTAGCAGTGTCAAGTCGACAGACTAAGCTGTACTCATGTCACCTAGGAACTGCTATCTGACGATGGGTATAAGACCAACCTGCAGTTCCCGGCGAGTACTGTCCGATGTACCCGTAACTTAACGAGCACCTGCATACTATCTCCAGTATGACGTACTGATGGCTGTGGGACAGACCATCTCCCCAACTGGGATGAGAAGCGTACACACTAGTCTACTCCGGAGTATCGATGCCCTGTCTCGATAATCCTACGACCAAGGACCTGTATAGGATGTTGCTTATAGACTACCCAGCCCCCACTAGTGTGACTGCCATCACAACGCTGGTAATCAAGCAAAGATCCTAAGGGCTCTACTAATATGTATAAGCGATACGTTAAAAGAAACATATGCACATATTAAAGTAGACACAAACCAAGTAGCATACTACCATTTTTAGCAAGACTGTCAATACAACCGTGAATATCCCAAGCTTCCATTAAGTAATATACAAACTAGTATGATACAGTAATGGCCTCTAGGGCATAAACACTGACAATCTCCTACTTACACTAGGGCCATGTACTGGCATATCGCAGACCTATCATCTCGAATAGCCTCTCGAACTGTGTCTGAGGAATGACCTTTGTGAATGGATCAGCAGTGTTATTCTTTGTATCTACTCTCTTTACCTCGATCTCCCGGCGATCTACGAACTCCCTGATCAGGTGATACCGCCTTAAGATGTGTCTGGACTTCTGATGGGACCTGGGTTCCTTCGCTAAAGCTATAGCGTCGTTGTTGTCGCAATACAGAGGTATTGGATTAACACTGGTAGGAACCACCTGAAGTTATGTGAAGAACTTCTTCATCCAGACAGCTTCTTTTGCGGCATCGCAAGCAGCTATGTACTCCGCTTCCATCGTTGAGTCAGTAACGGTGTCCTGCTTGGAACTCTTCCAACAGACCGCCCCTTCATTGAGGGTAAAGACATAACTCAACATAGACTTGGAGTCATCCTTATCACTCTGGAAGCTGGAGTCGGCAAAGGCCTCGATCTGGAGGTCTTTCCCGCCATACACCAAGAACATCTCCTTAGTACTCCTCAGGTACTTGAAAATGTTCTTTACTGCTATCCAGTGCTTCTCCCCTGGGTTTGCCTGATACCGGCTTACAACGCTCAATGCGTATGCTACATCTGGTCTGGTACATAACATCGCATACATTATAGAGCCTGCCGCAGAATCGTAGGGTATAATAGACATGCGAGCCCTTTCCAAATCAGTCTTAGGAGACATCTCTTTAGAGAGGTTGATTCCGTGACAAGCTGGTAGGTTACAGCGCTTAGAATCGTCCATACTGAATCTTTTCAATATGGTGTCTATGTACCTGGACTGTGAAAGTCCCAACATCTTTTTTGATCTATCACGATAGATCTGGATCCCCAGAATGTAGGTGGCATCACCTAGGTCCTTCATGGCGAACTTCTATGAGAAGAATCCTTTGACTGACTGTAGCATAGGAATATCATTTCCTATTAGGAGAATGTCATCCACGTACAATACGAGGAATACTACAGCTCTCCCTACAATCTTACTGTATATGCATGGTTCATCTGGATTTTTGATAAAGTCGAATTATTTGACATTATCATCAAAACAGATGTTCCAACTCCGCGATGCCTGCTTTAGTCCATAAATGGACTTAAGCAACTTGCACACTTTACCGCTGCTCCCACTCTGAATGAATCCCTCTGGCTGATCCATATAGACGCACTCTTCCGAATTACCATTTAGAAAGGTCGTCTTTACGTCCATCTGCCAGATCTCATAATCGTGGAAGGCAGCAATAGTAAGAAGGACCCGAATGGATTTGAGCATAGCCACAGGAGAAAAGGTTTCGTCATAGTCCAAACCAGGTCTTTAACGAAAACCCTTTGCAACAAATCTGGCCTTATAGGTTTCAACCTGTCCATCCACACCAATCTTCTTTCTGAAGATCCACTTGCATCCTACGGGTTTTACCCTATCTGGAGCAATGTCCAAAGTCCATACTTTGTTAGTGTATATGGACTCCATTTCGGTCCGCATTGCATCCAGCCATTTTATCGAGTCGCCGCTCTGAATGGCTTGCTGGAAGCTAGTAGGGTCATCATTATCAATGATGCAATCTTCTCGATCCCCGTCTATGAGAAAACCGTAGTATCTCTCAGGCGGATGAGACTGCCTACTACTTCTGCGGATAGGTGTTGGTATGTCCCTTTCTTCTGAAACTTCTGGTTCTACCATACTTTCAATAACAGCCTGTGGTTCTAGAATTTCTTCCAGTTCTATTGCGCTCCCACTCTTCTGATTTTCTAAAAATTCAGCTTCCAAGAAGTGGGCATGACGAGAAACAAAAACCTTTTGTTCCTCTGCGTTATAGAAATAATACCCCTTGGAGTTCTTTGGATATCCCTGAAACTTACACTGTACTGAGCGTGCCTCGAGCTTGTTCGGATGCTGCTTTTTTTTACAAAAGCTGGACATCCTTATGTCTTCAGGTACTGAAGATAGGGTTTCTTCCCACTCCACATCTGATATGGTGTGGTATGCACAGTTTTGGTTGGAACCTTGTTCAAAAGATATGCAGCTGATTCTAGTGCATAACCCCAGAAAGATCGCGGTAACTCAGCCTTACTCATCATGGAACGAACCATATCCAATAGGGTTCGATTACTCCTTTCCGATACACCGTTGTGTTGTGGTGTGTATGGAGGAGTAAGCTGAGAGAGAATTCCATTTTCTTTTAAGTAACCCAGGAACTCGGCACTTAAGTATTCACCATCTCGATCAGATCTCAGTGTCTTGATACTTTTGCCTGTTTGGTTTTCCACTTCATTCTTGTATTCCTGGAATTTCTCAAAGGCCTCGGATTTATGCTTCATTAAGAAGATATGTCCATACCTAGAGAAATCATCCGTAAAAGTAATGAAGTAGGAATAACCACCTCGCGCATGTGTAGACATTGGACCGCACACGTCACTGTGTACGAGTCCCAAGAGCTCGCTCGCTCTTACTCCGTGTCCAGTAAACGGAGTTTTTGTCATCTTTCCCATGAGACAAGATTCACAAGTAGCATAAGATTGATATTCGAACGGATTCAAATATCCTTCTCTATGTAACTTAGTTAATCGTGTTTCATTGATGTGGCCTAGTCTACAATACCATAAGAAAGCCTGATTTATTTCTGGAGACTTTCTTTTAAGTGTGTTCTGGACATTTAAAACTTGAGCTTGATTCAACACGTATATACCGTCATCTAATGTACCGGACCCAATCAGAACTTGATTTAGGTGGATGTGAACTACATCGCTTACGAATGTAAAATCATATCCCTCTCTCGAAAGTGAGGACACTGATATGATATTACAAGTCAAACTAAGTACATACAAACAGTTACGTAGAATCAATATCTGCCCACTTGTCAAACCTAGGCGATATTCTCCCACGGATTCAGCGTCCATGCTCATTCCGTTTGCAACTCTGAGAGACAAATCACCTACCCTGATAACTCTACGGTTTCTCAAAGTATGTAATGAATTACAGATATGAGATCCTGATCCGGTATCTAGTACCCAGGAAGTAGAGTTAATTGACAAACATTTCTCAATCACAAACACACTCGAGGCCGAAGCCACAACATGCTTCGAATCCTGGCTACTGGCTTCCAAAGCCCTGCAATCCTTCTGCCAATGCCCGTTCCCATAACAATAGGAACATCCCTCCTTACCTACACCAAGTCCCGAAACTTTTGCTCTTCCCTTTCCTTCTACTTCACTGATACCGTATATCGGCTTTGTGGAAATCTTCTTCTTTTCACCCTTTGCTTTTGCCCTGGATGCAGAAGAAGAAGGTCCCCCATTAAGCAGAGCGGGTGTCTCCCTGGTTTCTTTCAGGGTGTAAGTAGAGGGTAGGGACTGTGGAAATAAGTCAGCGTGTGACCTGTTTCCCAACGTGGTCTCCAGGTACGTGAGCTCATCAACATAGCTAGTCATCGTAAGGACGTCGTCCCCTACAGATGACCCGACAGCCAACCTCGCTTGAAATAATTCGTTCGAGGTCTCATATCTTGCGATACGAGATTGCTCTCTATATAAATCTTTGTTATGGAGAAAGATAGAAACTAAGTCTATCTTCTCGTGCTGCTTCTGGTATACACCATCAACTGAAGCTAACACGAGGCACTTGGCTTTCGCATTATCCTTTTCCCTTGTCTGACAGATATCCATATCCGCGACGGTGGAAACTGAACCTGGGATGGTGGGGGCTTGAGTAGTAATAGGGTGGTCCAGCTTTTCATAGGCAATGGACATCTGGACAGACCTTTGCCAATCATAAAAGTCAGATTCAGTCATTTTGTTATCTAGATGTAACCTAGTCATGGTCACAAGGTCGCTGCAATGAGAGAGAGAGAGAGAACACTTTAGCATGATGCTCTTGCAAGTTTAGATTGGTTTTTAGTTTATCTAAACTGGATGGCTCCCACTGTTTCTCGAATCCTTCCTCAAACCATAAAAGAAGAATTAGTCAGGACTGATCTCACCGTACAATACTTGCTTAACCGTTCAGCCAGGCTAGTGTCGGTACTTCAAGGGAGATTTTACGACGCTTTCGCGAAGTTCATTAATTAAATAACCTCTTTTCTTTGGAGGCGTAGCCCCGCTGACACTGTTCTAGACACCTACTTGGTTTATACCATTGATCGTTAAGTGATGAATCTCCAGATGAGTAGCGGATACTCACAGTAGGATCGGGATCCAAATATCATCGTGTGATAATGCTGAAGGAATCCTACCGACATTCATCAAACTCCAAATGGTATGCAACACTAGCAAGTTTCAGTTTCTTTAGAAACTCCCGATGTGGATTTTTGCCCCATGTTCTTATGACCTTGACGAAGGCCAACAAATCATAAGTCACATGTCAAGTTCTGCCCATCATTATCTTGTTAATTTGAACCCACCCGTACATACCCTTGACGAAGGCCAACAAAGTAATACGACTGTCCCAAACCAACTCATCTATCTATGCAACAAATGAATACCCCAGCAGCTACCAAACACTATGGCTTGACGAAAGCCGACAAATATAGCTTGAATACTACTGACCATCCATAAGAAATGACAGAGGGCTACGACTGGTTTTGGAGAAACCGTGAACATAGTGAACTTGATATAATCGAAGGAACCTGATAGCTTTTTAAAAAGGAGTGGTTAAAGCTCCGCAATTAAAAATTCTGCTCTTTTAAAATAACCGAGTGGTTTCTTTTAAATTTGTTCCGACGATTCAACTTTGGTTTATTTTCTTTGCATTAAAATAATGCGTCCCATCATTTAACCTATCATTGCAGAAAACAACGAAAATACAACGTCCTCTTATGCCATCCGCATTCGCCACTGGGTCCCGTCATTCACCCGTTAGGTTACTTAACTAACGACAGAGTGGGGGCTGGGCTAGCGCGGGTGTAAAACATAAGTAACGCCTAATATATATCATATATAGATATTGTACATTCGTCAGACGCAATAATAGGCATTCCAGATCACAGATGAACATTATTGGATATACAAGCAATCCGCGTTTCCTTTGAGCCTGCAACGAAAGACGAATTACACAGTTGTGATGAATAGCCATTATCCCACACTAGACCCTTACGGGTATGGAAAACTACCCGCCAAGTACCCGAAGTGAAGCGGTCTCCCTCAACAACGTGAGTAGGCCACTAAACACTTCAAAGTACCCGATAGTTTGTGCACCCCACCTCGGGTCTATCCTAGGAGCATAAAACAGTAAATGAAATAATACAGCGGTGGCTATAACCTCAGCCCGGATGTGCCCCGCAAAAGAATATTACATCATTTTACAATTTACATCGAATGAATGAATATAAAATCTCATCTCAAACCCTGCCTAATCATCACAACGATCCAATCAAGTTCATATACACAAACCAATAAAAACCATTACAGAAATGTGCAACCTCTTGCTAACCGACATACTAGCAATTAGGGGAGGTTTATGAACACATTAAACATCACAGATATAACTTGATTAGTAAATAACTTAGAATTTCGATCGATAACTGTAACACCCGAGCCCAATGCTACTATTTTCAGTTACTGTTTGAGCATAATGTGGTACTCATTTCATTTAACTTGCTTGTTTGTTGCTTACTGTAAAATTTACCCGGTAAAGTCATTTCTACATATAACAAATTTTGGCATCTAAAATAAAATTGAAAATATTCATCTTGGCCTACTTGACACCCCTAGCCTCGTGGTAGCATCCGTGCATTGTGTTCTCGTCCCGTTCAGTGAAACGGGCGAGTTTGGACGGCTACGCGCGCGTACATGTGTCCCTTTTGGGGTATGCTTTTTAATCATAAAACACTTAATTTTAAAATTTGGATCCCGCTTAAAATCCTATTATTTCAATTTCAAATTTTTGGACTCGACCCGGGCGCGATTTGGAAATGTTTTATTTGGCGCCAAAATCCCAAATTTTAATATTATTAAAACCACCGCATATATTTTTCTAACTAACCTGATATCTTACTGTTCATTACCTATCTTTTAAATCTTTAAATTAACCTATATATATATTCTACTGTTCCTTAAAATGTTTTGAATCTTTAATTAATATTTATCCCTAACTAACGATTCCTCTTTAGCCAATCGCGTTCCTTTTAATTCCGTGGGCCTCCATCTGCAGCTCTCTCTCTCTCTCTCTCTCTCCACTTTTTCTCTCTCTCTCATATATTCTCTCGTACTTCTCTTTATCATTCTTTCTCTTCTTGCTTCATGTCTCATTTCTCATTTTTTTAACTGTTCTTTTGTTGCCGGAATTCCGTCGTGCCGGTGACGCTTCTCGACGTTCCAGCGAGGTACCCCGACCCGTGTGGTTTCTTTGTTCATCGTTTGGGTTCATTCCGTGAACCGTGCGCCCGTCGCGAGTTTTCCCCGCCGATGGTTAACATTCCGTTTTCCCGATTCGCGACCTATCGAGGCAAGTTAATCTTGCTACATGCTATATAATTCATTTTATACCTATTTAAATAAATACCATACCTATAGTTTAAATCTAATACCCCATGTTTAATTTTATAACGTTTCGATGTTCCGTTTGCATCCGTTTATATCATATTAAATCTAGATCATGAAAACTTATCTTGTGACATACTAGATTATATTATACTGCAACCATATCATTTAAAATATATATCGTCGTAATATTTATTATTATTATCTTTAATTAGTTTATAATCTTCATTTTATAATGTTATACATTTGAAAATCTTATAGTTTACACATGAAACGTCGTTGAAAAATCGGATATGACAAATCTGAAATTTACTGTACACCTTATCTTATAAAATTCATTATAAATCATAGAAAAATCAGTAGTATACGTTCTTTAGTTCGTGAAGCTAACTCAGAATACTATAACTCTATGAAATATTTACTTGCAAAATAAATTGTTTAAATAACGTAAAATGCAAATGAAAATGTCTCCAAACTGCTGTCTAGGGAAATTCCAGCAGCAAACTTTTAACTTCGAATGTTCATAACTTTTTGTAGGGACAACCTGAGATACTTATACTTATAAAACTGAAAACCTTATTGAATTATCTTTGTTTTTATATAATACACGTCCCTTTTGGAGAACGTTTGTTATTTTTAAGCTATTTTACAAATTAGGGTGACGCTGAATTTCTGAACGGAACCTTCTTGTGCATGGTTAATCAATACCACTTTTATAGTTATTAATCGCTTTGAATATGCTATCCATATTAATATTATTATATCAATATTTATATCACATATTGCTTAGTTGTACATCCCACATTACCATTTTATAGTTTTATAACTTTTCGGATACCCGTTTGCATCCATCGCATTTAAGATACATATAATTGCATCCATAGATCACATTACTACATAATAATGTGATATTAACACTCCATGTTTAATAAATTGCATCCTAATTAATATTGGAACTATAAATGTAACCCTAATCGATAATTGTGCATCCATATCCTTGAAATTATATCTATTTGCATATCATATTATATGTTCCAGTTTAGTGTTCTGATAGTACTCATGCTTGTTTATTTATACATATGCTTATGTTAGTTTGATTATGAGCATCCACATGATATCTTGTGCTTCCTGACATGACCTGTTACACTTCCTACTTGACATGACATGGTATCGTACACTCTTGACATGATATGACACTTTTATACATTACCTGGCTGGACCTGATGTACCATGGCTTTACCTGTTACCTGATCTTGTGTCTAATGCCAACAAACCTAACATGTAGTCCTCATGGACCGTTCCTGTTGTCTATCCAGACAAACCTGCTTTTACTTGATCCTATGTTGGCATTAGTTCTTGATTACTGAATACCTGACTCGACATACATAACTTGGGGGTATGGGGAAATCAAAAGTGTAAACTAAAGTGTAACTTAAAAGGGTATTACTTGATCCGTGATCCCGGGGGGTAACGGGACAGAGCCATTCGTGACTCTTACATTTTCCTGATCCGGGGGGTAACGGGACAGAACCACTATTGGTTCACATATTCCTGATCCGTGGTCCCGGGGGGTAACGGGACATATCCTTTGAGTTACATGGAGGATTACTCAATTGATTTCAAAGACTTTAGAATAGAAAACCTGATAGAACAGTTTAGTTTACCCACTGCACGCTACCCTGTACTGGTATGATTCATATTATTGTTATTCTTGCTGTATTCATATTTATATTACATTGCCTGCTACACTGTTCATATTATATTACTTGATGACATGACGCGCTGACGTCTGGGTTTTGCATGGCCCAGATTCCGTACCGCTGTTGCAGTCCGAGCAGGAGTACTTCAGCCAGCAGGCTGAGCTGTGAGTTCAGTAGTAGTTAGTTTTATTTCCTGCATTTATTTCCTGATGTGAGCCCGCATTATGGGATACACTTTTCAGTTATTTGTATTGGATCATTTGCTTCCGCATTTATTTATTATTGACTCCTATTATTCTGGATTATGGACATGTTTTAGATAGTTTTATCTTGTTCTTGATATCTCTACAGCCGTAATGTGACTGTTGATGGATACTTCCTACCCACAGGTAGCATGGTTGGCTATGTCACGTGCCCAATCTAGCGTACTCTGGGAAGCGGGGCGTGACATGGTTCTTTTGGTATCAGAGACATAGGATAGTCGGGTTGATTCTTTTGTAGTTGGGGTACCCAATACACGAATCAGAATACCCGTGTTTAGGAAACATGTCCTGCCACCTTGACCGTTTTACCATTCTTGAATCACATTCTTCCTGATTATATCTTTTACGATGTGCAAACTTCCTTTGCATATCGATTCGAAAACCTGATTCCTTGTTATCTCTAGGACTTAGGCGACTTGGATGGAGTTATGTAATTGTGGATATGATACCGCGGCATAGTTACAATGCGGTACTCTATTTAAGTATCTTGGAGTTCTAGCCTTGATCTATATTCAAAATCTATCATCATGCTAATGTTGGGTATTTTGAGTTCAGGATTATGGCCGGTAAGAAATTGAAGACATATCAGAGGCGTGTGGACGAAGCCGCCATGCTTGGAGTGATAAGAGGAATGCTGGAGAATCAAAGAAACAGACCGAGCTGATCCAGCAGCAAGCGGACTCATTTCAGGAAGGTTTGCAGATCGTTCAGCAGTCTGTGAACAATGTTGGAGCTAGACCAGTTGACCGAGTAGGGACCGTAGCAGATTTCAAGCGGTTGGGTCCGTCTACATTTACTGGTTTAAAGGAGCCGTTGCCAGTGGAGCAGTGGCTAGTTGACACAGAGAACTTGCTTTTTGCGGCACAGATTCCAGATGACAAAAAAAGTTGTTGTGGTACGCATTCAGCTAGTGGATTACGCCCGAGAATGGTGGCTTGTAGAAGAGAACCGTTTGCCCAAGCCGATCAAGTGGGCGGATTTTTCGAAGAGTTTCCTGGAGAAGTTCTTCCCGCGGACTGCGCGGGAGGAAATGGAAGAGAAGTTCATCGGACTAAAGCAGAAGGGAGCACCCGTAGATGTGCATGTAGCAGAATGGACGAGACTCAGTAGTTTCGCTGGACCTTTAGTTGCCAACGATGCAGACAGGGCACGGAGGTTCATGCGTAGACTGGACGTGGACATCCAGAGGCAGATTGGCTCCCTGGGTTTGACCACTTTCTCACAAATACTTGCAGCAACCAAGAGCAGCAGAGTTTATCTGGGATGAAAGGGAGTTTGCAGCAGACAACAGTTGCGTTAAGGAAGCAGTTCGGTCGGGCCGGTCTAGTTTAGGGCTAGGCCGACAAACAATATTCTTGCATCAATGGAAGTGATGAAAGTAAAGAGCCGGCTGTTGTTCGTGATTCTATGGACGTGTTTGAAGATATATCGGGTTTACCGCCGAGGAGAGACGTGGAGTTCGCAATTGATCTTATTCCTGGTGCAGCGCCAGTATCTAAAGCGTATTATCCAATGGCGCCAGTAGAGTTGGAAGAAGTAAAGAAACAGGTTGCTGAATTGCTTGAAAAGGGTTGGATTCGAAGCAGTAACTCGCCTTGGGGAGCTCCAGTTCTTCTAGTAAAGAAGAAGGATGGCACAAGAAGGATGTGCATCGACTATCGAGAATTAAACCGGGTGGCTATCAAGAACAAGTATCCGATCCCTCGCATTGGAGAACTTTTTGAGCAGCTTAGTGGCGCGAGGATATTCTCGAAGTTGGATTTACGATCCAGATATCATCAGGTCCGAGTGAAAATAGAAGATAATTGCAAGACGGCGTTCCGAACTCGGTATGGACATTACGAGTACTTAGTGATGCCTTTCGGAGTAACGAATGCGCCGGCAGTATTCATGGACTTGATAAACCGAATCTTTTCACCGTTCTTGGATCAGTTCATTGTGGTATTCATTGACGATATTCTGGTTTACTCGAAGAGTTTTGAGGAGCATGCTGAGCATTTGAAGATCGCACTGCAGACGTTGAGACAGGAGAAGCTTTATGCGAAGATGAGTAAGTGCGAGTTTTGGCTGGAGAAAGTAAAGTTTTTGGGACATGTTGTGTCTGGCGATGGAATTGCCGTCGATCCAGAAAAGATTGCAGCAGTTCGAGATTGGCCTATTCCAAAGAATGTTGCTGAGATAAGAAGTTTTCTTGGATTAGCCGGATACTACAGAAGATTTGTGGAGAACTTTGCTCGTCTGGCAGAGCCGTTGACCAAGCTTACGCGCAAGGAAGTACCTTTTATATGGACGGATAAGTGTGCGTTAGCTTTTGAGACGTTGAAGCAGAAGTTGATAACCGCCCCTATTCTGACCGTGCCAGACAATTCCGGAGGATTGGTGATTCATAGCGACGAATTTGGGAAAGGATTGGGATGTGTTTTGATGCAGCATGGGAAGGTTGTAGCGTACGCATCGAGACAACTGAAGACCCATGAGAAGAATTATCCAACTCATGACTTGGAGCTTGTGGCTGTGATTTTCGCTTTGAAGATTTGGAGACACTACCTTTTAGGCGAAAGGGTTGAAGTTCTTACAGATCATAAGAGCTTGAAGTACGTGTTCACACAGAAGGAGCTTAACATGAGGCAGCGTAGATGGTTGGAGCTGATGGCTGACTACGATCTTGATCTTAAGTACCATCCGGGAAAGGTTAATGTTGTGCCGGATGCGCTTAGTCGGTTACCAGTAATTCAGGTGTTAACTACGCAGAAGGAGATCGTCGCAGATTTTCGAAGATTTGACTTGGAGGTTGTGCTACCGCGTTCTACGGGACAGTTGTTGCAGCTGCAAGTACATTCGTCTTTGATCGAGAATATTAAAGCAGCTCAATCGCAGGATCCTAGACTGCAAAAGTTTCGAGAGCAGGTTGAAGCCGGGCTACGAACAGATTTATTGATCCACGAAGATGGTTCGTTGAGGTATGGTAGCCGTTTGTGTGTGCCAAAGGGTGATGTTCGTGAAGAGCTTATGAAGGAGGCACACAGTTTAGCTTATTCTGTACATCCAGGAGGCACAAAGATGTACCGAGATATTCGACAGCATTTCTGGTGGGAGGGCATGAAGCGGGAGATTGCTCGCTTTGTGGCAAAGTGCTTGGTGTGTCAGCAAGTTAAGGTTGAACATCAAAGGGTTGCTGGTTTATTGCAACCACTTCCGATTCCTCAGTGGAAGTGGGAACATATAACCATGGATTTCGTGACGGCTTTACCGCGGAGTCCAAAAGGCAACAATGCAGTATGGGTAATTGTTGACCGATTGACCAAGGCAGCTCACTTTATTCCTTTTCGGTTTGGTCAATCAACAGAGACTTTGGCAGAGCGGTACATGCAGGAGATTGTAAGATTGCATGGAGTACCGGTGAGCATCGTGTCCGATCGGGACACTCGGTTCTTATCACACTTCTGGAGGAGTTTACAGGAAAGTTTGGGGACTCGATTGAAGTTTAGCACAGCTTATTATCCTCAAACTGATGGTCAGTCGGAGAGAACGATCCAAACTCTTGAGGATATGTTGAGAGCATGCATGTTGGACTTCAAGGGGTCTTAGGAGGATCATCTACTTTTGGTGGAGTTGTCTAACAACAACAGTTTTGAGGCAACTATTCAGATGGCTCCATTTGAAGCTTTGTATGGTCGTAAATGCCGTTCACCTGTTTGTTGGGACGATGTCGGTGAACGAAAATTATTGGGACCAGATTTGGTTGTGCAGACAGTTGAGAAGGTTAACACTATCAGAAATCATATGAAGGCAGCACAGGACCGACAGAAGAGTTGGGCAGATACGTCAAGAAGACCTCTAGAGTTCACCGTGGGAGATTTGGTATTCTTGAAGATATCACCGACTAGAGGGGTGATTCGTTTTGGAAGTCGAGGAAAGCTTAGTCCTCGATTCGTTGGACCCTTGAGATCGTGGAGCGTGTTGGTGAGGTAGCGTATCGTTTGGCATTACCGTAGTCCTTGGCAAATGTGCACGATGTGTTTCACGTATCTCAACTACGAAGGTATGTTCGAGATGAAACACACGTTTTGGATCATTCGGAGCTAACAGTACGAGAAGACTTGACTTTTGAGGAGCGACCGATTGAAATCGTGGATCGAAAGGAAAAGGTTCTTAAGAACAAGGTTATCCCCCTTGTGCTTGTTTTTTGGGGTAATCGCTCGCATGGAGAGTCCACTTGGGAACGAGAAGATGAAATCCGGCAGAAGCTTCCTCACCTTTTCTTGTAGTTATCTATCTTTGTATTCTAGGAATTTCGATGACGAAATTCTTTTTGTAGTTGGGTATAATGTAACACCCGAGTCCAATGCTACTATTTTCAGTTACTGTTTGAGCATAATGTGGTACTCATTTCATTTAACTTGCTTGTTTGTTGCTTACTGTAAAATTTACCCGGCAAAGTCATTTCTACATATAACAAATTTTGGCATCTAAAATAAAATTGAAAATATTCATCTTGGCCTACTTGACACCCCTAGCCTCGTGGTAGCGTCCGTGCATTGTGTTCTCGTCCCGTTCAGTGAAACGGGCGAGTTTGGACGGCTACGCGCGCGTACATGTGTCCGTTTTGGGGGTATGCTTTTTAATCATAAAACACTTAATTTTAAAATTTGGATCCTGCTTAAAATCTTATTATTTCAATTTCAAATTTTTGGACTCGACCCGGGCGCGATTTGGAAATGTTTTATTTGGCGCCAAAATCCCAAATTTTAATATTATTAAAACCACCGCATATATTTTTCTAACTAACCTGATATCTTACTGTTCATTACCTATCTTTTAAATCTTTAAATTAACCTATATATATATTCTACTGTTCCTTAAAATGTTTTGAATTTTTAATTAATATTTATCCCTAACTAACGATTCCCCTTTAGCCAATCGCGTTCCTTTTAATTCCGTGGGCCCCCATCTGCAGCTCTCTCTCTCTCTCTCCACTTTTTCTCTCTCTCTCTCATATATTCTCTCGTACTTCTCTTTATCATTCTTTCTCTTCTTGCTTCATGTCTCGTTTCTCATTTTTTTAACTGTTCTTTTGTTGCCGGAATTCCGTCGTGCCAGTGACGCTTCTCGACGTTCCAGCAAGGTACCCCGACCCATGTGGTTCCTTTGTTCATCGTTTGGGTTCATTCCGTGAACCGTGCGCCCGTCGCGAGTTTTCCCCGCCGACGGTTAACGTTCCGTTTTTCCGATTCGCGACCTATCGAGGCAAGTTAATCTTGCTACATGCTATATAATTTATTTTATACCTATTTAAATAAATACCATACCTATAGTTTAAATCTAGTACCCCCATGTTTAATTTTATAACGTTTCGATGTTCCGTTTGCATCCGTTTATATCATATTAAATCTAGATCATGAAAACTTATCTTGTGACATACTAGATTATATTATACTGCAACCATATCATTTAAAATATATATCGTCGTAATATTTATTATTATTATCTTTAATTAGTTTATAATCTTCATTTTATAATGTTATACATTTGAAAATCTTATAGTTTACACATGAAACGTCGTTGAAAAATCGGATATGACAAATCTGAAATTTACTGTACACTTTATCTTATAAAATTCATTATAAATCATAGAAAAATCAGTAGTATACGTTCTTTAGTTCGTTACGAAGCTAACTCAGAATAATATAACTCTATGAAATATTTACTTGCAAAATAAATTGTTTAAATAACGTAAAATGCAAATGAAAATGTCTCCAAATTGCTGTCTAGGGAAATTCCAGCAGCAAACTTTCAATTTCGAATGTTCATAACTTTTTGTAGGGACAACCTGAGATGCTTATACTTATAAAACTGAAAACCTTATTGAATTATCTTTGTTTTGGTATAAGACACGTCCCTTTTGGAGAACGTTTGTTATTTTTAAGCTATTTTACAAATTAGGGTGACGCTGAATTTCTGAACGGAACCTTCTTGTGCATGGTTAATCAATACCACTTTTATAGTTATTAATCGCTTTGAATATGCTATCCATATTAATATTATTATATCAATATTTATATTACATATTACTTAGTTGTACATCCCACATTACCATTTTATAGTTTTATAATTTTTCGGATACCCGTTTGCATCCATCGCATTTAAGATACATATAATTGCATCCATAGATCACATTACTACATAATAATGTGATATTAACACTCCATGTTTAATAAATTGCATCCTAATTAATATTGGAACTATAAATGTAACCCTAATCGATAACTGTGCATCCATATCCTTGAAATTATATCTATTTGCATATCATATTATATGTTCCAGTTTATTGTTCTGATAGTACTCATGCTTGTTTATTTATACACATGCTTATGTTAGTTTGATTATGAGCACCCACATGACATCTTGTGCTTCCTGACATGACCTGTTACACTTCCTACTTGATATGACATGGTACCGTACACTCTTGACATGATATGACACTTTTATACATTACCTGGCTGGACCTGATGTACCATGGCTTTACCCGTTACCTGATCTTGTGTTTAATGCCAACAAACCTAACATGTAGTCCTCATGGACCGTTCCTGTTGTCTATCCAGACAAACCTGCTTTTACCTGATCCTGTGTTGGTATTAGTTCTTGATTACTGAATACCTGACTCGACATACATAACTTGGGGGTATGGGGAAATCAAAAGTGTAAACTAAAGTGTAACTTAAAAGGGTATTACTTGATCCGTGGTCCCGGGGGGTAATGGGACAGAGCCATTCGTGACTCTTACATTTTCCTGATCCGTGGTCCCGGGGGGTAACGGGACAGAACCACTATTGGTTCACATATTCCTGATCCGTGGTCCCGAGGGGTAACGGGACATATCCTTTGAGTTACATGGAGGATTACTCAATTGATTTCAAAGACTTTAGAATAGAAAACCTGATAGAACGGTTTAGTTTACCCACTGCACGCTACCCTGTACTGGTATGATTCATATTATTGTTATTCTTGCTGTATTCATGTTTATATTACATTGCCTGCTACACTGTTCATATTATATTACTTGATGACATGACGCGCTGACGTCTGGGTTTTGCATGGCCCAGATTCCGTACCACTGTTGCAGTCCGAACAGGAGTACTTCAGCCAGCAGGCTGAGCTGTGAGTTCAGTAGTAGTTAGTTTTATTTCCTGCATTTATTTCCTGATGTGAGCCCGCATTATGGGATACACTTTTCAGTTATTTGTATTGGATCATTTGCTTCCGCATTTATTTATTATTGACTCCAGTTATTCTGGATTATGGACATATTTTAGATAGTTTTATCTTGTTCTTGATATCTCTACAGCCGTAATCTGACTGTGGATGGATACTTCCTACCCACAGGTAGCATGGTTGGCTATGTCACGTGCCCAATCTAGCGTACTCTGGGAAGCGGGGCGTGACAACAACCTTTTTCCGTTTCTACCCCATGTGCAAGCCAGCACTGAAATAACCTGGGCAGAAACAAAATATACAGGAAAACAAAACACCACATAATAAGAGTTACTGTGTAAATACGAGTCAACTCTGAGTTGACTCGGCCGCGGATCTGCGGCGGATCGCACTAATCCGCCGCACTTCCGCGGCGTTCTAACCGAGTTGGGATCTCGTATTTCTCCAGTATTCTTATAATTCCCTGCTGTGAATTTTCATACCTATCAAATAATTTTTTCGACACGTTTAAAATTGACAGAAACTTGAGAGGTCCGGGGTTAAGTTTTCGTGTTTTTCCGACGATCGAAGTTCTAATTAGTTGCTAACAAGCTAGTAAAGGCTTACTAGGCTCTGATACCACTGTAAGTTCATGTCACGCACCCCACGAGCTTGTACGGAGGCGGAATATATGAAAAAAAATTATCAAAGCTTCGTAACACGGACTTGAGCACACGGATCGTGTCTAAACCATTACTAGCAAACTACGAGAGGTTTAACTACTCGGATTCGAAGTTATACCTCACGTTACTTATCCTTCGGGTCTTCATCGCTGTCCTCCGCACCTCGTAGGCTCTATGGAACATGAGCACCTCAACGGCCTCCTCGAGTCAAAGACGATCCACCCGAGAGTCTATAGTCCGAGCTCCTATCTCGAATCTGAGATAACTACGGCTTCGAGATCGCTAATCTAGAAGTCCTAGAGGATGTAGAGTAATTAGATGGATTACTTAGTCACTTAAACCCTAGGTTTCTCAACTCATGAGAGCTTTTAGGGTTTGAGGAAGAAGATGAAGACTTGAGAAGAGAGAAAGCTTTTGTGATAATGATATGAATAATAACTCATAAAAAAATATAATGAAGCATACAAATATCTCTTGATCAAATATGTAGAAATATCTTGTGAGCTTCATTTAATACTAAGGGTGAATCACCTCAGGAGTCATTAAGCATTTAATGAAAACTTACAACTCATCTCTCCACCTCATTTGTGTTTAATCCATAAAGAAAAAACAAATGAGTCATCTTCTTCTAGAAGCTTCCTGACAAATTACGAGACTGCCCCTCCCAACCGTATTTCTGAAAAACACGGATAATTTTTGACTGAATAAATCCATCTGTATAATACTAGAATCTGGCTTAAACCAAAGCCAGCTAGTATTATCTGCCCGATCATAATACGTGCACAAGTGTACATAAGTGATCGCGGCCCTGCCGTAAAACCATACGGCCTCTACACCTTTTGCCCGGTGCAGGAAAACTCTCTGTGTGGGACTCTAAAGACTCGACACTACGCAGGCAGTGGGTTTAACCACAGGCCGCAAGCGGTACTAACTGTACGTAACGGTCCCCAGGTAGATGTCGATAAGAAGGACGATGAGGAAACCCATCCGAACTCCTACTGAGCTTGATGTGACAATCTCCGTACAGTCCAGTCTGTTCGTCTAGGACTATCGCATATCGGGCCTAAGGGGCGGTAAACGGTATAAGTCGTGTCAGAGTGAAGCCCATTACACCTTGAGAAACTACTGGAACCTACCAGTCAATCTCGTTTGCCCTGGCCAGGGACTTTGCGTAATGGCTCTCCATACACAGCGCGATATCAACCCCCAATACCGGGAGAGACGAATCCTGTCTAACCGCCACTGCCTCCAAGTGCTTCGGGACTGCACCCAACTACTACCTGTTTGCACGACTCCTTTGAGCCGTGGTAGGATAGTAATCTAAGTACAGTGGGAACACACCCGAGGCGAAGTAGCAGTGTCAAGTCGACAGACTAAGTTGTACTCATGTCACCTAGGAACTGCTATCTGACGATAGGTATAAGACCAACCTGCAGTTCCCGGCGAGTCCTGTCCGATGTACCCGTAACCTAACGAGCGCCTGCATACTATCTCCAGTACGACATACTGATGGCTGTAGGACAGACCATCTCCCCAACTGGGATGAGAAGCGTACACACTAGTCTAGTCCGGAGTATCGATACCCTGTCTCGATAATCCTACGACCAAGGACCTGTATAGGATGTTGTTTATAGACTACCCAGCCCCCACTAGTGTGACTGCCATCACAACGCTGGTAATCAAGTAAAGATCCTAAGGGCTCTACTAATATGTATAAGCGATACGTTAAAAGAAACATATGCACATATTAAAGTAGACACAAACCAAGTAGCATACTACCATTTTTAGCAAGACTGTCAATACAACCGTAAATATCCCAAGCTTCCATTACGTAATATACAAACTAGTATGATACAGTAATGGCCTCTAGGTTATAAACACTAACATCATGGCAGTTACTAATGATATGAATGTATAGCATATGAGTTTGTGATGGTGCTTCATTGTAATCATCTGTAATTGTGCGAGTGTTATATTCTATACGTTTCATGGTAGTTACTAATGAAGTGTACGTGTAGCAGGTGAGTCTGTATCGGTGTCATATAGTAATTATTAGTAATTGTGTATGTGTCCTAACAAAGATATTCGCAAAAGTATAGTAAGGGAAAAGAAACATGGCATAGGTAAACCAGCATATAAGACATGAATTATAATAAATAAGAAGTGTTCATAATAAATTTTTTTGTCGGGGGTGCTATACTCCATCCACCCGATTTTCCACTTGTAGATACTAAATCTACTCACCGGACTACAGTACAAGCTAGTTGAATCATACGACCTCCTTGCTTCGCCTCGGGCGCCTCCGCTAACGGTCATTCAAGCGTAAAAACACAAAATTTAATAAGATGATCATACCGATAAAACCTAACGAGGAAAATACAACACTCGAAAGATTATAGTTTATAAAAGTAAGTTCGAAAAAAATGCGGTTGTAGGCTCATTATGAAACATCCCCTAAAATAGTAAATACAATATTTAAACTCAAACTAAAATTCTACATATAAATAAATAAGTTAACTTTTATACCCCAAAATATCTTTTCCAGATTCCAAGTACAAGACATGAAATAAAATATAAAACTATAACGTGTTTCAGATCATTTTTAACAGAGAAGAAAACAACTTTCCAGTTTTAAGTCAAGCCGGCTTAAAACGGGTTGAGCCGTCTCAAAGAAGGAGTCGAGCCGGCTCAAAATGGTTTTGAGCCATATCAAGAGAACATAGAAGAAATGATGATTCTAAGAGACTTATGAGCCGGCTCAAAACTTATCTGGGTCGTCTCAAAGAAGCAAAGAAGAGATGATGATTTGAAAAGACTTATCTGCCGGCTCAATAATATCAGAGCCATCTCGAACATAGTTTTTCGAGAATTTTAAAAATAATCCAGTACTCAAAACTTTTGAATCATTAAACTCATTCAAATTTAACAAATACTCATACAAAAACTTATCATAAAACCTATCATGCATGAATAAAGTATATAACTAAATAATATCTTTATTCTAAGTAAAAGAAAGTCCTATATACCTTATTTGGGATCAAGAAACTCTTCAAATGGAAGGAACTCTTCAAATTTTAGCAAACTTGAGAGCTTTATATATATATATATATATATATATATATATATATATATATATATATATATATATACTGGAGAAGAAAGAAAATGAAAATGAAAATGGATATAGGTACATATAGCATGCTGATCTCATACCTCCCTCTCGCATTATTTTATTGTCACCATACCTCCCTCTACAATTAACTTATTTAGAGAAAATAAGTAAAAATGTTAATATTATAATATACTTACTATGCCATAATAAATTTTAAGTAAAAAAGAAAGATTGGTTTTATTATTGGAAATTACACGCATACCAAATTATGAAAAGCCAATTCAATAAATGTTATCATTTTAGTAAAAATCATTATATCATTATTTAAATTCTAAATTAAAATTTTTAATTTTTTTTGAATGTTTCACGGATGTTTATGAGTTTGACATCGGAATGACTTATTGAGTTATTGGCGATTTGACAATTTCCACCCCAGACCTGGTACTTGACACTCTATGAGGACAAGACCGGACTGTACGGTGATTGTCACTAATAAGCTCTGTTGGGTATGGATGAATTTGCTTGTCGACCTTTTTTGACATATATATGGGTAGTCGTTATATACAGTTAGTGCCACTGACGTGCTTGTCGGTTATGGATATGATTCAATAACTCACTGCCGGCGTATTATTGAATTTTTAGAGTCCCATACAGAAAGTTTCCCCACTCAAGCGAAACGATATAGTGTGCGTATGATGATATATACGGGAGCTCAATTAAACACGTGTATATGATATATGTATATTAATCGGACGTTTGATAATACTGGCCGATTTATTATAAAACCAGATTATTAAATCAAGTGTTGATTTAATAAAACATATATTAATATGAATTAGTATTATTTTCACCCACTCTCTCTAATGTGTGTGTGTATGATAAATATACTAATTTATGTATATGATACATATACCAGCTGTAACATTTCAGAAAAATAAAATATTATTTTTGGAATTTAAATAATAAAATAATATATTTCGCGAAAACTATTCGATTTTCGAATAGGGCTTTTTCGTAAAATGGTATAATTATATACCAATATTTGGAAAATAATTGGAGATTAAAATGATTTATTTATTAAAAAAATATTTATCGTATTTGGGAATTTTTATAATTAATTATATGCAAGTTTAAATTAAACTTGATTAGTGCACTACTAATCACGATTAAGCCAAATCTGTATTTTTATATTTTCATGGCTAGTGCACCATATTATGTTGCATTTTGTTGCATGTTTGTTGTTTCATTTATGTTGTTGGGTTTTTAAAAGAAAATAAAAAGTGAGAGAGAAAAGAAAAGAGATGACATAATTGAGGAGAGAGAGGCGGGCACAAGATGGCATGTGATGAGAGCGACAGAGGGTATGGCTCCAACTTTCCTTCACCAATTATTCTTTCATCACTTCATTTCTTTTTTCACTTCAACCTTCATCTTCTTCATCTCCTCCATCACCCTCCTCTACCCCATGAAAACATCCCCAAATCTTCACTAAAACCCCATGCTACCTTCACAAAAAATCTGATCCCCACCTCATCCTACACCTCATAGTAAGTCCAAGTTTGGATTTTAAAGACTTTGGGCATCTAGGGTTTTTCTTGAGTTTCTCCCATGAGGTATAAATTCCACTTCTCTTATTGTAAATTAGTTTCTTTACCTCCTATGGTGTTTTAGAGTTAAACTAGAGTAGATAGTGATCTTGGAATTTTCTAGATTCATGTTTAGTGGAAGATTAGACTTGTGAAGTGGTAAATTGAGCAGTAGTGAGTGTTTGTAAGACTTAGGTGATGATTTTCTGGACTAATTAAAAAACTTAAACCGAAAACCAGAACTTAGAATTTGCGAGACATCGGATTTCGACAGTTTGTGATGCTATATAGGAATCTGGGATGATCCGAGACCACCATAAAATAAGTTCCCATGACAGAGAGATGTGCAGGGCGTCTAGAGTTTTCCCCCAAGACCCGAGACCCTAATTCCAATGTGAGGCCGCAGATTACTTAGTGGTGGCCGCAAATTGCGGCCACATTGTGTTGGAAGGTGATGATTTTTGGTTGGTGGTTCCCTTATCTTATATCAAGAGCAACCCTATACGCTAAATGTCCTAGTTTGACATAGGGTGAAATCTGGGAGTGGTTTTCCTAGGTTGTTGTTTTCTTGTTTTGCGAATTTTGAAACTTGGTTTTGGTATTTGAGTTTGGATTTCGTCGTTGGACGTTTGTACGTCAACGACGAGAGTTATTTGGTTGATCTTGCATGCGTAAGCTATAGGTTTTAACCTATAAACAATTCGTGTGCCGTTTCAGATTTCGGACTTGCTTTTAATATCATTTCGATATGTGTTGATTTGTAGGCACCTTCGCATGGACTTCCGAGGCGAAGAAGTACATCGACTTCGACTAAGAGAGGATATTGCAGGTGAGTAGATTTATATCTACGGGGGAAGTCGGATGGATGGCATATAGCACCCCCGCAACCTTTATAATGGAAACATATATATAGGATATAGTTAGAGAAACCCATAGATGAAATTATAGATATGATCAAAGAATTCGCATTAGATGATATGATTGTTACAATATGGAGTTATAAGAGGATATGAGCGGATATGCTTGATATGAGGATGTGAGGCGATATGAATATTTAATTTACATATGCCAAGATATGAAAAGAGATTGATAATGATATGATATGAGATCAATAAGGATATGACATGAGATATATATATATATGTATGTATATAGGAGAATAAAAGATGATATGATGTATGAGACCGTAGATCCGTATCTTTGTTAATGAATAGGATGATAGGATCCTTATTCTGTGTGATGTCACCGTATGATGGATTACTGTACGCGATGAGTTATACCGGAAGAATGATTCGCACTCGTGATTTAAGGTTGACGATCGAGGATATTGCCATATCGAATGTTATGAGGTGGGCTCGTCGACGTAATGATGCCACCTGAACCATACTTATTTCCAAAACTGACGAACCGTATGCATCTTTTAAATGGAAACCTCAAGCGATGCTACGGATTTTCAAATGGTGTCTTTTCCTTAAAAACACCGTAGCCCCTATTTTCAAAACTACGATTTGTATCTTTTAAAACTGACCGTATGGTTCATGTGTAGAGAGTTATACCTGTTGGTTATTCATGTTTGGGTGGGATTATCTCTTGTAACTTAAGCACCAGGATCCCGGTATTGATTATTATATGAGATCATCTGCTAGTACACCTGCACAATTACCGTTGATGCGCATATTAACTTACACAGATTTTCCGGCTCACACACATTCATTATCAGTAATTTCCATGCCACTTGCACAGTAAAACTGCTATATCATGATGACATTCCTTATTTATTCAGTACTATTACATGACATGCTTTCATGATATACTAGACATGCTCACATTACTGTTCTATGTTGCATACATCGTACTTTATGGTTATAAGCATTGAAATGTTGTTTTTATGAGATCTCTGGATTTGAGAACCGTGATTATATTTTAAAGGAAATTGTGCATTGTTTTAAAAACACGGTTTCTCTTGATATAATATTTCGAGACGTCCACCATGAGTTTTCTCAGTTTTGAGCTTGTTTTCGAAACACGATTCGAGGAGTGGGAGGCACCGTCTGCGGGTACATGGTGGACCCGGTATGGTACTCCGGGATAAGAAATGATTTTTATAGTGTAGACGATGAGCCTGGCAAAGGGAGCATTACATACCGGTGATATTTTGGACCCGGCAGTTATCCGGACGATACCGACCGGAGTCATGAGATAGATATAATGGACGATCTGAGTATGCAGCGCCTGAGATGAGATAGATATGAGGGCCGATTTGAGTATGTGGCACCTAAGATATGAGGATTTACGTGTCGATGCTGGACACGGGTTTTCATGATGTTTCGAGTGTCTATATTGGACACTCTGGTTCCATGATATTGATGTGTCGTTGATGGACACACGTTGGTTGATTTCCTCATACATACAGGCATATGTTTTCATAATGATTCAAGTGTCGATATTGGACACTCAGGTTCCATGATATTTCTTGTGTCATCGATGGACACACGTGGATGACATCCACATGCATGCATTCATATGATTAAGATGTTATTTATATATATGTCATTGCACTAACTCGATTGTTGACATATGTGCATACATGGTCACCCTAGATATCATAGTATTACCTTCATGATATAGTATAACCTAGGAGTCGTTGTATATTCAATTTCTATCTGCTGATGTTTTCTACTCACGAGTTGGCAATTCACCTCCGTTGTGCCATAGTTTCTTGCAGGTTTGACCGCTTGGATCAGTGGAGGTATTGCTGGCACACAGCTTGCTTTCAAGGTGGTTGCTATGGTAGGTGGGACATATTGGATCGTGCCCACTCTCGCACTTCTTACATTCTATTGTATCTAGATATCTCCATCAAATTAGAACTAGACTTTGTATATTGGTAGACTTAGTCAAACTTGGGTTGCGAGACTTAGAGCGATGGGTGTATGTTCGCTATTTGTGGTTTTTGATGTCTTGCTGTTTTCATTTATTCATTCTATGTTGATCTTCACCGTTGGGCGTCGCGTGTGTGTGTGTGTGTTGCATGGTTGTGATTCCGCCGTTTGGCGAAAAGCTAGCTCTCGCTTGGGGATGCCTATATATATTGCATGTACGTGGTTTTTGGATCAAAGTATACAAGGGAGGTGCTGCCCAAATTTTTAAAGAAATGAAAAATGTTTTTAACTATCATATAACCCACTTGTATTTTCATATATCATTAGTCCTGCATTTTAAAGAAAAACTTGATTTCACTATACCTTTATTTCAAAACTGCATCTCCACTATTTTACGCAAAAAGGTTTAGATTTCTGGGCTTCGGCTTACTTGAATTAAGTTACGCCTTTAAACGTTGCGTGATTTAAGTGCCGGTCACGAGCTAAATTCTCGGTTGTGACAAAATTGGTATCAGAGCGTTAGCTTTAACCTTGGTTCAAGTTTAGGCTTGACCTTTTGGAACTTAGACTTGACTGAGGGGGTATTAGACCCGAACTTTCGTCGCATTGGTTGACCTTGATTGATGGAGTAAGTGGCTTGAGTAGAGTGATGTACCGTGTGTATGTTCCGCGGCATAATTACGAGACGCTGCTCCGCTTAAGTGACCTTAAGATGTACATTTCTTGAGATTCGTGATTCTCTTTTTTCCCATGATCATACGCCTATTGACTTTGTTCTTTCCTATGATCATATATCCATTTTGGACCTGTTGATTCCTTTCGCTTCTTTGATCTATCTTCATCGATACCTGTTTGAGATTCCTGTCACCATGGTTTGAGCACAGAGAGAGCTGCTGCTAGTGATGCGGTCAGAGCGAACTCGTCATGGACGAAGGCTGACCATGATGTTTTCTGGTGACATAGGAACGTATCGGTATAGTGTTTGTGTTGAGATCTCTCGTTTGAGGCGAGTGTTTGGATTTGCACCAGATGATCGGGCCATTGATAGAAGCTGCCAGATTGAGAGGACTGTTGATGTACATCTTACCTCAGAGGTCGCGATGTTTTCTACCGTGCAGATAGGTGACCCAGCTGTTGCTGAGATTGACGGGATGTCACCTCTAGAGTTTTTAGAGCTAAAACCCCTGGAGCTTTCAGACAGAGATGTGAAAGAGGACCGCCAGTCTATCTCGATTAGAGCGACGAAGATGATTTGTCTGATTTGATGCGCCGTTGCAGGCTCAGTTGAGTTGAAGAATTCCAGTTTGAAGGATCTTACTCAGATCAAGAGTAAGTCGATCAAGAGAGGGCATTTTTCGTGGGATGCCCCGATGTGAGATCAGTAAGTTGATCAGCTTCGGATAGAGGACCTTACCCCGATGCGTTATGAGTTGATCGAGAAAGGACAAATGAAGCGTATACCTCCGATGATTGGGACGAGTTCCCGAGGATGGGTTCGGCTAGATATATTCCACAGAGTGGTGAAGATACCCGAGTTCGTAATTTCGAGTCTTTATGAGAAACTCCAGATTGACTGTATCCGAGAAAGAATTGGCGTACGAAGACAGCAAGAGATAATGTCGAAGTGGACGATAACGAAGATGGATGGAACAAGAGATTCGTGCGAGATGTTAACGAGCTGTTGTTATTCCCCGTTGATACCAGAGGTTTGATATGTATGCAAAGGTATTAGTTTTGGCCAAATTTCAGAGGAAAGTTGTGCTGAGGACGCAGCTGTCCAGTTATGAGAAAAGAGTTAATCAAGAGTGCCAACCTCCGTATAGTTCAGCATATGTGAGATCGGAAGAGACCTAAGCATGTTCTTTCCAGGATGCCGCAGCGATGAGGATTTGCATCCAGGATCAGATGTATTGCGTGTATTTAGAGGACCAGATGCCGCCGACAGTAATGTGCCATTTGCGAGTGGTCATGTTGATTGGCCAAACGGTGATCAGAGGAGTTCCAGAGCGGGGCTATTCCGTTAGTGCACCTGACCGGGTCGACAAGAAGAAGGATCGTGAGATTGGTAATCCATGGAGAAAATGAGGACTCTAAGACTGAGGACGCCATACCGTGAGCAGGAGGCAGGTAGATGGTCTTGCTCTGCCAGTTTTGGACGCACCGGTATTTTTCGACATTGTAGGAGGTGTACCTCAATATCATTTATTGCGATTGCGTTTTGTAATCCGAGTATCATACTTTTATCGCTTGGATTTGAGTTTCGATGATTGAGTTTCATGATATTGTTTTCGTGCACCATGGCTGCACCTACTGGATATTTATATTTTTGTGCACAGTTATTGCACTTGATTATGTTTTATACATCACGACATTGGTTTATGATTTGTGCATATCTATTGCATATATATTGACTTTGTGCCTTGGTCGCACGTATTTATAATTCCGAGGATTTCGATACTGTCTATTTCGATTTCGTGCATGTCATACGCACTCGATTTGATTTTTGCACTCGGTATAGCTCACATGTGCTTGCGGTGCATCGGTACGTGTTTTGTGCACACAGTTGCACACGTTTATGATTTTTATACACCTTGGTACGCTCGGTGTTGTTTTTGTGCATATTTGAGATATTATTGAGTTTTTGTGCATTTGTTGCACCAGATTTATACTCCGTGCATTGGCGCACCAGATTTACGTTTTCGTGCGCTTTACTGCACTAAATATTTTGTGCGGACCTGACGCACTTGATTTGGATTTCGCGCATATTGGGCGCATGGTATGGGATTTTGTGCACATCGGATGCACTTGATTGAGATTTTTATTCGTGCAGGTTAGTTGCACTGGATTTAGATTTTCGTGCACTTTATATACACTCGATATTGTTGTCGTGCACACTCGTTGTACTTAACAGATGCTTTCGTGCACACCCGTTGCACTTAGTTTGGCCTTTGTGTATATTTGTGGCACTTTTATTGGCTTTGATTTCAATTCGTACCAGACGCACGTGATGTTGGATACGCCTTTTGAGGCTGATTTTATTTATGATTATCGCGTTTTGATATTGGATACTATATTGTATAGTAGCCGAGCATGACTGATCTGAGGACAGTACCTAAGTACTTTTACATGCATAAAAAGTTTACCAAGAGATTTTCAAAAAGGAACTATAGTCTCGCTATTTCCAACGTGTCCGTGAGTTACACGAACTTTCTAAAGGAAAACTTTTTGGGATATTTCAAAAAGGCGGAATGTCTATTTGAGAAAAACGTATAAGAATGTATATTTATTTCTTTACAAATGAGCATCCGCCATTCGTACCATGAGCTACGCATCGCACAACGCTTTAGAAAAGATTTTGCATGTGTTTTATTCAGTTTTAAAGGATTTTTCCAAGGATGCGTACTATATATGTATTTTAGTATTTGACTAGAGTATGTTGGATTTCAACAGTGGACTTCGAGATTTGCATTTCCTTTATAACTCCAGTGATTGCATGACGCTTGACGGAGTTCGATTTTGAGTTTCGCATTCGTTTTCATGCGCTGTGATATTCTTGAGTATTCCGTGATTTCGGATCCCCGTTGAGTTGGATTGATCATTGAAATATTTTAGTATTTGTGGGTCTAAATTTAAATTCAGGGACCGAATTTGTTTAAGGGGGGAAGAATGTAACATTTCAGAAAAATAAAATATTATTTTTGGAATTTAAATAGTAAAATAATATATTTCGCGAAAACTATTCGATTTGCGAATCAAGGGCTTTTCGTAAAATGGTATAATTATATACCAATATTTGGAAAATAATTGGAGATTAAAATGATTTATTTATTAAAAAGATATTGATCGGATTTGGGAATTTTTATAATTAATTATATACAAGTTTAAATTAAACTTGATTAGTGCACTACTAATCACGATTAAGTCAAATCCGTATTTTTATATTTTCTATGGCTAGTGCACCATGTCATGTTGCATTTTGTTGTTTCATTTGTGTTGTTGGGTTTTTAAAAGAAAAGAAAAAGTGAGAGAGAGAAGAAAAGAGATGACATAATTGTGGAGAGAGAGGGGGGCACATGATGGCATGTGATGAGAGAAGGGGGGGTATGGCTCCAACTTTCCTTCATCCATTATTCTTTCATCTCTTCATTTCTTTTTTCACTTCATCCTTCATCTTCTTCATCTCCTCCATCACCCTCCTCTACCCCATGAAAACATCCCCAAATCTTCACTAAAACCCCATGCTACCTTCACAAAAAAATGATCCCCACCTCATCCTACACCCTCATAGCAAGTCTAAGTTTGAATTTTGAAGACTTTGGGCATCTAGGGTTTTTCTTGAGTTTCTCCCATGAGGTATAAATTCCACTTCTCTTCTTTTAAATTAGTTTCTTTACCTCCTATGGTGTTTTAGAGTTAAACTGGAGTAGATAGTGATCTTGGAATTTTCTAGGTTCATGTTTAGTGGAAGATTGGACTTGTGAAGTGGTAAATTGAGCAGTAGTGAGTATTTGTAAGACTTAGGTGATGATTTTCTGGACCAATTAGAAGAGTTAAACCTAAAACCAGAACTTAGAATTTTCCCGACATCGGATTTCGACAGTTTGTGATGCTATATAGGAATCTGGGATGACCCGAAACCACCATAAAATAAGTTCCCATGAAAGAGAGACGTGTAGGCCGTCTAGAGTTTTCCCCCAAGACCCGAGACCCTAATACCAATGTGAGGCCGCAGATTAATTAGTTGTGGCCACAAATTGCGGCCACATTGTGTTGGAAGATGATGGTTTTTGGTTGGTTGTTCCCTTATCTTATATTTAGAGCAACCCTATATGCTAAATGTCCTAGTTTGACCTGGGGTGAAATCTGGGAGTGGTATTCCTAGGTTGTTGTTTTCGTGTTTTGCAATTTTTGAAACTTGGGTTTGGTATTTGAGTTTGGATTTCGTCGTTGGACGTTTGTACGTCAACGACGAGGGTTATTTGGTTGATCTTGAATGCGTAAGCTATAGGTTTTAACCTATAAGCAATCCGTGTGCCGTTTCGGATTTCGGACTTGGTTTTAATATCATTTCGATATGTGTTGATTTGTAGATACCTTCGCATGGATTTCCGAGGCGAAAAAGCACATCGACTTCAACTAAGCAAGGATATTGCAGGTGAGTAGATTTATATCTACGGGGGAAGTCGGGCGGATGGCGTATAGCACCCCCGCAACCTTTATAATGAAAACTTATATATAGGATATAGTTGGAGAAACCCATGAATGAAATTATGGATATGATCAAAGAATTTGCATGAGATGATATGATTTTTACAAGATGGCATGAATTAAGATGTCAATATGATGTTATAAGAGGATATGAGCGGATATGCTTGATATGAGAATATGAGGTGATATGAATATTTAAATTACATATGCTAAGATATGAAAAGAGATTGATAATGATATTATATGAGATCGATAGGGATATGACATGAGATATATATACGTATGTATATAGGAGAATATAAGATGATATGATGTACGAGACCGTAGATCCGTACCTTTATTGATGAATAGGACTATAGGATCCTTATTCTGTGTGATGTCACCGTACGATGGATTACCGTACGCAATGAGTTATACCAGATGAATGATCCGCGCTCGTGATTTGAGGATGACGGTCGAGAATATTGCCATATCGGATGTTATGAGACGGGATCACTGATGTAAAGACACCACCTGAACCATACTTATTTCCAAAACTGACGAATCGTATGCATCTTTTAAATGGAAAGCTCAAGGGACGCTACAGATTTTCAAATGGTGTCTTTTCCTTAAAAACACCGTATCCCCTACTTTCAAAACTACAATTCGTATCTTTTAAAACTTATCGTATGGTTCATGTGTAGATAGTTATACCTGTTGGTTATTCGTGTTTGGGTGGGATTATCCCTCGTAACTTATGCACTAGGATCCCGGTATTGATTATTATATGAGATCATCTGCTAGTACACCTGCACAATTACTGTTGATGCGCATGTTATACTTACACAGATTTGTCGGCTCACATACATTCATCATCGGTAATTGCCATGCCACTTGCACAGTAGAACTGCTGTATCATGATGTCATTCCTTATTTATTCAGTACTATTACATGACATGCTTTCATGATATACTTGACATGCTCACATTACTGTTCTATGTTGCATACATCGTTCTTTATGGTTATAAGCATTGAAATGTTGTTTTTATGAGATCTCTGGATTTGAGAACCGTGGTTATATTTCAAAGGAAATTGTGCATTGTTTTAAAAACACGGTTTCTCTTGATATGATATTTCGAGACGTCCACCATGAGTTTCTCGGTTCTGAGCTTGTTTTCGAGACCCAATTCGAGAAGTGGGAGGCACCGTATGTGGGTACATGGAAGACCCGGTATGGTACCCCGGGGCAAGAAATGATTTTTTTGGTATAGACGATGAGCCTGACAGAGGGAGCACTACCTACCGGTGATATTTTGGACCCGGCGGTTATCCGGAGGATACTAACCGGAGTCGTGAGATGGATATAAGAGCCGATCTGAGTATGCGGTGCCTAAGATGAGATAGATATGAGGGTTGATCTGAGTATGCGGCGCCTGAGATATGAGGATTTACGTGTTGATGTTGGACATGAGTTTTCATGATGTTTCGAGTGTCGATGTTGGACACTCAGGTTCCATGATATTGATGTGTCGTTGATGGACAAACGTTGGTTGATTTCCTCATACATACAGGCATATGTTTTCATAATGATTCGAGTGTCAATGTTGGACACTCGGGTTCCATGACATTGTTTGTGTCTTCGATGGACATGCGTGGATGACATCCACATGCATGCATGCATATGATTCAGATGTTATTTATATATATGTCATTGCGCTAACTCGATTGTTGACATTGTAGGGTTACTAGGCACTCTAATAAGGATCTACAAGGCATCAACCATGCCGGATTAAAATTTTAGTCGTGCCAAATAACTCTAAACAAGATCTTTGCTAGAAAATTAGGTTACACATGCAAGTTAAACTCTTTAACACTAAGTGAATACGAAATACAACCTTTGTAGATTGGTCCTTCACTTCTTAAGTTCCTTGTAGTAGTCCCTTCGCTGCGATCATCGAACTCCCGGACTCTCGGACGGCTCCATGAGAAGAGGCAACGAAATTGCTTGAAGTCTTCGAAGCCGAAGATAATCTACGTCGAGGGAATACGAACTTAATCTTCTACTTCACTAACCAAAGAATTAGTGAAGCAAACACCCTAAACTAAAGTGCTAGTCTAGTAGAGGATGGTGAGATAGGAAATGGGTACACTTTAGAATTTCATTTCTCACTTTGATTCTCTCTCCTTTTCAAACCCTAGAAAGAAATTTTTGAGGAGGAAGTAGATGAGCTCAAAATGAATATGAAAACTTATCAAGAGAGAGAATGAGCTAACCATGGTGAGTGAGTATCATATACTAACTCATGTAGAGACATTACCATGGGTAATCATAGTGGTTAGGTTAACTAATATCTTAAGTAAAACAAAACAAGTGGACTAAGTCAATGCAACATAAGCTTCATGAAGCTTCATGCATTTGTGCTCATTATCCATTTGTTTTAGAATTACTTTAGATATTAAAAACCTAACAAATATAATTAGTATGGTATAAGTCTTATACACCCATGTAATGTGTATCAACTGTTAGTGTATATGCCCTAGAGGCCATTACTGTATCATACTAGTTTGTATATTACTTAATGGAAGCTTGGGATATTCACCTTGTATATACAATCTTGCTCAAAATAGTAGTATGCTACTTGGTTTGTTTCTACTTCAATGTGTACATGTGTTTATTTTAGTATATCGCCTATACACATTAGTGGAGCCCTTAGGATCTTTGCTTGATTACCAGCGTTGTGATGGCAGTCACACTAGTGGGGCTGGGTAATCTATAAGAACATCCTTATGCAGGTCCCTGGTCGCAGGACTATCGAGACAGGGCATCGATACTCCGGAGTAGACTAGCGCATGCGCTTCTCATCCCAGTGTGGGAGACGGTCTGTCCCACAGCCGTCGGTACGTCGTACTTGAGATAGTATGCGGGTGCTCGTTGGGTTACGAGTACACTGGACAGGACTCGTCGGGAACTGACTAGTTGGTATTATGCCTATCGTCAGTTATCAGTTCCTAGGTGACATGAGTACAGCTTAGTCCGCTGACTTAACACTGTCACTTCGCCTCGAGTGTGTTCCCACTGTACTTTGATTACTACCCTACCACGGCTCAAAGGAGTCGTGCAAACAGGTGGTAGTTGGGTGCAGTCCCGAAGCACTTGGAGGCAGTGACGGTTAGACAGGATTCGTCTCTCCCGGTATTGGGGGTTGACATCGCGCTGTGTCTAGGAGAGCCATTACACGAGTAGTCCCTGGCCAGGGCAAACGAGATATACAGGTAGGCTTCCAGTGTTATCTCAGGATGTTTTGGGCTTCACTCCGACACGACTTGTACCGCTATTGGGGGACTGACGTTTACCGCACCTAGGCCCGCCATGCGATGTATCAGACGAACAGACCGGACTGTACGGAGAATGTCACATTCAGGCTCAGTAGGAGTTCAGATGGGTTTCGCCTCGTCAGTCTTCTTGTCGGCATCTACCTGGGGACCATTACGCACAGCTAGTGCCGCTTGCGGTCTGTGGTTAAACCCACTGCCAGCGTAGTGTCGAGTCTTTAGAGTCCCACACAGAAAGCTATTCGCCTTTAGGCAAAAGAGTAGAGGTCGCATGGTTTTGCGACAGGTCGCATGGTTTTGCGACAGGGTTCGGTCACATCCGTGCTCTTGTGCACGTACAGTGTCCGGACAATTCACACTAGCGGGCTTTGTTTTAAGCCAGATCCTAGTGTACCTTTTGGGATTGGTTTTATCCAGTATGCATTCGTGTTCCTCGGAACGCAGATGCGGGTGTGTATGCACAGTTGACGGAGAGACAGAGGCAGAGGATTCTCATTAGGGTTGTTGACCGTTGACAGTTGACTATTGACTTTTTGCTCAACCCTAATGAGAATATGATATGTGATTAACAATTATATTAATTAAGTATTATGGTGACATGGTTGTTGAGGGATTGACTATGTTGACTTATTGACTTTTGTTGACTTGTTGACTTTGTTGACCGGTTGACTAGGCTTGACTAGTTGACCATCATGATAACTATAGCTATCATTTCATGGCAAAGACTTTTGCTTGCTTGCTCTTTTGTGCAAAATGAGTGCATGAAATGATATGGCTATGGTTGCTTAAACCATCACATAATACTTGATTGATATGAGGTGTTATGATTGTTTTGGATTATGAGAGCCAAATGAGAAAAGTCTTCTCTCATTCTTTCATGCTCATTCTCTCTCTTGTTCTTGAGCTCTCATCTCCTCCTCTTGCTCTCCCTCTCTTGACTCTATGGTTCACTTGTCTCATGAGTTGAGAACCAAGAACCATAGATAAAATCCCATACAAACTCTTCTCTACTCACTCTAGTTCATAAGGTTTAGCAAACCGAGTGAACTAGTTTCTTCAAAGTTCGAAGAAGGAGCCAAAGGTTGAAGCTTTCAGGTGGATCTATCTTCGGCGCAAGGAGACGACGGGGAGAAGCCGATTCGAACGACCATCGAAACTTGAAGACGAAGGAGTTCGAGAAAAAGAAAGGTATAACCCCCTAACCGAGTAGTTAGCAACTCATAGTTAGGTTGTTAGTTAGATGTTTAACTAAGATCCGGGTCTTTAAGTCCATGTTACCACCTCTAAGAAAATCGTTTTTTATCAAATTCCGCTTGCCCGAAAGTACCGGAAGAGGTAGCATGGACTTACAGTGGTATCAAAGCCTAGTTAAACTCTATCTAACATGTTAGCAAAGTAGCTAGAAGATCGATCAAAGAAAAAGTCCCGAAATGAACCCCGTTTTCAAACTTGCTGTCGATTTTTTATGTCCTGTAAAAATGATAAATCATGCATCAAAAATCGACTCAGGGTTTTTAAAATATACTGTAGAAAAATGATCACCTGATCTCTTCATTGCGCCGCGGAAACGCGGCAATAGCTTTCTGTTGCCGCGGTTTCGCGGCCGTCCTGGCTCCTCTCTGGTTGTTCTTTGCTACAGTGTGCTTATGGGGTTATTTTGGGAATTTTGGTATATGTATTTTCATCCCAGATTTTCCAGAACGAAAATTTTATCTTTGGGGTCCTAAAAATCCGTATTTTTGATCGAACTTCTAAAAGAATTTAGCTGACGGGTTTTTCTGTAATGTGATTTTTGTATTGAACGTCTGCTAATCGCTATATGTCGATTAGTGGGGGTTATACAAATCTGTGATCTGTAATGTTATTGGAATGTATATATGAATTCATTGGATTGTCGCGGGTGAATAGCCGGGGGTTGTGAGACGAGAGTTTTCTTTTCTTTCAATTCATATACGAATACAGATGAACCCGGGTCTTTTCTTTCAATTCATATACGAATACATCCGGGTCTTTTATTTCAATTCATGTAAATTTGTAAATTGATGTAATAATTATTTGTATGGCCGCACAACCGGGTCGGGGTTGTAGCCGTCATTGTATAATTTCTTTTTACAGTTTTTGCTCCTAGGATAGACCCGTGGAGGGGGTGCACAAACTACCGGGTATGCCGAAGTGCCGAGTGGCCTACTCACGGAGTTGAGGGAGGTTGCTTCGCTTCGGGTACTTAGCGGGTAGTTTGCCGCACCCGTAGGGGTCTTGAGTGGGGTTTTGGCTATTCACCGCGACCGTGTAATCTGCTTTTCGTTACAGGCTCGTACGAATTGCGGATTCCTAGTATATCCAATGTGTTCATCTGTGATCTGAAATGGCTATCATTGGAACATATCTATATATGATATTATTTAGGCGTTGCTTATGTTTTACAGCCGCGCTAGCCCAGCCCCCGCTCTGTCGTTAGTTAAGTAACCTAACGGGTAATGACGGGGCCCCGTGGCGAATGCGAATGGCATAAGCGTACGTCATATTTTGGTTGTTTTCTGCAATGGTAGGATTAAATGATGGGACGCATTAAAAGAACTAATGCAAGAATATCAAGCATTAAAAGAACTAATGCAAGAAAATAAACCAAGTTAAAATCGTTGGAACACTTTCGGAAAACCACTCGGTTCTTTTCAAAACTAACTTTTAAATGCGGAGCTTGAGCCACTCCTTTTAAAAGCTATCTCGTTCCAACGATTATATCAAGTTCACTACGTTCACGGTTTTGCCAAAACCATTCGTAGCCCTCCATCATTTCAGTTAAATATTCGGTAGTATTCAAGCTATGTATTTTGACCTCACGCCAAGGCATAGTGATTGGTAGCTGCCGGATATTTATCTGTTGCATAGATAGAATGCGTTGGTTTGGGACAGCCGTACTACCATTTTGGCCTACGTCAAGGGTAGGTACGGGTGGATTCAAATTAACCTGGATAATGATGGGAAGAAGTTGACATGTGACTTATGACATTTTGACCTCACGCCAAGGTCATAAGAGCATGGGGCAAAAATCCACATCGGGAGTTTCAAAAGAACTGAAACTTGCTAGTGTTGCATACCATTTAGAGTGTGATGATTCTGGTAGGATTCCTTCAGTTTTGTCACGCGATGATATTTGGATCCCGATCCTACTGTGAGTATATGCTACTCCTCGGGAAATTTCTCACTAAACGATCAATGCTATAAACCTAGTAGGTGTCTAGAAAGGTGTTAGCGGGGCTACGCCCCCAGGGAAAAGAGGTTATTTAATTAAGGAACTTCGCGAAAGCGTTGGAAAACCTCTCTCGAAGTACCGACACTGGCCTGGCTGAACGGCTAAGCAAGTATTGTACGGTGAGATTGATCCTGACTAATTCTTCCTTTTTGGTTTGAGGAGGGATTCGAGAAACAGTGGGAGCCATCCTGTTTAGACAAATTAAAAACCATTCTAAAACTTGCAAGAGCATTAAGCTGAGTGTTTCTTCTCTCTCCTAATTGCAGCGACCAATCGACATGACTGGACTTAAGTTACTTCTAGATAAAAACATACTGACAGGGCCAAACTACAAAGATTGGCTCAGGAATGTCAAGATGGCAATCACTTACGACAAGCTGGGGTATCTTCTTACCACCAAAGCTCCCCCTGTCCCTGGTCCCACTTCCAGCGTCGCGGATAAGGAAATCCGTAAGACTTGGGAGATTGATAGCGCGAAGGCCAAGTGCCTCGTACTTGCCTCTATGGACAATGAACATCAGAGGAGGCATGAGAATATGGACTTGGAATCCATATTTCTTCATACAAAAGAACTGTATGGAGAGCAATCTCGTATCGCAAGATACGAAGCGTCGAAAAAGTTATTTTCGGCAAGGATGGCCGTCGGATCATCAGTAGCAGAACACGTGCTTAAGATGATCGGCTACATTGAGGAGCTCGCGGACCTAGGGACCACATTGGAGAGTGAGCTCTATACGGACTTAGTTCTCCAGTCCCTTCCTTCCACTTACGCCCAGTTTATACTGAACTTCAACTTACAAGAAAAAGAAGTTGAACTTTCAAAGCTCCTCAACATGCTGAGGAGCGCAGAGGGCACCCTACAGAAAGGTAGGGAAACATCCACTTTGTTTGTAGGAGGATCATCTTCTTCTAGGTCCAAGGCGAAAGCCAAGGGAAAGAAGAAGAAAGCCCCCGCCAAACCAAGAGGCGGTGTTAGTAAAGTGGATACGAAGGGAAAAGCTAAAGCAACAAAGAAAGCGGGGAAGCTTGTGGATAAGGAAGAATGCTTCTATTGTCATAAGAAAGGACACTGGAAGAATGATTGCAGGGCCTGGAAGGCCAGAACACAGGAATTGAAGCAGGTTGCAGCTTCAGCTTCAGGTGTGTATGTTATTGAAAACTGTCTTTCAATAAACTCTACTTCCTGGGTATTGGATACCGAATCAGGATCTCATATCTGTAATTCTTTGCAGGCGTTGAGAAACCGTAGTGTTTTGAAAGCAGGTGACATAACCCTCAGAGTTGCGAACGGAGCTAGCATGGATGCTAAAGCCGTGGGGGACTATCACCTGGGAATGTCAGATGGACATGTTTTGGTTTTGCGTAATTGCTTTTTTGTACCCAACGCAACTTGTAATATCATTTCTGTATCTTTGGTTTCTAAAGAAGGTTATGAATTTGCGTTTGTAAGCAATGTTGTAAACATTCACCTTAATCAAGTTCTGATTGGGTCAGGTACATTGAGCAATGGTATATAGGTATTAAACCAACCACAGATTTTCAATGTCCAGAATACACACAAAAGAAAGTCTCCGGAAATAAATCAGACTTTCTTATGGCATTGTAGACTGGGTCACATCAATGAGAGAAGGTTGACAAAGTTACATACAGAAGGATATTTGAATCCGTTCGAATATCAATCGTATGCCACTTGTAATCCTGTCTCAAAGGAAAGATGACAAAGTCTCCATTCACTGGACACGGAGTAAGAGCGAGCGAGCTCTTGGGACTCGTACACAGCGATGTGTGCGGTCCAATGTCTACACATGCGTGAAGCGGATTTTATTACTTCATTACTTTTACGGATGACTTTTCAAGGTACGGTTATGTCTTCTTAATGAAACATAAGTCTGAAGCCTTTGGAAAATACCAGGAATATAAGAATGAAGTAGAAAAACAAACCGGCAAAAGTATCAAGATTCTAAGATCGGATCGAGGTGGTGAATACTTGAGTGCCGAGTTCCTGGACTATTTAAAAGAGAACGGAATTCTCTCTCAGCTTACTCCTTCATACACTCCACAACATAATGGTGTATCGGAAAGATGGAACCGAACCCTATTGGATATGGTACGGTCCATGATGAGTAACGCTGAGTTACCGCGATCATTCTGGGGGTATGCGCTAGAATCAGCTGCATACCTTTTGAACCGAGTTCCCACTAAGACTGTGCCTACCACACCTTATGAGTTATGGAGTGGGAAGAAACCCTATCTTCAATATCTGAAGATCTGGGGATGTCCAGCTTTTGTCAAAAAGCAGCATGCGGACAAACTCGAGACACGCTCAGTACTGTGCAAGTTTGTGGGATACCCAAAGAACACCAGGGGTATCTTTTCTACCACGCAGAGGAACAAAAAGTCCTTGTTTCTCGTAATGCCCACTTTCTAGAACACCAATTCTTAGAAAAGGAAATTAGTGGGAGCGCAGTAGAACTGGAAGAAATTCCAGAACCACGAGCTATTACTGAAAGCTTAGTGGAACCAGAGGGTTCAAAAGAACAGGACATTCCTACGCCGCTCCGCAGGAGTAGTAGGCAGTCTCATCCGCCCGAGAGATACTACGGTTTTCTCATAGATGGGGATAGAGAGGATTGCATCATAGATTATGATGAGCCTACTAGCTTCCAGCAGGCCGTTCAGAGCGTTGACTCAGTAAAATGGCTGGATGCAATGCGGACCGAAATGGAGTCCATGTACACCAACAAAGTATGGACGTTGGACATTGCTCCAGACGGGGTAAAACCCGTAGGATGCAAGTGGATCTTCAAAAGGAAGATTGGTGTAGATGGACAGGTTGAGACCTATAAAGCTAGACTTGTTGCAATGGGTTTCCGTTAAAGACCTGGCTTGGACTATGACGAAACCTTTTCTCCAGTGGCTATGCTGAAATCCATTCGGATCCTTCTTGCCATTGCTGCCTTCCACGATTATGAGATCTGGCAAATGGACGTAAAGACCGCTTTTCTAAATGGAAATTTAGAGGAGTGTGTCTATATGGACCAACCAGAGGGTTTCATTCAGAGTGGGAGCAGCGGAAAGGTGTGCAAGTTGCTTAAGTCCATCTATGGACTAAAGCAGGCATCGCGGAGTTGGAACATCTGTTTTGATGAGACGGTCAAGGAATTTGGCTTTATCAAAAATCCAGATGAACCATGCATCTATTGTAGATTTGTAGCGAGAACTGTAGTATTCCTCGTTTTGTACGTGGATGACATTCTCTTAATAGGAAATGACATTCCTATGCTACAATCTGTCAAGGAGTTCTTGTCACACAGGTTCTCCATGAAAGACCTGGGTGATGCCTCATATATCCTGGGGATCCGGATCCATCGTGATAGATCCAAGAGGATATTAGGACTTTCACAGTCCAGGTACATCGACACCATACTGAAAAAATTCAGTATGGAAGATTCCAAGCGCGGTAACCTACCGGCTTGTCACGGGATCACCCTCTCTAAAGAGATGTCTCCCAAGACTGATTTGGAGAGGGATCGCATGTCTATTATACCCTACGCTTCTGCGGTAGGCTCTATAATGTATGCGATTTTGTGTACCAGACCGGATGTAGCTTATGCACTGAGTGTGGTAAGCCGGTATCAGTCAAACACTGGGGAGAAATACTGGATAGCAGTAAAGAACATTCTCAAGTACCTCAGAAGGACTAAGGAGATGTTCTTGGTGTATGGCGGAAAAGACCTCCAGATCGAGGCCTTTGCTGACTCCAGCTTCCAGAGCGACAAGGATGATTCCAAGTCCATGTCGGGTTTTGTCTTTACCCTCAATGGAGGGGCGGTGTGTTGGAAGAGTTCCAAACAGGAAACCGTTGCAGACTCGACGATGGAAGCGGAATACATCCCTGAATCTGATGCCGCAAAAGAAGCTGTCTGGATGAGGAAGTTCTTGAAAGAGCTTCAGGTGGTTCCGTCCATTGTTGATCCAATACCTCTGTATTGCGACAACAACGGGGCTATAGCTTTAGCGAAGGAACCCAGGTCCCATCAGAGATCCAGACACATCTTGAGGCGGTATCACCTGATCAGGGAGATCGTGGATCGCCAGGAGATTGAGGTTCAGAGAGTCGCTTCAGAAGATAACACTGCAGATCCATTCACCAAGGCCTTGCTCCAGACTCAGTTCGAGCGGCTGATCGAGATGATAGGTCTTCGATACGCCAGTACATGGCCTTAGTGCAAGTGGGAGATTGTTAGTGTATATGCTCTAGAGGCCATTACTGTATCATACTAGTTTGTATATTACTTAATGGAAGCTTGGGATATTCACCTTGTATATACAATCTTGCTCAAACTAGTAGTATGCTACTTGGTTTGTTTCTACTTCAATATGTACATGTGTTTATTTTAGTATATCGCCTATACACATTAGTGGAGCCCTTAGGATCTTTGCTTGATTACCAGCGTTGTGATGGCAGTCACACTAGCGGGGCTGGGTAATCTATAAGCACATCCTTATGCAGGTCCCTGGTCGCAGGACTATCGAGACAGGGCATCGATACTCCGGAGTAGACTAGCGCATGCGCTTCTCATCCCAGTATGGGAGACGGTCTGTCCCACAGCCGTCGGTACGTCGTACTTGAGATAGTATGCGGGTGCTCGTTGGGTTACGAGTACACTGGACAGGACTCGTCGGGAACTGACTAGTTGGTATTATGCCTATCGTCAGTTATCAGTTCCCAGGTGACATGAGTACAGCTTAGTCCGCTGACTTGACACTGTCACTTCGCCTCGAGTGTGTTCCCACTGTACTTTGATTACTACCCTACCACGGCTTAAAGGAGTCATGCAAACAGGTGGTAGTTGGGTGCAGTCCCGAAGCACTTGGAGGCAGTGATGGTTATACAGGATTCGTCTCTCCCGGTATTGGGGGTTGACATCGCGCTGTGTCTAGGAGAGCCATTACACGAGTAGTCCCTGGCCAGGGCAAACGAGATATACTGGTAGGTTTCCAGTGTTATCTCAGGGTGTTTTGGGCTTCACTCCGACACGACTTGTACCGCTATTGGGGGACAGACGTTTACCGCCCCCTAGGCCCGCCATGCGATGTATCAGACGAACAGACCGGACTGTACGGAGAATGTCACATTCAGGCTCAGTAGGAGTTCAGATGGGTTTCGCCTCGTCAGTCTTCTTGTCGGCATCTACCTGGGGACCGTTACGCACAGCTAGTGCCGCTTGCGGTCTGTGGTTAAACCCACTGCCAGCGTAGTGTCGAGTCTTTAGAGTCCCACACAGAAAGCTATTCGTCTTTAGGCAAAAGAGTAGAGGTCGCATGGTTTTGCGACAGGTCGCATGGTTTTGCGACAGGGTTCGGTCACATCCGTGCACTTGTGCACGTACAGTGTCCGGACAGTTCACACTAGCGGGCTTTGTTTTAAGCCAGATCCTAGTGTACCTTTTGGGATTGGTTTTATCCAGTATGCATTCGTGTTCCTTGGAACGCGGATGCGGGTGTTTATGCACAGTTGACGGAGAGACAGAGGCAGAGGATTCTCATTAGGGTTGTTGACCGTTGACAGTTGACTATTGACTTTTTGCTCAACCCTAATGAGAATATGATATGTGATTAACAATTATATCAATTAAGTATTATGGTGACATGGTTGTTGAGGGATTGACTTTATTGACTTGTTGACTTTGTTGACCGGTTGACTAGGCTTGACTAGTTGACCATCATGATAACTATAGCTATCATTTCATGGCAAAGACTTTTGCTTGCTTGCTCTTTTGTGCAAAATGAGTGCATGAAATGATATGGCTATGGTTGCTTAAACCATCACATAATACTTGATTGATATGAGGTGTTATGATTGTTTTGGATTATGAGAGCCAAATGAGAAAAGTCTTCTCTCATTCTTTCATGCTCATTCTCTCTCTTGTTCTTGAGCTCTCATCTCCTCCTCTTGCTCTCCCTCTCTTGACTCTATGGTTCACTTGTCTCATGAGTTCAGAACCAAGAACCATAGATAAAATCCCATACAAACTCTTCTCTACTCACTCTAGTTCACAAGGTTTAGCAAACCGAGTGAACTAGTTTCTTCAAAGTTCGAAGAAGGAGCCAAAGGTTGAAGCTTTCAGGTGGATCTATCTTCAGCGCAAGGAAACGACGGGGAGAAGCCGATTCGGACGACCATCGAAGCTTGAAGACGAAGGAGTTCGAGAAAGAGAAAGGTATAACCCCCTAACCGAGTAGTTAGCAACTCGTAGTTAGGTTGTTAGTTAGATGTTTAACTAAGATCCGGCTCTTTAAGTCCATGTTACCACCTCTAAGAAAATCGTTTTTTATCAAATTCCGCTTGCTCGAAAGTACCGGGAGAGGTAGCATGGACTTACATCAACAACCATGATACAATTTGTACACTAATAAATATATATCACATATATATTAACTTGTGCACAAGTGAGAAAAATAAATGCTTAAGTGAACCAATGTTAGTTAATGTAAATTAGTATATCACATATACAATTATACACTAAATTATTAAATCAACACTTGACTTAATAATCCGGTTATATCTCATATAACCGACTAACATCCAATGTATTGACTTATCGAATCAACCATTGATTCAATAACTTGGTTATATCGCATATAACCGATCGACACAATCATCGCGAGAATAGAATACGGTATCACATACTCGCATTATTCTCGGTCCCGTACATATCACATATGCGCTCCTATTTCGTTTTTCCTGAGCCAGTACAACCTCTATGTAGGACTCTAAAGACCCGTCAATACGCCGGCAATAGGTGATGATCATATCAAGCACCCACAAGCCGTCAGCGGTACAAGCTGGACGTAATGGCTACCCGGGTATTGAGCGATCAGAAGATCAGCAAGCAAGCCCGCTCTAACTCCTGCAAAAGCCTGATAGTGACACTACCGTACAGTCCGGTCTCCTCGTCTGATATGTCGCATATCAAGTCTAGGGGTGGTAAACGTCAGACCCCAATAACCGATAAGTCATGCCGATACGAGGCTTATAACGGGTCGAGAAACTACTGGTAACACTTACCAGTAAATCTCTAAACCAGCCCTGGCCAGGGACTTCCCTGTTATGGCCAATCGAGCATAGCGCAACATCAACCCCCAATACCGGGAGAGACGAAACCCCTCCTATCGCTCATTGCCTCCATGTGACTCGGGACTGTACCCAAAAACCACCGTTTTGCACGCCCTCTTGGACATGGTAAGGTGGAAATCAAAGCACAGTGGGAATCACACAAGACTCTATGACGATCTCGGGTCTACAGACTAACCTGTACCGGTGTCATCAAAGAACTGCCATCTGACGTAAGGTATAATACCATCTGGGAGTTCTCGGCAAGTCCGTCCAGTGTACCCAGTCTCCACTGAGCACCCGTATATCATCTCTGATGTCAAACACCAATGGATATGAGATCATCCAATGCCCATCTGTATGGGTCGAGAAGGTATACGCTAGTCTACTCTGGTATATCGATGCCCCGTCTCGATACACCCACGACTAGGGACCTTGAAGGATGTACTTATGGACTACCCTGTCCCCACTAGTATGATCCGCATCATAGTCCAGGTAGTCAAGTACACATCTTAAGGGCTTTACCAACATATAACAGAGAGACAATCAGTGTACACGTTAAGGTAAAGTGTAGCCAGATAGCATACTATCATGTCGAGCAAGAAAGTCCTCCCTATATATGTCCAAGCATCCACTACAATATACATCTCATGTATAGTAATGGCCTCTAGGGCATACATATAACTAACAGACATATGTATACATGGTCACTCTGGATATCATAGTATTACCTTCATGATATAGTATGACCTAGGAGTCACTGTATATTCGATTTCTACCTACTGATGTTTTCTACTCACGAGTTGACAACTCACCCCCGTTGTGCCACAGTTTCTTACAAGTTCGACCGCTTGGATCAGTAGCGGTATTGCTGGCACACAGCTTGCTTCCAAGGTGGTTGCTATGGTAGGTGGGACACATTAGATCGTGCCCACTCTCACACTTATTACATTCTGTTGTATCTAGATATCTCCATCAAATCAGAAATAGACTTTGTATATTGGTAAACTTAGTCAGACTTGGGTTGCGAGACTTAGAGTGATGGGTGTATGTTCACTATTTGTGGTTTTTGATGTCTTGTTGTTTTCATGTATTCTTTCTGTGTTGATCTTCGTCGTTGGGCGTCATGTGTGTGTGTGTGTGCGCGCTGTTGTATGGTTCTGATTCCACCGTTTGGCAAAGTGCTAGCTCCCGCTTGGGGATGCTTATATATATTGCATGTATGTGGTTTTTGGATGAAAGTATACAAGGGAGGTGCTGCCCAAATTTTTAAAGAAATGAAAAATGTTTTTAACTAGCATATAACCCACTTGCATTTTCATATATCATTAGTCCTGCATTTTAAAGAAAAACTTGATTTCACTATATCTTTATTTCAAAACTGCACCTCCACTATTTTCTGCAAAAAGGTTTAGATTTATGGGCTTCGGCTTACTTGAATTACATTACGCCTTTAGATGTTGAGTGATTTAAGTGACGGTCATAAGCTAAATTCTGGGTCGTGACACCAGCCTTGTCTCCTAGTGGCATGCATTCATGTGGAGGGATGTAGGCAAGTGGGGACCACTTGGAGAGATAAAGAGAAACCCCCTCTCTCTAATATATGATAGAAGAGAGCGAAAAGGGGAGGCATCCATATCATTTCTCCTCCTCATCTTCTCTCTCATGTGTTGAGAACTAGAGAAAAACTAGAGAGAAAAAGAGTGAGCTTGAGTTTTACGCCTTCTTCCTCTCTCATTCTAGCAATTTGTGAGAGCAAATTGCTTCACAAAGAAAAGTTTTTTGGTGAAGTTGAAACTTGAGTTGGGTTTCTTTCGAAGTGGATCGTTTTCGGCAAAGAAGTCCGCGATCAAGCTTGATCCCGCAACTAAGGAGTCTAGCTAAGGTCTTCCTTTTGTGTGTGGACACACTTCAAGGTTGTTACCCTCTCAAAATCCTCGTTTAACTTAGTATAACACTCTTGAGTTTTTGCAACTACTAGTTCTTGGATAATTTTGGGTTTGTGTTTGGTGCTAAATTATAAAAAATTATTGTTTTATGTTTTCCGCCCAGTCCGTAAGTGCTGCGACCCTAGAACCGTGCATTTACAGGTAATTGTAGTTTAAACTTTTGGATCCACAATATCAATGTCTTTCTTCCACCTTCTTTGCATACCAAATATTACATTCTTTAGCATATCATTCTTATTCTCAAACCTAATTCGTGAATCCACATAATTCTGTTGTTTTTTTAATTGACACACTTATCCGTTATAATTGTACATTCAATTAATTTTTATTGATATCAGCTATATCCATAAAATAATTTTGTTAGATATAGGTGCCTTAAAGGAAATTATTGTAATTATACATGGATCTATACAGATAGAATATTCTTTCTCGAGATGATAGCATGCTATCTAGTTTTATTTATCATTCATGTGTGATGTTTTACTTACTATTACGCGTCGCTAATACATATTGATAAAGCCTTTAGGATCTTTACTTGACTACCAGGATTATGATGAAATCATACTAGTGGGGCCTGAGCGGTGCATAAGCACATCCTTAAATGTTTCTAGTCGTGGGACTATCGAGATAGAGTATCGGTACTCCAGAGTAGATTAGGGTATACGTTTCTTGACCCAACCAGGGCAATGGCTGGTCCCATAATTATTGGTGTTTGACACAAAAAATTGTATACATGTGCTCATTAGAGAATGAGTACACCGAACGGACTCTCCGAGAACTCCTAAATGGTATTATACCTATTGTCAGATAGCAATTCTCTGGTAACAATGGTACATGGTAGTTTTTTGACTTGTGATCGCCATGGTGTCTTGTGTGTGTTCCCACTATACTTTGATTACTACCCAATTGTAAGTGCACGGCGGCGCCCCGGCCGTCAATCCGACGGCCAAATGCGGAAACGGTGATAAACTTTAATTTTGCGAACTTTGCAAACCGGCACCACCGCGCACTAAACACCCGGATCGGGCCATTAAAACTGTCCTAGCTAACTAACAAGATAGGGAAGAGATATACCGAATGATCCGAGTCCTTTGGTCTTCGTCTCCACTCCGATCTCCCGCGGATGCTCCGGTCGTCGCCTCCTTGCCGGAAGGGCACCACATCGCCTGCATCTTTTACGGGCTCCCACCTCAATACCGAGGCAACTCGGGCGCGAAGTTGGCTAGCCGACGCGCCCAAGATGTGCTGTAGAATGTAGTGTAGATGCTGCTTGTCTCATTTGGGGTTTGTAGTTGCCTTGATGGAGGAATAAGGTTATGGAAAAATGGTGCTTTCATTTTTCCAAAACAAAATGAATGAGATGAAGAAATATGTGCCACACTAAAAAGGAAATTTTTCTCATCCCCTCACTCAAATGTGGCCGGCCATTTCATCCAAGGAAAATGGTGGAGGGAATAGAACAAAGGCAAGAAGGAAGGTGAGTGTAGGAAAAGGTGGAGAGTGACCACATCCAAACATACACCATACTTAAAACCCATACCCCTTCTAATCTCATTTAATGCAAAAACCATCATGAAAAAGCAAGTGATGATGATGGTCATATCATAATGAAAACATATGCAAGAAAATCCCTCCACAAAAGTAATTTGCAAAACTGCAAATTACCCCTTCCATCGGAAAAGTCCGGCCGGGAAAGAACAAAGGAAAACTGGCCGGAACGGAATGCAAACTGGCAACTCCAGAAAACTGGTCCCGTAATAAATTACGGGAAAACCCCAATACTGTGCATACACACCCGCATCTGTATTCCGTCCGGATACAAATGCAGAGAGACAAAATCTACACTGTACTAAACTAGGATCCGGCTTAAACCAAAGCCGGCTAGTAATATCCGTTCGATCCTGATCCATGCAATACCGCACGAATCTGATCGAACCCTGCCATATAACTATACGGCCTCTAGTACAAACCGTCCGATCCTGATCCATGCAATACCGCACGTATCTGATCGGACCCTGCCATATCTCCATACGGCCTCTACAGCGTTTCGCCCGAAAGCTGAGTAACTGAATGTGTGGTGGACTCTAAAGACTCGTCAATACTATGGCTGTGGATTTAACCACTAGCACGTCAGAGATATAAGCCAATACGTGATGGGCCACCAGCTATTGACTAAAAGGGACGTCGATGAGCGAACTCATCCTGACACCCTACTGAGCCTGTCAGTGACAATATCCGTACAGTTCGGTCCGTTCGTCTATGAGCATCGCATGTCGGGCCTAGGGGGTTGGTAAAAGTCAGACCCCCAAAAGCGGTACAAGTCGTGTCGGAGTGTAGCCCAGAACACCCTGAGATACTACTGGAATACCTACCAGTAAATCTCCTGCCTTGGCCAAGGACTTCGTGTAATGGCTCTCCTAGACACAGCGCGACCTCACCCCCAATACCGGGAGAGACGAACCCCTGAAGATCCGCTCACTGCCTCCATGTGGCTCGGGACTGTACCCAACTAAAACCTGTTTGCACGACTCCTTTGAGCCGTGGTAGGGTAGTAATCAAAGCACAGTGGGAACTCACACGAGACAAATGACGATCCCCAGGTCGATGAACTAACCTGTACACATATCACCTGGGAACTGCTATCTGACGTCAGGTATAAGACCAACTAGCATGTTCCCGGCGAGTCCTGTCCGGTGTACTCATAACCCAATGAGCACCTGTATACATCTTAGGTGAACCAACTGACACCAGTGGCCTGTGAGACCGGCCACCGCCCCTCGTTGGGGTCTCGACTATATACACTAGTCTACTCTGGAGAATCGATGCCCTGTCTCGAAACTCCTACGACTAGGGACCTTTTAAGGATGTGCTTATAGACTCCAGCTCTCACTTATATGATCGCCCTCATACTGCCGGTAGTCAAGTAAGAATCCTAGGGGCTCTATCAACGTGCAATAGCGACCTGTCAGGTTACCTAAAGCAGTACACGATGATAAAGGTAAACCAGATAGCAAACTATCATCTCGAGTAAGACTGTCGTGTCGGGATAGGTCCTCCCTCAATCATTGCAATCACGTGCCTGTGATCCAATAATTGACTCTGAGGGCACTATCTCCAACAATCTCCCACTTGCACTCAAGGCTAATTATTGCGATGTCGCATACTCACAGCCCGTGTGATACCGAACACCCAACTCCTCTACTAGTCAGTCTCACAAAGCCTGTTTGCGAAAGTCTTGCGTTCGAGGAATAGCCTCAGCGAGTGGATCCGCTCTGATGTTTCTTTCTATGTCTCTCTATATCTCAAGTTCGCGGAGAAAGCCATCTCCCGAAATGAGCAATACCTGTCTTAGAATGTCTGGATGTCTGATGGGACCGAGCTCATAAATGAACTCCAAATCCAAACTTCTTAGACTGTATCGTCAACTGAACTTAATCAGTATCCTGCGCCATGCCACCCTCAGTATTGCCTTGGACCACCTGTCCAAAACACTGCCCCTCGTCCGAAGGAAAACTATAACTCTGACGATCACCCCGTCGTCCATGTCACCTTGGAAGCCTGGAGTGATAACCGTCTCCTAAAGGAGGCAGCCGTTATCATATCCCTAGAACATTCACTTATGTCCTAAAACTGCTTCCGACTGTTTCTCCAGGATTGGATCAATGTCAACTTATTGCATATAGCACAAGAACAACATCTGGTGTGGTACTTGACATCTCATGATTGACTCAATTGCCCAAGCAAGTGATCTGCCAATCATGCGCATCCCTCTCCCCTTTAGTCTATAAGACATCTTTAGAGAGGGTGACTCCATCACCTGCAGGTACACTACCGTGCCAGGAGTCGTCCATTCTAAATACTCTTAGAATGCTGTCAAAGTACCCTGATTGGGAAACCACCCAAATCTAGATCTAAAAACCATAGATCTAGTAACCAGTATGTCTGATATAATGTCCAAGTCCCTTGTGGAGAAACCACTGTGTGACGACCAAAGTATAACCGATCGTAGTATAGGAATGTCACTTCCTACTTTGTGTATGTCATCCAATACCAGGATATCACACCCTACTACCTTCTCAACAGATCCATCCCCTATTCTGATGACGTCAAACCTATGACTGTCACATCAGAAATAGATGATCTATCTCCGCTATATCTGCTTTAGTCTATAAATAGACATAAGCCTGATGTCCACCAATGTTTCCGTTGCTCCCACTGACTACGATAACCCTCTGGCAGAGTCATATAGACGTGCACTTCTAAAGCTAGTTTAGAACGACGCTATACTCATCCTCCTGCCGGGTCTCGCAGCCTGGAACAACAACAATGGCAAGTGTGGGTAAACAAGAACTTCCCTGTCACCGTCCTTGAGGCTACCGGAGTACCTCTCGGGTGCCTGAAGTTACCCACCTTATCTGCGGAGTGGCCAATGGAATGTCAATCCAGATTGAATCTTTAGGTTCCTTATCAAATCTTCAGTAATCGTTTGCGGTTCTGGAATCACTTCCAGTTCTACCATACTCCCACTACTGTTTTTGAAAAAATCCATTTTTATTAAAACTGTGGCGAGTCAAGAACAATATCACTATTGATCTTTCTTATGGTAGAAAGTCAACCCTCGTCATAGCCTGGGTCAACCCACAAACAGCCATTACAGAAACGTGCCTTGAGTTATCCAGAGTCTGGTTTTAATCATAAGCCGGACATCTCCCCGTACCTTAACAATGTTAAGATATGAACTGTACTATATCCAATATAGAACCAGAGGCACTGATTTAATTGAACCAGATTCAAATCATGCAGCTATCTCCAGTGCATGTCAACTAAATGGAAGGAGGCCGATCAGCGTTACTCAACTTAAGAACGCTTCCAATTATGAGTAACCTGAAAAAGAAGCAAGTTCTCTTTATCATTACTATCAACTGAATACCATACATAAGTATCTACATCTTCGATCACTTTGAAGAATCCCGATACTTGCTACACCTGGTTCTCTACTCTATTCAAATACCTATAACTCCTCAAAACTTAGACCCTGTGTTTCTACGAAACACATGTCTAAGAACTAGAGAAGTTAAAAGTAAACAGAATATAGTATGAGGACCAACCCCTCTGTCCTAATGGACACTGGACAACATACAATACTCTGTATAAGTCCACCGAGTCTAACAACTCTTTTACTGTGTGTCGTAGGTTGAAAACTGTACTTATGGTTAAGAAGAATTACACCGCTGTTTAATGCTCCTTACCTAACCATCCACTGATATAGGTAAATGTCATCGTCATAATATCAAAAGGTATATCTCACTCTATGAAAATAGACGTACAGATATATCAATTTGAAATTGGTGCACAACAGCGGATATTCAAAACCAAATATTTGCCGATCGGCAAACAGCCCAGGTGATCTCCTCAAATATCACCGATTACAAGGAATCCCGATATAATGAGGATGATCACCCAATTCCCAATAACTTACTCCCACTCATCATCTGTAAAGCCATACAGATGTGAGAATCATACCTGGTAAATACATACCCTGGAGTAAGTATCTAATCGGGAAATCAGTTTTCTTTTAACAGTACACAGTGAACAGAAACATTAAAATGTTTCGATGGGGTATCCTGATATTCCTAGTAATGCCTCTACCATTATCCAGATTCACAACTATAACCGCATAATTCTTTGCCACCTCTCCAAATCCCTTTATATGTCTTTAGTCGTTACCTTCTGCACACCCCTTAGGCCAAATGGTTTTCTTCCTTCCCTACCGTTCGGCACCAGCCTATAGTTTGGAAGAAGACTATCCAATAAGCATAATGGGTGTACTGTCCTAGTCTTAGGAGCACTCGCAATGCGAGAGAAGGTGAAGATAAAAGACAACTGAATAAATCTTATTCCTATTTCTCCTGAACCAGAATCCATCCCCGAACTGGAACAAGTTCCTTTCGAGTTCGTATATAACCATACGATGGAGTATCCAAATAACTGTGGATCTTCGTAGTGATACGGAGTGTCCTGGAGAAATACAAAGGTGATGTGGGAGTGGTAATGAAATACTTGGTTTGGTCGTGAATATCAGTCGCAATTTACTTTGCCCTCTTACTAATCCCTTGCTTTGTCTTAATCTTAATACCTTCTGCACACCGTTTAGGCTAATTGGTTTTCTTCATTCCCTACCAGTCGGCACCAGCCTAAGGTTTGGAAGAAGACTATCCAATTTGCATAATAGGTGTACTATCTCCTAAACCAAGGAGTACTCACAACTTGAGAGAAGGTAAAAGGGAAAAGACAACTGAATAATCCTATCCGTTTTCTCCAGAACCGGAAACCATCCTCGAATTCCTTCGAGTTCGTATCTAACCATACGATGGTTTTGTCCAATGGAAGTGGACGTTCGCAGTAATACGGGGTGTCCTGGAGAAAAGGGTAAAAGTAGGAGTGGCAATGAGGTCTGCAACTCTGACAATCCAAAAGCCAGTGTTAAGAAGGTTCGGTCAACTTGGTCACTGAGTCATAGTCTAGGGTCGGGTCAATGGTCGCTGCCAGAGAGAGAGAAAAGAAACACTCAGCGTGCACTCTAACCTAGATCAGAATGGTTACCAATTTATCTAATCTGGAAACCTCCCACTGTACCTCAAACTCTCCTCCAAACCTGAAAGAAGAATTAGTCGGGGTCACCTGAGGAGTAAACTAACTCATCAGTGGGAATCGGGATCCAACTATCATCGCATGATAACGTGACGGAATCCGCTCACGCTTTAACACTCCAGAAGGTATGCGCATATCTGGCAAGTTTCAGTTCTTTTGAAACTCCCGATGTGGATTTTTATCCCATGCTCTTATGACCTTGACTTTGGCCAACAAATCATAAGTCACATGTCAAGTTCTACCCGTCATTCTCCAGGTTAATTTGAATCCACCCGTACCAACCCTTGACTTTGGCCAACAAGGCAGTACGACTGTTCCAAACCAACGCATCTATCTATGCTGCATATGAATAACCAACAGCTACCAAACACTGTGCCTTGACTTTGGCCAACAAACACAGCTTGAATACTATTGAATACCCATATGAAACGATGGAGGGCTACGAATGGTTTCTGGCGAAAACCTTTAACGTAATGAACTTGATATCGTTGAAGGAACGGATAGCTTTTTAGAAAATATAGTGACGAAAACCTTTACTAAAGAGGTCACTCCCGTTGAAGGGATCTCGGCTCTTTCCCCGTAGAATGGGGTGCAGGATATTCCAAATGAATATCACGATGCAAAGCAAAAGTAATCGGCTATAGTGAAGTTATTGCCCTGACGCAAACTTCTGTCCAAGGGGTCACTCCCGGTGAAGGGATCTCGGCCCTTGCCTCGTCGACTGAGGAGCAGGATATTCCAAATGAATACCACGATGCAAAACAAAAGTGAACGTCCTTGCAATAACAGCTTTTTGAAAAGTGTTCCAACAACATCAGAATAGGCTTTTTTAACTTGCATTGATCCGAATCAACGCAGTCCCATCAATTGATCACACCACAAAGAACGAAAATATACTGACGTACGTATATGCCATCTGCATTCGCCACTGGGTCCCGTCATCACCCGTTAGGTTAGCTAACTAACGGCAGAGCGGGGACTGGACTAGCGCGGATGAAAAACATATACAACATCTACTAATATATATACCAATATATAGTATTTCGCTCGAGGCGTGAATAAAATGCAACATCACAGAAATGTACAGCATCACAGAACAATACAGATATCTGGGATCCCCGGGTTTCACAGAGCCACTGCTGAAACCCGACGTTCCCCTGGTCGTGTGGATAGCCTGTGCAATGAAAACCTAGACCCCTACGGGTGCGGAAAGTCACCCGCCAAAACCTGAAGCGAGGCAGCCCCCTTCAGCACCGTGAATGGACCACCCAGCACTTCACGGAATCCGGTAACTTGGGCACCCCTCCTGGGTCAACCTGTACCCCCTACGAGTGCGGCGAATAGCTCTCCAATTCCAGACTGAAGCCCCCTCCGTCCCTAATGTCATGAGATGCGGGCTTGTTGCCCTCCAGAACCCGGCTATCCGTGCACCCCACCGCGGGGCAATCCTAGTACAGAAAATAAAATATACATACAACGGGTACATCGACCACAACCTGGTCGTGCCCCAAAAGAATAATACAAACAGGCAGTGACGGCAGTCCACATGTCGGACGCTCGCCCCGCAATACCAAATGTACATAATACAACAACACTGTACTAGCATTGCATCCAGGCTATCCCCCACGACCGATCCGCAACATCACAGCAAAAACACAGAACATCAACGTGAAAGTCACGTTCGCAAATCCGTCTAACCGGGCTATAGCAGTTAGACCGGATTTACCGATCGAGTGACATTCACGGTCGCAGATATAATGTAAATACTGTGAAATAATGTGTTTAAAATATCCGATCGATCAAAAATTAACAAGTGGGCCCCCAAGCAATACTGTAGCACTCACAGAAATTCTGGGCCCAATCTTAATATTCCAAAACCCATAAAATAAGCCCAGAAGCCCACTGGAAAAAATTGACACAGTGACGACACCAAAGTGCGGCGGAACCGCGGCCCAAGGGGGGGTTTGGCCGCGGTTCCGCGCTTCGATCGTCGACTGACTGTGTCGAATTTTCCCAGTAGTCTTATAATATCCAGTACATCAATATTTTACAACCTGAAAAATTTTTAGAGACCAAAAAATTTCAACAGAAAACTGATGTGAACTAAATTGTAGATTTTGGAATTTTGGTCGATCGGAAATGCAAAACACATCAAACGAAGCTAGACGAAGTTAATGGCGAGGCTCTGATACCATTGTAAGTGCACGGCGGCGCCTCGGCCGTCAATCCGACGGCCAAATGCGGAAACGGTGATAAACTTTAATTTTGTGAACTTTGCAAACCGGCACCACCGCGCACTAAACACCCGGATCGGGCCATTAAAACTGTCCTAGCTAACTAACAAGATAAGGAAGAGATATACCGAATGATCCGAGTCCTTCGGTCTTCATCTCCACTCCGATCTCCCGCGGATGCTCCGGTCGTCGCCTCCTTGCCGGAAGGGCACCACATCGCCTGCATCTTTTACGGGCTCCCACCTCAATACCGAGGCAACTCGGGCGCGAAGTTGGCTAGCCGACGCGCCCAAGATGTGCTGTAGAATGTAGTGTAGATGATGCTTGTCTCATTTGGGGTTTGTAGTCGCCTTGATGGAGGAATAAGGTTATAGAAAAATGGTGCTTTCATTTTTCCAAAACAAAATGAATGAGATGAAGAAATATGTGCCACACTAAAAAGGAAATTTTTCTCATCCCCTCACTCAAATGTGGCCCGCCATTTCATCCAAGGAAAATGGTGGAGGGAATAGAACAAAGGCAAGAAGGAAGGTGAGTGTAGGAAAAGGTGGAGAGTGACCACATCCAAACATACACCATACTTAAAACCCATACCCCTTCTAATCTCATTTAATGCAAAAACCATCATGAAAAAGCAAGTGATGATGATGGTCATATCATAATGAAAACATATGCAAGAAAATCCCTCCACAAAAGTAATTTGCAAAACTACAAATTACCCCTTCCATCGGAAAAGTCCGGCCGGGAAAGAACAAAGGAAAACCGGCCGGAACGGAATGCAAACTGGCAACTCCAGAAAACTGGTCCCGTAATAAATTACGGGAAAACCCCAATACTGTGCATACACACCCGCATCTGTATTCCGTCCGGATACAAATGCAGAGAGACAAAATCTACACTGTACTAAACTAGGATCCGGCTTAAACCAAAGCCGGCTAGTAATATCCGTTCGATCCTGATCCGTGCAATACCGCACGAATCTGATCGAACCCTGCCATATAACTATACGGCCTCTAGTACAAACCGTCCGATCCTGATCCGTGCAATACCGCACGTATCTGATCGGACCCTGCCATATCTCCATACGGCCTCTACAGCGTTTCGCCCGAAAGCTGAGTAACTGAATGTGTGGTGGACTCTAAAGACTCGTCAATACTATGGCTGTGGATTTAACCACTAGCACGTCAAAGGTATAAGCCAATACGTGACGGGCCACCAGCTATTGACTGAAACGGACGTCGATGAGCGAACTCATCCTGACACCCTACTGAACCTGTCAGTGACAATATCCGTACAGTCCGGTTCGTTCGTCTATGAGCATCGCATGTCGGGCCTAGGGGGTTGGTAAAAGTCAGACCCCCAAAAGCGGTACAAGTCGTGTCGGAGTGTAGCCCAGAACACCCTGAGATACTACTGGAATACCTACCAGTAAATCTCCTGCCTTGGCCAAGGACTTCGTGTAATGGCTCTCCTAGACACAGCGCGACCTCACCCCCAATACCGGGAGAGACGAACCCCTGAAGATCCGCTCACTGCCTCCATGTGGCTCGGGACTGTACCCAACTAAAACCTGTTTGCACGACTCCTTTGAGCCGTGGTAGGGTAGTAATCAAAGCACAGTGGGAACTCACACGAGACAAATGACGATCCCCAGGTCGATGAACTAACATGTACACATATCACCTGGTAACTGCTATCTGACGTCAGGTATAAGACCAACTAGCATGTTCCCGGCGAGTCCTGTCCGATGTACTCATAACCCAATGAGCACATGTATACATCTTAGGTGAACCAACTGACACCAGTGGCCTGTGAGACCGGCCACCGCCCCTCGTCGGGGTCTCGACTGTATACACTAGTCTACTCTGGAGAATCGATGCCCTGTCTCGAAACTCCTACGACTAGGGACCTTTTAAGGATGTGCTTATAGACTCCAGCTCTCACTTATATGATCGCCCTCATACTGCCGATAGTCAAGTAAGAATCCTAGGGGCTCTATCAACGTGCAATAGCGACCTGTCAGGTTACTTAAATCAGTACACGATGATAAAGGTAAACCAGATAGCAAACTATCATCTCGAGTAAGACTGTCGTCCCGGGATAGGTCCTCCCTCGATCATTGCAATCACGTGCCTGTGATCCAATAATTGACTCTGAGGGCACTATCTCCAACACCAATCAAGGCTTTAAAGAGCCGTGCATACAAGTTTTAGTTGGGTATAGTCCCGAAGCACATGGAGGCAGTGAGTAGCCTAGAAGGGATTCGTCTTTTTCAGTATATGGAATCGATGTCGCTGTGCATGATATGACTATAAACTGAAATCCCTAACCAGGATGGTTGAGATAAACTGATAAGCGTTAACAGTTTTATCTCGGATGGTTATGAGTTCGATGTCTGCATGACTTATTGGGTTATTAAGAGTCTGACAATTTCCAACCCCAGACCTGGTATGCGACACTCTTTGACAAAAAGACCGGACTGTACGGTAATTGTCACTGATAGGCTTTATTGGGTTCGGATGAGTTTGCTCATCGACCTACGTTTTGATCAATACCTGGGTAGCCGTTATGTGCAGCTAGTATCGCTGGCGTGCTTGTGGGTTAACCCGTTCGGGGATTGATCTGAAAGTGTTTCAGATTCAATCGGATATGTTCCTAATTAATTCACTCTCGGCGTATTTCCATATCTTTAGAGTCGCATAACGAAAGTGCCTGCTCAGGAGAAATGATGATATGGTGTTCATATGGGGATACGTGCAGGAGTTCGATTAAACACGTGTATATGATACATATAAATTAATCAGATATTTGATAATACTAGCCGGATATTTCACAGCCCGTAAATTAAGTCAAGTGTTGACTGAATATCCATATATTGATATAGAAGGGTTTGCAAGTATTATATACTCTCTCTATCTCTCTATTATTATGTATATGGATACATAATATATATATATATGAGAATAATGAAAAAAAAAGGCCCTAGGAGGCTTTTTCATTAGGCGGTGTCAAAAAATACATCCTTCACCATTTTTTTGACAATCAACACCCATCATCATCATCTATATCATTTAAGATATGGGTACACCAAATTTCATGTGATTCCACCAATTTTTTCACTGTTGAATTAGCAATGTAAAAAGTTCCATTGTCGGCAAACCGTTAATTTTGCACATAATAAATCAACAAGGAATCATATGAATTTGGTGTATCCACATATTACATGATAAAAAATAATTATGATAGGTGCCGGTCGTCAGAAAAAATGATAGTGTGTTTTTTTTATGCCATAGGAGAAAATTCCCTCCTATGGCACCTTTCCTCCATTATTATTATTATTATTATTATTATTATTATAATATAATTTACATATTGGATACTTACACTTTCTTTCACTCACTTGTATGAGATACAAACTATTATTTGTGTTAGTTATATGTATGCCCTAGAGGCCATTGCTATACATAGGATGTATATTGTAGTGGATGCTGGGACATATATAGGGAGGACTTTCTTGCTCGACATGATAGTATGCTATCTGGTTACTCTTTACTTTAACATGTATACTGATTGTCTCTCTGTTACATGTTGGTAAAGCCCTTAGGATGTGTACTTGACTACCTGGACTATGATGCGGATCATACTAGTGGGGACATTGTAGTCCATAAGTACATCCTTCAAGGTCCCTAGTCGTGGGTGTATCGAGACGGGGCATCGATATACCAGAGTAGACTAGCGTATACCTTCCCGACCCATATAGATGGACGATGGATGATCCCATATCCATTGGTGTTTGACATCAGAGATGATATACGGGTGCTCAGTAGAGACTGGGTACACTGGACGGACTCGCCGAGAACTCCCAGATGGTATTATACCTCACGTCAGATGGCAGTTCTCTGGTGACACTGGTACAGGTTAGTCTGTAGACCTAAGATCGTCATAGAGTCTTGTGTGATTCCCACTGTGCTTTGATTTCCACCTTACCACGTCCAAGACGGCGTGCAAAACAGTGGTTTTTGGGTACAGTCCCGAATCACAAGGAAGCAATGAGCGATAGGAGGGGATTCGTCTCTCCCGGTATAGGGAGTTGATGTTGCGCTGTGTTCGATTGGCTATAACCGGAAATCCCTGGCCAGGGTTGCTGAGATTTACTGGTAAGTGTTACCTGTAGTTTCTCGAACTGTTATAGACCTCATATCGACACGACTTATCGAGCTATTGGGGTCTGACGTTTACCACCACTAGGCGAGATATGCGACATATCAGACGACGAGACCGGACTGTACGGTAAATGTTACTGGTTGGATTCACAGGAGTATGAGCGGGCTTGCTCGTCAATCTTCTAATCGCTCAATGCCCGGGTGGCCGTTACGTTTAGCAGACCGCTTGCGGCTTGTGGGTGTTTGATATGATCATTACCTGCTGCCGGCGTATTGACGAGTCTTTAGAGTCCTACACAGAGGTTTCCTGGCTCAAGCGAAACGAAATAGGAGCGCATATGAGATATGTGCGGGACCGAGAATAATACCAGTATGTGATACTGGATTCTATTCTCGTGATTTGTATCATCGGCAGGTTATATGTGATATAGCCGGGTTACCGAATCAAGTGTTGATTCGATACATTGATACACTTGATATTAGTCGGTTATATGCGATATGACCGGATTATTAAATCAAGTGTTGATTTAATGATTTGATGTATAATTATATATTTGATATATTACTTTACATTAAATAGTATTAGTTCGCTTAAGATTATTATTCTCACTTGATGTGCACATTGTATATGTGATATATTTTTTGTGCACTTGATTGTATCATGTTTGATGATACATGCAAACTTGGGTGTGTGTTTATTTTAAACCATGGTTTAGGTTAATGGTTAAGGTCTTATTTTCTTTCTTTATTTATTTTTGACAAAACTAAATGGTGGCTTTTTGTTATTTTGGCTTGAAGCTTCAAGAAGCTTTAAAGCATCTTTGAAAAAGTCATGCCATTTTGTTTTGTTCCTAAACCCTAACCATTTACTTAACCCTAGTTCATTCTCTACATGAGTTAACACTAACCCATGGTTGCATTATGATAACCATCACTTCATTTTTCATTTTGGAATTAATTCATTTTTCATTTTCTTTCTTCTTCTTCTTGATGAAGAAAGAAAAGCTTTCTACAAAAATGTCAAGTGATGAAATCATGTGAGAAATGATTGTTAGGATACGAGCGTGTTCAAGTTTAAGTTTAAATACCGCAATCAAGACGGTTTCGCATGTAGCTAGCCGATTGAGTACGGGTCGTCCGCAGGGAGATGGGAATCTTTTTCTATGTGTTTTTCGACGAGTTAAGTCCTGTGTTCAGATTTTGTTGGATTATCTAAGTGTTAAGTTGATATTTAAAGAGAGCTTGTTAGGGTTAGGATTAGGTTAGTTTGAGTTAGGAGTCTCCACATCTTTCGTTGCCCCTCTTAATATCGGTGTTACGGTAATCGGCAACAACGGGGATTAGCACGACTAGGAAGGACTTTGCGAGTATAAGCTAGGCTTTCCAACGCATAAGTCTTCCTTTTGGTGCTTGTCCGTCCGTTCTTGGCTCTTATCCATAACCTCCGGTTAATTCAACCACAACCGGTCTCACTACGGAATCACCGCTATCATGTAGGATAGGGTGCCGTAAGGAGCGGATTGTGGTTCAATTAACGGGAGTCGATTTAAGTTGTTGGGCAAGGAAAGAGTGAGAGAGATTTCCTTCTCTCAAACTTCCCTTATCCTACCCTAACAAGTATAAAACTACTCACACTTCATGATAGGAAAAACAAAACAAAACAAAAGAGGAAGATAGAAAGAAGGAGATTAGAAGAATACGACTAACTATTTGCGACCTCACCTTGGCGAGGATCGAGCGTAAGTATCATTGTCGTATGTAAGGATAAAGAAAAAAGAGAAGAAGAAACAACAAGGAAATAACAACAACTACTTAACGAATTTAAAGTTACAACAATTACAACAAAAGTAAGACAAGCATGATAATAAATTGGTCTTCTTTATTGATCATTCCTCCCTCACAAAGCTCACTACAAGTTTTAATGGAGAAGAGATGAGAAGAAGAAGAACAAGTGAACTAAATCCTAGAAAAAGAAAATACAAGAATAGACCCTTTCCTTCACAAAGTTCTGGGCTATTTATAGGCCAGAGAATGAAACCCTAGGGCAACCACCAGACCACACACGAAAAGACAATTCTACCCCTGAAATTCCTGCAGCTTTGGCGCCAGAACGGCCGCGGATCCGCGGCCTGGACCCTACTTTGGCCGCGGATCCGCGGCCTTCTTGATGAATTGGCACTTGGTCTTTTTTGTGGCACCCTGTTTTGCTGTGTACATTATTCTGGAATATGTATTTTCTCAATTTGGCTCCCCGATTTTTCCAGAATTTCTGTTGAGGGAAAGGTGGACTTTTTGTCAAGATTTTGTCATGATTTTCCTCGAGCTCCGCGTAGATCTCTTGGATCTTGTGCTACCATTGAGCCTTGTGCATGAGAATGACATTGATTTGACCTTTTATCTTCCTATTGATATCTGGCAGCATACGGATGAAGAGCGGAGACCGTGTTTTATCTGTGGTTGGCAGGAACCCGGATTTTTCGTGTTTTCCATGAATTTCATTGTTTTGGAACCGAGAACCTGTATCCTGCAATTGACTAGCAAACACGGCTCAAGAGTATCTACGGATATGCAATGTGATAAAAATTGGGCGGTATGAAAATGTAAAAATCTGATATGAACAAATACCCCCAAACTTATCATTTGCTCGTCCCGAGCAAAGTCCATTTATTCACAAAAAATTTCCTAACCTCACTTTCGCAGGGAACGCGATTGCACTGAGCATGTGCAACAAGCCGTTAAACCTCTAGGTGTCCCTAGTAGGAGGAGTGTTGTCTCCTGAGGGTTTTCAGCGGATACTACCCACAAAATCCGGTCAAGTTGGTTTTGTAAAATAACTAAGCTTCAAACCCCAAAGTTTTGTTTTAGAAAATAACAATTCTATAATCCTAAGTCTAGACCATCGAACCTTTATTTTTCACACCTCACATCTTATTTAACTACAGATTTTATATGTCTTTACGTGCAGTGCAAATAGTGTCGTTAAGTTCCAGAAGGATCGATTAAAGTCATCATGTCGCACAATAAAGCCCAGATAACAATTTAAAAAGGATCACATAAGTTTTATAAAGAGTTAAGCATTTTTCAAGTTTCGTTTTCCAGTAAGGTTTCAACTTCAGAATTTCTATCTTCCTTAACAGGAAGCTAAGTCGTATTTTTCACTCCACCTTTTTCTTGTTTTCATTTCATACACACCTCTGTGAACGTGCAATAGTCTTTATCATAGAATAAAACCTTCATATCTCCGCTAAAATTTTTATAAAAGCCTGTCTTTTATCAAGATTATTCTCACACAAAGAACCGTTAGGAATTTTAACTCGGAGAGAACACTTGCTTGACTTTGTTTTAAGCTGGACTTTCTAGGCTTCTTAGCGAGCTTTGGGCCAATGCACCCAAACCAGTTGGTTTTAGGGCATTAGGTGTAAAAACACCCCAGCGGACTTAATTACTCAAGTTACCTAGGTCCAAAAAACAAAAGACAGATTGGCGTGAAAATCAGATGATTTAATACGAACGGAGATATAACCGGCAGTTCAATTATTTTTTTGGATAAAAGACGTGTTTAGTGGGTTTGGTGTGTAATCATTCCAATCAAGTTTCCGATGGGTTATTTTTCAGACTTAGCTCCAATTATGGCCTCAATAATATTCCTTCATATTCGCTTTACTTCATAAACTATTCTTGACATTACTTATTTCAGAACAAACCTATTTGATCCTTAGAAAATCAGTTATATGTTTAAAAGTTTAAACATGAAAGACTTGTCATCTAATTCCCAAAATTCACGACACGTGTAGTGTAATGTAAAGACGTATATCAGCTATAGTTAACTTCAAAGGAGAGTTATCTTTCAGGTTTTCAAAATCCAAACCTAAGATTTAGTTATTCCTATTTTTTTCAAACAAAAACCGTCGAATGTTGAATCAGAGTTCTTCCACAAGCTAACTTGACAAAAAAGTGTTTATATTTTTAGAAAATTTTCAAATTTTTATGGATTTTATGGATATTAATATGCAGATGCAAAATATACATATGAATGCGAAGGTAAGAAATGCGTACCGAGCGTACCCCCAAACTTAAACTGGACAGTGTCCTCACTGTCATTGCATGAAGAGATCATTTGAAGGGTCAAAAATGTCGGTTAGCGATACAAAAAAATTTTATTTGTTTTTGTTTTTAAAGAAAAGAAAAAAGACTATACACAAATATATACAAAATGGTTTGTACATACCCCCAAACTTATTTGGAACAGTGTCCACTGTTCTTGGATGGATAACCGAAGTTTGGAGGTGGGCAGAGGAAGATCATTCAGGGTAAACCGGCTCCTGTAATAATAGGAGCTCCTCTGTTGGTTCGGCGCTAAGGTACGGTTTGCATCGGTGTCCGTTCACTTTGAAGAGTGAACCGTCCTTTGGATTCTCCAAATCCACAGCGCCCTGCGGATACACATTCCGCACAAAATACGGCCCTTTCCAGCGAGATCTGAGCTTTCCAGGATCGAAGTGAAGTCGGGTGTCGTAAAGAAGTACCTGCTGACCAGGTACGAAGGTTTTGCGCAAAAGGTGTTTGTCATGAAACACCTTCGTTCGATTCTTAACGACAACCGCGTTGTCGTAAGCCTCATCCCTAAGCTCGCTCAGTTCGTTCAACTGCAGCTTCCGATGGCTGCCCGCATCCTCAAGAGACAGATTCAGCTCCTTTATCGCCCAAAATGCGCGATGCTCGATTTCGACAGGAAGGTGGCAGGCTTTTCCATACACAAGCCGATAGGGAGACATGCCAAGGTCGGTCTTATAAGCGGTTCTAAATGCCCAAAGGGCATCAGTGAGTTTCAGAGACCAATCCTTACGGTTCTTGGAAACCGTCTTCTCCAGTATCTGCTTGATTTGCCGATTTGAAACTTCGGCCTGCCCGCAGGTTTGGGGGTGGTAGGGCATAGAAAGCTTATGATTAATGGAGTATTTCCGCATTAAGGCTTCGAAAGTTTTATTGCAGAAATGACTTCCATTGTCGCTAATGATCGCTCGGGGGTGCCCAAACCGGGAGAAAATGTTTTCTTTAAGGAACCTAACGACAACCTTGTTGTCGTTAGTCCGGCTGGGCACAGCCTCGACCCATTTAGAGACGTAATCAACAGCTAGAAGAATGTACAAGTTCCCAAAAGAGCTGGGAAACGGCCCCATGAAGTCTATCCCCCAAACATCGAAAATCTCCAAAACCAAGATCGGTTGGAGCGGCATCTCGTTTCGCCGGGATATCCGGCCCATGTGTTGGCACCGGGAGCAAGTCTTGCAATAGTCGTGAGCGTCTTTGAAAAGTTGTGGCCAGTAAAAACCACATTGCAAGATCTTCTCAGCTGTCTTTCTGGGCCCAAAATGCCCGCCACACGCTTGATCGTGGCAAAAGGACAGCACACTCTTGAATTCCTCATCAGGGACACACCGACGAATAATCTGGTCGGGACAGTACTTGAATAAGTAGGGTTCATCCCAGTAAAAGTGTTTTACTTGGGATAAGAAGCGAAGTCTGTCCTGACTTGACCATTCGGTCGGTAGTAATCCCGTGGCCAAATAGTTCACAATATCTGCGAACCAGGGTTCGCACGATACTGCCAAGAGCTGTTCATCCGGGAAAACGTCATTGATCGGAATTGGAAGCGAAGGCGAAGAAGGAAGTCGTGAGAGATGGTCGGCAACCACGTTTTCACATCCTCGTTTGTCCTTAATGACAAGGTCAAACTCTTGAAGCAAGAGGATCCAACGGATTAACCGAGATTTTGCATCTTTCTTCGCAAAAAGATGGCGCAGAGCTGAATGGTCCGTATAGACAATGACTGGAGAGCCGATGAGGTAGGGCCTGAACTTTTCTAAAGCAAATACAACAGCTAAGAATTCCTTCTCAGTTGTTGTATAGTTAAGTTGGGCGTCGTTCAGGGTTCGGCTTGCGTAATAGATTACGTGCGGCACCTTGTTGATGTGCTGTCCAAGGACAGCACCGATGGCAAAGTCGAATGCATCGCACATGATCTCGAATGGGTGCATCCAGTCAGGAGAAGAAAGAATGGGAGCAGAAGTGAGTGAGCGTTTCAGTGACTCGAATGCAGTCACACAGCTCGAGTTGAAGTCGAAAGGCGTGTCCTTGGCCAGCAAAAGCGTCAAGGGCCTAGCAATCTTGCTAAAGTCCTTGATAAACCGTCTATAAAAACCGGCATGGCCAAGGAAGGCTCGGATATCTCTGACGCATCGGGGAGGAGGCAGATTGGAAATGACCTCAATCTTTGCTTTGTCAACCTCTATGCCATTTTGCGAGATGATATGTCCTAAGACAATACCTTCGCGCACCATGAAGTGGCATTTCTCCCAGTTCAAAGTGAGATTCTTGTCCTTACATCGGGTAAGGACAGCGTCAAGATGCAGCAAACACTCGTCAAAGGAGTCGCCGAAGATGGAGAAGTCATCCATGAAAATCTCCAGAAAGTTTTCCACCATGTCCGAGAAAATACCCATCATACACCGCTGGAAGGTAGCGGGCGCATTGCATAACCCAAAGGGCATGCGACGATATGCAAACGTGCCGAAAGGACAAGTGAAAGTGGTCTTGTCCTGGTCTTTTTCGGCGATGGGAATTTGATTATAGCCAGAGTAGCCATCAAGAAAACAATAGTACTCATGTCCGGCCAATCGTTCCAGCATCTGGTCAATGAAAGGTAGCGGAAAGTGGTCTTTCCGCGTTGCGGCGTTGAGTTTTCTGTAATCAATGCAAACTCACCACCCAGTTTGGGTGTGAGTAGGGATTAACTCATTCGCCTCGTTGGTTATGACCGTGATGCCCGACTTCTTGGGGACAACATGAATGGGGCTAACCCACTGGCTATCAGAGATAGGGTAAATGATACCACTATCTAGACATTTGACGATCTCCTTCTTCACAGCCTCCTTCATGACTGGATTAAGACGTCTTTGTGGATCCCGGGCTGGTTTGGCATCATCCATCAGATGAATGTGATGCTCAACGATGAGGGGACTAATCCCCTTGATGTCCGCCATGGACCAGCCAAAAGCTTGCCTGTTGCCGTGCAAGACCGCGAGAAGGGCTTTCTCTTGCTCGGGAGCTAGAGAAGCCGAGATGATGACAGGGAGGGTCTCGTTCTCACCTAAGTAAGCATACTTAAGGTGAGATGGCAACGGCTTGAGTTCGAGCGTCGGAAGAGAAATGATGGAAGGCAAGACTGGTGCAAAGGTCTCGAACTCAAAGGACTCCAGCAAAGGTTCAAAGCGAGTGTAGGCAACCGAGTTGGATGGTTCAGGTAACTCATCCGGAAAGTCGAAAGATTCAAACTCGGGTTGTGCGCGGCTAAGATCGTTCAAGAACGTGAAACACTCGTATTCGTTGTCGGGCGCAGAAGCAGCAGCAGGTTCGAGGAGAAACGCACTAGTGGCGTCAAGATTATCGTGTTCAAACAGAAACTCCTCGAATTCACACTCTTCGGGGGTGATCTCCTGGATCGAGCAGACATCCAGTATATGAGCATTAGGTTCGGCGGGCTGATTCCCCAACCTAAAAATGTTGAGTTCAATTGTCATATTTCCAAAAGAGAGGTTCATCGAACCATTGCGACAATTGATCACAGCATTTGAGGTTGCGAGAAATGGGCGACCGAGTATCACCGGAATTTGATTCCGGGGGTTAGCTACAGGCTGTGTATCTAAGACAATGAAGTCGACGGGGAATATGAAGTCCCCGACTCTTATTAACACATCCTCTAGCTCACCCCTAGGATGGGTGATCGATCGGTCGGCCATCTGGAGAGTACAGTGTGTGGGTTTCAGCTCTCCGACGCCTAATTGCTCGTATACTGAATACGGAAGCAAGTTAACACTGGCACCAAGATCTAATAGTGCGCGGTTGATGTTCTTATCCCCAATAGTAATTGAAATCGTAGGACAGCCAGGGTCCTTCCGTTTTTGTGGTAAAGATTGGGTAAGGGCATCACTCACAGCACTAGCCAAGAAAACTTTCTTGGGTACCTGAGACTTCCTCTTTTTCGTGCACAAGTCCTTTAAGATTTTCGCGTAAGACGGGACTTGTTGGACAGCATCTAAAAGAGGAATGTTAATGTTAACTTGCTTGAATAACTCCAAAATCTTCTCCATTTGTGGATTTTGTTTGTTAGACCTCAACCGGTTTGGAAATGGAACATTTTGAAAATTGGTTGAGTCTAATACTGGAGGAGGAGATTTTGGAGTTGGAACGGATCCCAGAATAGGTGTCTTCGTGGAGTGAGAAGTGGGTCCGTTCAGAGCAGAAGAAGAGGAAGGGGAGCCTGTTGAAGAACGGAGAATAGGCTCAGAAGACGAAGAAGCAGAAGGAGATGAAGAAGAAGAAGCAGCGGCCGGGGTGTCATCGTTGATTTGCTTGCCAATGTTGTTTTGCAGCACCCTCCCCGATCTCAGTGTAGTCACGGCACTCACATTATGGTTTTGTTGTTCAAGAGCAACATGTGCATTATGTGGGTGACCGGGATTTGGAAGTGGCTGGGACGGGAGCTTCCCCTTCTCTCGCTCGCTCAAGGCCGCGTTCAGCCGTGCAATCTGGGCCTCAATGGTCTTGATGCTTTGCCCGTGTGCGGCAGTGTGTTGCACTAAAGATTGAATCAAAGACTGGATGTTGGCGGTGGATTGAGTCGATTGTTTAACAAACGCCTCCAGACTTCGCTCGAGCGAGGAAACCTTATCAGTGTTTGACGGAACAAAATTGTTTGGTGGAAAAGAGTTGTTCGGTGCAAAGTTGTTCGTCTGGTTTTGGAAAGGCTGGGGTTGGAAGGGCTGCTGATATTGGTGTTGAGTTTGTTGCTGCGCTTGTTGTTGCAGCGGAGGGGCCCTTTGGAAATTGTTGCCCTGGAATTGATTCTGATTCTGATTCCAGGCGAAATTAGGGTGGTTCCTCCAACCGGGATTGTAGGTGGAAGAGTATGGATCATTCCTCGGTCTTTGCTGGAAGGCAGCATTAACCTGATCCTGTCCTTGCGAGGGTGGATTGTAAGGACACTCTTCAGTCAAGTGGGTAGGATCAGAACAACAAGCGCAGATGGTACGAAGGGGGAGAACAGGTGTGGGGGCAGGAGCAGAAAATTTGCTCTCTATCGCTTCAAGCTTTCGTGTTATTGCAGCCATTTCAGCTTTCATCGCAATAGAGACATCGAGTTGGTGGATTCCTACCCTAGACTGACCGGTAGAAGTGGAGGTAGAAGAAGAAGTCGGTCTGGTGCTCTCCCACTGTAGCGTTTGCTCCGCAAGATCGTCAAAGAACTGCCACGCTTCCTCGTCAGATTTGGATAGGAAGTGGCCCTGACAGATGGTTTCCAGCAACTGCTTCGTTGCTGGGTTCAGTCCCTCGTATAAGGTTTGGCAGAGCTGCCATTTCTCTATACCGTGGTGAGGACACTGAACAAGAAGGTCTTTGTATCGGTCAAAGCACTTCCAGAAGGGTTCAGAAGGAAGCTGGGAGAATTGGTTGATTTCATTTCGAATTCTTGCGGTCTTATGATTTGGGTAGAATTTTTTCAGAAACGCTTTAACAAACTCGTCCCAGCTGGTGATTGAGTGGGAAGCGGTGCTATACAGCCATTTTTCAGCGAGATCGCATAGAGTGAACGGAATGACCCGTAGACGTATAGCATCGTCCGACAGCTGGGTGGTTTTCATCATGGCACAGACGTTTTGAAATTTGTTTATGAAGATATAGGCATCTTCAGATTCAAGCCCATGAAAACGTGGAAGCATGTTGATGAAATGGGGCTTAATTTCAAAGTTGTCCCCATTGGCCGGAGGAAGAGAAAGGCAGGTGGGAAGTGCAGAACGGGTAGGGTAGAAACGATCCTGGAGCGCAATTCGCTGCGGCGCTACAACAGGCGGAGGTGGTGGAAGATTGGTCTCCGTAGGAGGTGGAGCCAATCCAGGGGTGGTCAAAGAGATGTTCGGATTAAATCCCGACATCGCGGAAGAAGAGGTTGGTGATGGTGAAGGTGAAGGTGAAGATGTATGAACAGAATTCCGGTCAACGTCGGAGTTGGCCGGCAAAGGAAGGGATGAAAGAGGAGTGGACGGAGTATCGACTTCGGAGTCGATCGCGTAGTCGGTCGCGACTAACGTAACGCGGACTAGACGGGTGCTAGTGTCCCGTATCCAAGCGGACATACACTAAACGAGTTTAGTATAGTCAAAGCGGAGAAGGTGAGGGTAAGAAAACGTCAATGGAGAAAGGTGATGGGTGGTGGGTGAAAATGGATTTGGCGACAAAAGGGCAAGTTTTTATAAAAGTTTTTGATTTTTTCTTTTTTTTTTTGTTTTTAGAAAGAGATTTACAGAAGTATGTACGGAAATACGGCTTAAGCAATCACAAACAAGATATGCACAATCACACCTAGATTTAGGGTAACCTAGGTCTACTAGACCTGCTCCTGAACTTGATTGTCGAAGTTAAACAATGTCGAGAAACGGGCTTAAAAATACACTGATCACGAGGCCAGGTAAGTGCAGAGATAAGGGGAGGTTGTCCAACGCTTTCGCGAAGTTCCTTAATTAAATAACCCTTTCTCTTTCGGCGGTTGCGCCTTTAACACTTTCCTAGACACCCCGTAAACAATATACGGTTAAGCGAGGTTCTAAACAAGGTTTATCTTCTCCTAATGAGCGCGAAGTCCTTAGGGCTGAAGTCTAGTATTTTTTTAATTTACAATGGACAATGCATATGCTTTAGTGATTTCCGGGGTCCTGGGAAGGGTGATGAAATCCCCACCCAATCTGGATTGGTTTCAAGCCCCTTAAGTCCGTATTAAAGAATGCAAAACAGTAACAAATCAACTGCAAACAATTTTTATTTGCGGCGCAAAGAATCCTGCACAAGAACAGTTTATTGGAAGGGGGAGAAGAGTTTGCGCAAAGAAGGCTGCAGAAAACACAATTTATTGGAGTTCAGAGGAGTGGAGAGGAGAACGGGGAACTTAAAGAGAAATTTGGGGCACTGAAGCCACCAACAGGCCGCGGATCCGCGGCCAAACACCTGGTTAGGCCGCGGTTCCGCGGCGGAACAGAGAGTTTGGGCTTTCCATTTTTTTCTGTTTTCTGGTCTGGGAGTCTGCTGCTTGTCTGGATGTTTTGAATCTTGATTTGCTCACTGGAACAGCTCCAGATTTTGACAGTAGACCGTATGGTTCGTTTTGTCCGTCGCGGTGTAGCCGCGAAAATGTGGGTCTATCTTCCCACGTCTTTGGCACTGTACTTGAACTCCGTATTTCCAACGTCTTAGGCGTCGATCTTGAGCTTCGTATTTCCTACACACTTGCACAAAAACTAATCAAGAATAACAAGATGATTTTTACAAAGTATATTTTTTTTTTTTGGTTTTTGGTTGTTTTTATATTCACAAATTAACCCGAAATTACACAAAGAAATAAACTACCGTCTCCCCGGCAACGGCGCCATTTGATTGTTAGGATACGAGCGTGTTCAAGTTTAAGTTTAAATACCGCAATCAAGACGGTTTCGCATGTAGCTAGCCGATTGAGTACGGGTCGTCCGCAGGGAGATGGGAATCTTTTTCTATGTGTTTTTCGACGAGTTAAGTCCTGTGTTCAGATTTTGTTGGATTATCTAAGTGTTAAGTTGATATTTAAAGAGAGCTTGTTAGGGTTAGGATTAGGTTAGTTTGAGTTAGGAGTCTCCACATCTTTCGTTGCCCCTCTTAATATCGGTGTTACGGTAATCGGCAACAACGGGGATTAGCACGACTAGGAAGGACTTTGCGAGTATAAGCTAGGCTTTCCAACGCATAAGTCTTCCTTTTGGTGCTTGTCCGTCCGTTCTTGGCTCTTATCCATAACCTCCGGTTAATTCAACCACAACCGGTCTCACTACGGAATCACCGCTATCATGTAGGATAGGGTGCCGTAAGGAGCGGATTGTGGTTCAATTAACGGGAGTCGATTTAAGTTGTTGGGCAAGGAAAGAGTGAGAGAGATTTCCTTCTCTCAAACTTCCCTTATCCTACCCTAACAAGTATAAAACTACTCACACTTCATGATAGGAAAAACAAAACAAAACAAAAGAGGAAGATAGAAAGAAGGAGATTAGAAGAATACGACTAACTATTTGCGACCTCACCTTGGCGAGGATCGAGCGTAAGTATCATTGTCGTATGTAAGGATAAAGAAAAAAGAGAAGAAGAAACAACAAGGAAATAACAACAACTACTTAACGAATTTAAAGTTACAACAATTACAACAAAAGTAAGACAAGCATGATAATAAATTGGTCTTCTTTATTGATCATTCCTCCCTCACAAAGCTCACTACAAGTTTTAATGGAGAAGAGATGAGAAGAAGAAGAACAAGTGAACTAAATCCTAGAAAAAGAAAATACAAGAATGGACCCTTTCCTTCACAAAGTTCTGGGCTATTTATAGGCCAGAGAATGAAACCCTAGGGCAACCACCAAACCACACACGAAAAGACAATTCTACCCCTGAAATTCCTGCAGCTTTGGCGCCAGAACGGCCGCGGATCCGCGGCCTGGACCCTACTTTGGCCGCGGATCCGCGGCCTTCTTGATGAATTGGCACTTGGTCTTTTTTGTGGCACCCTGTTTTGCTGTGTACATTATTCTGGAATATGTATTTTCTCAATTTGGCTCCCCGATTTTTCCAGAATTTCTGTTGAGGGAAAGGTGGACTTTTTGTCAAGATTTTGTCATGATTTGCCTCGAGCTCCGCGTAGATCTCTTGGATCTTGTGCTACCATTGAGCCTTGTGCATGAGAATGACATTGATTTGACCTTTTGTCTTCCTATTGATATCTGGCAGCATACGGATGAAGAGCGGAGACCGTGTTTTATCTGTGGTTGGCAGGAACCCGGATTTTTCGTGTTTTCCATGAATTTCATTATTTTGGAACCGAGAACCTGTATCCTGCAATTGACTAGCAAACAAGGCTCAAGAGTATCTACGGATATGCAATGTGATAAAAATTGGGCGGTATGAAAATGCAAAAATCTGATATGAACAAGAAACCCAAATCCAAAGTGAACCCACTTCCTATTTCTTCATCCTCTACCACTTGCCATATAGTATAGGGTGTTTTCTTCACAAGTTTCTTGACTTGGTGAAAGTGGAGCTTGAGTTTGAGTTGCCTCGACGTAGATCATCTTCGGCATCGAAGTCGACGACCTAGCCCGCCCATTTCTCCGATGAAGCCGATGCTAGAGGCCGGGATCCGATGATCGCAGCGAGGGGACTTCATCACGGAGCTATGGAGGTGGAGGACCGGATCTACAAAGGTTGTATTTCCGTTCACTTTTAGAGTAAAGTCGTTTTCTCGCATATGTTATCGCCTAAACTCTAGTCAACGATCGCATTAGGGTTTCTCGGCACATGAAAAAATTGAATTTGGCATGGTTGATGCCTTGTGAGACCTCATTTGTGTGCTTAGGAACCCTACAGTGGTATCAGAGCCTAGCTAGAGCCTTAGACGATGCGTAGACGATATTAGAAATCCGTTCGAATCCGAAACCCTAAAAAAATACCACTCTCTGGACTTTTTCTGAAAAAGTGGATTTTTCCATATTAAAAATAGCCAAAAAATTCAGCAGGGTTTTACAAGAATTACTGTACAAAACGGGACCCCTAAGTCGTCTAAAGCGCCGCGGAACCGCGGCCCCACCCTAGCTTGGGCGGCGGTTCCGCGGCCAAATTGATGAATCTTTCCACGTGGCTTGCACAGTAATTTCTATATTTATATGCTGTATTTTCTGGGAATTTTTAACTTACACTCCACTGTTGTGTTTTCTGGGGTTGTTTTGGGGATTCAATTATTCGATCGGATTGTCTGATTTTGTCTAAGTGTTTTCCGGATAATTTTTGAATATGTTAAAAAGTTCGACCGGATATAAATACCCACTTTTTCCCCTGTCGGGAAATTTCCAAGTGTTGGATCTTTCCGTGGTTTAATAACGTTCTAAGTAGTGCAAGTAACGCGATGGACCCTCTAGAAGACAACAAACCTTAACTCGATTATGTGACCGTCTTGAACTGCCCTTTGAACCTTAGGGTTTGGGGCAGTACGGTGTGCCACATGTGAGGCGTTGGCTTGACCTTTCTACGGCTGGACCATTGGTACTGAGGCATGAACTGGATGTTTTAAACTTGTTTCATGTGTTGAGCTGTTTCAGGAAAACTTGGGTGTTCGAATGTTCGATCGGAAAGTTTAACATTTTCTATTTATCTGGAATAGGATACAACATTTGGAATTCACAAATAGTTATGAGATAACTGAATGAATGTTATAAACATAGCACTTTAGTCTCACTTGATCGGTTGCCACGGAATTTTGATGCGATCAAAAGTCCGTCGCAATCACGTAGCGTACACGGATACTCGTCGGGTAAACTTAATAGACAGCTACACCCCTTAGCCTCGACCAAGTGACTGTAGGAGAACCCCGTCGCCGAAAGCATCCGTTCGGGTGCTCACGGTAGCGGTGTTCCGCCTTGGTTCACTTCGTCGACGGCGTCGGGGGTGCGGCCGCCTACTAAAGTTTGCGACGAGCATTCGATCAGGATATCGGGAATCTTGTTGAATTGCCCGACTTGATATTGAAAAGAGTTTTCGATAATGAGACTAAAATGCGGGGTTTATAATTGTTAGGCATGCGATGTCTAAAGAATTCATTTGGTCAGGCATGCGATGTCTGAGGAGGTTGCGGATTCCAACTGTTGTAGTTTTACACTTTCTTTTCTGCGACCGTAAGTGTAATATATGATATCGCCGGTTTCGTTACTATATGTCAACGACAATTGGGATGGGCATATTTACTTACGTTGATGACATGTGTTGTTATGTGTTGCTGGATATGTTATATTGGATCGTCGTGTTTGAATAGCCGGGGGGGTTTTATGTGAGATGAGTGTTTTTCATTTTCATTCATGTAAAAACTTGTATGTAATATTCTTTTATTGGGGCACTTTCAGGTTGCGGAAGATGTCACCTTTTGTATATTATTTATTTTTCCGCACTAGGATAGACCCAAGGAGGAGAGCACAAGTAACCGGGTTCTAGAGTCCAGTGGGAGACCAACTCGAGGAGTCGAGTCCGGGTCTCCTAACTCTAGAATTGGTAGGGTTGCTTGCCGCTCTCGTAGGGGTCTAGGGGTGTAGGTTTGGCTATTCATCGCGACCGTAGAATCCGTGTTTTATACTGGCTCGTATTGAAAACACGGACGTCCTAGTATATCCAATATTTCATATATGTTTCTTCTGCTGCGATATCTGTGATGTGATCATGTGATGTTCTATGATAGATATTGTATATAGTATATATGATATATTATATAGACGTTACTTATGTTTTACACCCGCGCTAGCCCTGCCCCGCTCTGTCGTTAGTTACCTAATCTAACGGTGCACGAGGGGACATCGAGGCGAATGCGGATGGAATAAGTGTACGTCGTATTTATCTGTAATGTTTAGGTACTTAAATGATGGGACTTCATTAATGTGATTAATGAAAGAAAAAGAAACCTAAAGATGTTGTGGAATCGAATTTTCAAAAACAGGTAGCTACAGTTCTTGCTTTGCATCGCGGTGTTCCTTGTAGAACATCCTGCACCTTATTCGATAAGGAAAAGACCGAGATCCCTTCACCGGGAGTGACTCCTTTAGCAATAACTGGCAGATGCTACAACCCTCGGTTTGTCTTTTGATTGCTCCTATAGTTCTTGCTTTGCACAGCGGTATATATGATATATCCAGCACCTTATTCGATGAGGAAAGGGCCGACGATCCCTTTACCGGGAGTGACCCCTTTAGCAAAACTAGAAAAGCCTCAAAAACACTCCATTTTAAAATCATTTGATTCTACAACGATATCAAGTTCATTACGCAATAGGTTTTCAGAAAAACCTGTCGTAGCCCTCCGTCATTTCAGATAAGTACTAGTTAGTATTCGTGCTGCGGTAGTTTGGCCTCCGTCAAGACGTAGTGTACGGTAGCTAACTAGTGCTTATCTGCTAGCATATGATGCGATTGGATTAGGGTATTCGTACGGCGTTGTTTGGCCTCCGTCAAGGGTCGTGCGGATGGGTTTAATTCAATCAGGAAATGACGGGTTGAACCTGACTAGCGGACTATGGGTAGTTTGGCCTCCGTCAAGGTCATAGGACGCTAGGGGCAAAATTATCGGAAATTTCAAGTGTTGAAATTTGCAATGAGATTGCATACCTTCTATATGATAGTTGGATCCCGATACCCACTGCGAGTAATTGTTACTCCTGGGAGAGTTTTACACATTACAATTAGCCAATCAAGTAGGTGTCTAGAAAGGTGTCAACGGGGTTACGCCTCTGGGAAAATGAGGTTTACATTAATTAGGTCCGTGCGAAAGCACGGGGAACCTCCCTCAAAGTACCGACACTGGCCTGGCTGAAAGATTGGCGAACTTGTAGCGTGTAATTAATCCCGGCTAGTCTTTCCTTTTAGGGTTTGAAGGAAGATTTGATAAAAACAGTGGGAGCCATCCTGATTAGATAAAATAATAACCAATCTAATCTTGCAAGAGCGCACGCAGAGTGTTTTCTTCTCTCTCTCTCCAGGTAGCGACCATATCACGCCTTAATCAAAATAATAATACGGATATTTGACCGAACCCGCTTGTTATACTGAGCTGGGGAACGTTGGTCCCGCTCTAACTTACAATTGTTATAAGACAGAGCAGGAATTTGGGGATTACCAGAATTCCCATACCGCCCAAACGAAGAAAGTGCATATTGATGTATCATCTTCGGGTGTGTTCGTTACAAAGAACTGTTTCTCTGTATCCTCTACGTCCTGGGTATTTGATACCGGATCAGGATCCCAGATATGTAATCTGTTACATAGGACTACAGAAAGGTAGAGAACTAAGAACGAGTGATAAGTTTCATGAGGCAGAAAACGGTGCAAGTGTTGCAGCCAGGTCTGTTGGTCACTGTCACCCTGTATTACCTGAATACATTGATTCTGAACGAATGTTATTAGATACCGAACCTGATATACAAAATCATATCAGTCTCTTTATTAGTAAAGAAATGATAAAATTTTGTATTGCTGGATAATGTTTTGAACATTTCCTATATCAAAAGTTGATCGGTTTAGACACGTTATCTAAAAGCATTGATGTTCTAAATCAAACTACAGTTCTTAGTATACAGAACACACACAAGAGGAAGAGTTCAGAACTGAACGAATCCTTCTTGAAGTATTATAGACTAGGTCATATCAATGCGACCCGACTAGCTGAAGTTACATATAGATGCATATTTAAATTAGTTTGAATTTACATCTTATGAAACTTGCCAGTCATGTCACGGAGATAAGATGACCACAGCTCTGTTTATTTGAAATAGAGAAAGAGTTAGTAAACTCTTGGAATTGATACATGTTGATGTATGTAAAGTCCCTTGTCTACACATGCCAGGACCGATTCTTTGTACTTCGTTACATTCTCTGATGATCTCTCAAGATTCAGTCATATGTTCCTGTTGAAACACAAGTCCGAACCTTTTGAGATATTCATAGAATATAAGTTAGAAGTAGAGAACCAAAATACGGGTATAAGTATTATGTCCTTTGATGAGATCAAGGAGGAGAATACTTGTGCATGGAATTCCTGGAATATTCTAAAGGAGAATGAGATTCTCTCTCAGCATTACTCCTCCGAATACACCACAGCACAACGTTGTAGCGGGGCGGAGCAATCACACCCTATGTGATATGGTGTGCTCTATGATGAGTACTACTGAGTTTCCTATTTCCTTTTGGGAGTTGTGCACTTGAGAAGTTGCATACCTATTGAATAAGGTTCTAATCAAATCAGTTGCCTACCACTTCATATGTGATATGGAAAGGGAAGAGCCCATATCTTAAGTTGGTTAAGATTTGGGATTGTCCGGGCTATGTCTAAAAGCTAAATCCGGACAAGCTCGAGGCAAGGTCTGTAATGTAGAACTAGAAAGGTTCCAGCTATACAAACTACAGCAAATGATTTGATAGAACCAAAGGATTCAATAGTTACCAACGAACCTCGGCCTCTCCGCCGATCTAGTAGGGTTCCTCACCCACTTGAGAGATACTTCGATTTCTCTATGACAGTGGGAGTGAGGATTGCATCATGAGATGATGACCCAACTAGTTTCGAGCTGGCCATCAGGAGTGGGACTCTGTAAGAATGGCTGGATGCTTAGCGATCTGAGATGGAATCCTTATACACCAACAAAGTATGGACTTTGGTTGCTTTATCTGAAGGGTTAAATCTCCATCAGGAGCAAGTATATCTTGAGAAGATTACTTGGTGTACATGGAAAAGTTGAGACTTTCAAAGCTAGACTTGTTAAAGGTTTGCATCATTGACCAGGTATGGATCATGATGAAACCTTTTCTAAGGAGCTATGCTTAAGGCCATCTAGATCCTACTTGCCACGGCTACATACCTTGACTACGATATCTGGTGGTTGGGTGTCATGACAGCTTTTCTAAAATGATGTTTTAGAAGAGAGCGTCTATAAGTACACAGCCAAAGGGCTTCGTAGACAGTGGGAGCAGCGGAAACGTGTACAAGATGCTTTATAGGATAAAGCAGGCATCGCGGAGTTGGAACGTCTGTTTTGATGTCGTAGTCAAAAAGTTTGACTTCATCAAAATGGTAGATGAACCTTGTATATACAAAAAGGTAGTAGGGAGTATGGGAGTGATCCTCGTAGAGTACGTGGATGACATACTCTTGATGGGGAAGGAGTTCCCTATGCTACGCTCGATCAATCTCCGCTTATCACAAGGATTCTTCATATAGGATCAAAGTGATACCTCTTAAATCCTGAGTTTTGATCTATGAGATAGAAGTGATTGGATGTTAGGATTCTCACTAGTTGTAGTAAGATGGTATCAATTGATCCTAGGGAGAATCACTGGAAAGGTTCCAGGGTGATAAGGACGACTGAATGTCAGTCACAGGCATTGTCTTTACCCTTAGTAAAGGGACGGTATGTTGGAAGAGTTCCAAGCTAGATACCGTGGCATACTAGACGATAAAGGCTGGATACATCGCTACTTAAGATGCTACCAAAGAGGCAGTCTGGATGTATATTTGTTTATGAGATGAACTTAGTTCCTCCCATTGTGTGACAATGGAGTTGTGGCTTATGCCAAGGAACGTCCGTCCCATCAGTGATCCAGACATATTCTAAGGCAGTATCACCTGATCATGGAGATGGTTGATCTCCAAGGAGATCGAGGTTAGGAGAGTAGACTCAGAGGACAACACGGTGGATCCACTCACAAAGGCCTTTTCCCAGGGAGAGACTTTTATGGGATGGTTGAGTATGAGATACTACAACCACTGCTATCAGATGGCCCTAGTGCAAGTGGGAGATTGTTAGTTATATGTATGCCCTAGAGGCCATTGCTATACATAGGATGTATATTGTAGTGGATGCTGGGAAATATATAGGGAGGACTTTCTTGCTCGACATGATAGTATGCTATCTGGTTACTCTTTACCTTAACGTGTATACTGATTGTCTCTCTGTTACATGTTGGTAAAGCCCTTAGGATGTGTACTTGACTACCTGGACTATGATGCGGATCATACTAGTGGGGACACGGTAGTCCATAAGTACATCCTTCAGGGTCCCTAGTCGTGGGTGTATCGAGACGGGGCATCGATATACCAGAGTAGACTAGCGTATACCTTCCCGACCCATATAGATGGACGATGGATGATCCCATATCCATTGGTGTTTGACATCAGAGATGATATACGGGTGCTCAGTAGAGACTGGGTATACTGGACGGACTCGCCGAGAACTCCCAGATGGTATTATACCTCACGTCAGATGGCAGTTCTCTGGTGACACTGGTACAGGTTAGTCTGTAGACCCGAGATCGTCATAGAGTCTTGTGTGATTCCCACTGTGCTTTGATTTCCACCTTACCACGTCCAAGAGGGCGTGCAAAACGGTGGTTTTTGGGTACATTCCCGAATCACATGGAGGCAATGAGCGATAGGAGGGGATTCGTCTCTCCCGGTATAGGGAGTTGATGTTGCGCTGTGTTCGATTGGCTATAACCGGAAATCCCTGGCCAGGGTTGCTGAGATTTACTGGTAAGTGTTACCTATAGTTTCTCGAACTGTTATAGACCTCATATCGACACGACTTATCGAGCTATTGGGGTCTGACGTTTACCACCCCTAGGCGAGATATGCGACATATCAGACGACGAGACCGGACTGTACGGTAAGTGTTACTGGTTGGATTCACAGGAGTATGAGCGGGCTTACTCATCGATCTTCTGATCGCTTAATACCCGGGTGGTCGTTACGTTTTGCAGACCGCTTGCGGCTTGTGGGTGTTTGATATGATCATCACCTGCTGCCGGCGTATTGACGAGTCTTTAGAGTCCTACACAGAGGTTTCCAGACTCAAGCGAAACGAAATAGGAGCGCATATGAGATATGTGCGGGACCGAGAATAATACCAGTATGTGATACTGGATTCTATTCTCGTGATTCGTATCATCGGCAGGTTATATGTGATATAGCCGGGTTACCGAATCAAGTGTTGATTCGATACATTGATACACTTGATATTAGTCGGTTATATGCGATATGACCGGATCATTAAATGAAGTGTTGATTTAATGATTTGATGTATAATTATATATTTGATATATTACTTTACATTAACTAGTATTTGTTCACTTAAGATTATTATTCTCACTTGATGTGCACATTGTATATGTGATATATTTTTTATGCACTTGATTGTATCATGTTTGATGATACATGCAAACTTGGGTGTGTGTTTATTTTAAACCATGGTTTAGGTTAATGGTTAAGGTCTTATTTTCTTTTTTTATTTATTTTTGAAAAAACTAAATGGTGGCTTTTTGTTATTTTGGCTTGAAGCTTCAAGAAGCTTCAAAGCATCTTTGAAAAAGTCATGCCATTTTGTTTTGTTCCTAAACCCTAACCATTTACTTAACCCTAGTTCATTCTCTACATGAGTTAACACTAACCCATGGTTGCATTATGATAACCATCACTTCATTTTTCATTTTGGAATTAATTCATTTTTCATTTTCTTTCATCTTCTTCTTCTTGATGAAGAAAGAAAAGCTTTCTACAAAAATGTCAAGTGATGAAATCATGTGAGAAATCCAAATCCAAAGTGAACCCACTTCCTATTTCTTCATCCTCTACCACTTGCCATGTAGTATAGGGTGTTTTCTTCACAAGTTTCTTGACTTGGTGAAAGTGGAGCTTGAGTTTGAGTTGCCTCGACGTAGATCATTTTCGGCATCGAAGTCGACGACCTAGCCCGCCCATTTCTCCGATGAAGCCGACGCTAGAGTCCGGGATCCGATGATCGCAGCGAGGGGACTTCATCACGGAGCTATGGAGGTGGAGGACCGGATCTACAAAGATTGTATTTCCGTTCACTTTTAGAGTAAAGTCGTTTTCTCGCATATGTTATCGCCTAAACTCTAGTCAACGATCGCATTAAGATTTCTCGGCACATGAAAAATTTGAATTTGGCATGGTTGATGCCTTGTGAGACCTCATTAGTGTGCCTAGGAACCCTACAATTTGTATATGATACGAATACTCATTTTTCTTTAATGACATGTGAGAGCCATGTGGAGAGTGGGCCACTTGAAAAATTATAAAAATATTTTCTCAAGCTCTCTCTCAACACAAGATAAGATATAGGAAAGAGAAAGTAGAAAAAGTTGAGAAGATTATTTTCATCTTCTTCATTTCCAAATGAAAAGAGAATAAGAGAAATGGGATAAAAACCCAAAAGAGAGAAAAAGAGTAACCTTTATCCTCATCATCTCCTACTTCTACCTATTAGCAATTTGTTAGAGCTACTTGCTTCACATTAGAAGTGTTCTAGAGTGAAGCGGGACATTGTGATGGTTGCTTTTAAAATGGATCATCTTTGGCGTGGCAGTTGTAGATCAAGCTCGATCTCTACATGGAGAAGCTTAGCTTGGGTTTTCCACTAGTGAGTGGACACACTACAAAGGTTGCAGCACCTCAAACCCTTAGAATAGCTTGGTTTTGCTGTCTTGGTCTTTTGTAATTACTAGTATTTGGATGATTTTGGATTAGTGTTTTGTGATAAGTTATAAAGATTATTTTTTTTATTTTCCAGCGCGGTCCGCAAGTGTTGCGGCCTAACTCCATAAAAATACATGGTATCAGAGCTGATCCATCTACTGGTAATTGTTTTGTGGCCTTTAGAATCGTAAAAACCCATCTTTAAAAAAAATTTGAAAATTGCCCCAAATTACCTCTTTTTTTGCTTGTACCCGAGCCCCGGAGGCCTTTGGTTCGGACCAAGACCCTCATACGGGCTCGGGGGGACCCCGGAGCTCTTTCAGGGTCTAGCGTGGTGCCCCCCATCAGAGACCACCACTTTATGGTCTTAGGTGGGGGACACCAAACCGAGAACACCCAATAGGGTGCTCTAGGGTTGGGGGTCCCACCTAGACCCCTTAGGAGCTTATGGGTCATGCTCAAGATCCCCGTCGGGTTCTCAGGCACAATTCGGGCCTTTTCAGGATTTTGTTTTCGCAAAATTGAGATATTTTTAGGCTTCGAGGTGCACTTGAAATTCGGTTTTATGAAATTTTGAGTGAGCAAGCTCGTGGGTTATAATTCATTGGTCAGGGCTACAAATTAACCTGATCAAAGTGTTTGATCGAGTTAGTTCGGACATGTATAAGAATATGTGTAAGTAAACGTTGCATGATTGATGTGTGATCAATTAGACTAGGTTGCACATTATGAATGTGATGTTAGTAAACATGTTTGATCAAAGTGTTTGATCGAGTTGGTTCGGACATGTATAAGAATATGTGTTAGTAAACGTAGCCTAATTGATGTGTGGTCAATTAGATTAGGTTGCACATTGTGAATGTGATGTTGGTGTGTATGGTTTGCTATAGATTGTTGTGCATATCAGATTTTTGCACTTTTATACCGCTCATTCTTGATCATAATGCATATAGGTAGGTACTTTTGATCCGTGTTTGCTAAATAATTGCAGATTACAGGTTCTCAGCTCTTTACAGTGAAATTCATGAAAAGTCGCAACAAATGCGGGACTACGACCAACAACAGATGAATACTGATCTCCGCTAACCATCCGTATGATGCCGCCTACCAGTTCAAGCGAAAAAATGGCAAATCATTGGTCACTTCACTGCATAAAGCAAAAGGGCAGCACAAGATCCAAGACTTCAACGCGGAGCTCAATAAACAAAAGTCCACTGCTGAAAATCTAGAAGAAAAATGAAGAGATTCTATGAAACCAAGTGTACAAAACATAAGAGAACAGTAACATGGAGAAGCCCTGAAAAGATGATCCCCCAAATCCACCATATGACCGCGGAACTGCGGCCAAATTGGCACTTCCGCCGCGGTTCCGTGGCCGCGTCTGAACAGTGTCGGTGGCAGTTGAAGCAGCGTTGACTCGGCTCTCTTGGGGCAGTTTTGTAATCTCATGTTTAGCTCAGAATGTATACCTAGGGTTTCACTCTTCTGCCTATAAATAGCAGAGCTTAAAGCCAAATAAAGTATGCCTTTCTTTATTTAGATTTTAGAATTAAATTATGTTCTTCTTTATCTTTCTCTATGAAAAATTGTAGTGAGTTTATGAGCGTTGATTAATAAAAAAATAAAAAAAGAGAGTTCCTTTTTATCTTGCATGTTTATCTTTGCAATTTTTATTTGCTAATTTAGTTGTATTATTTTATCGTTGTTTTTCTTTTGTTTTCTCTTCTTCTATTTTCTTTATCCTTAACAACGATGATGCTTGAGTAAGATCCTTACCAAGGTGAGGTCTCAAATAGCTAGTTGTAATTTCTTCTTAACCTCATTTCTTTCTACCTTCCTTTTTGTTTTTATCTTTTTAATGGGTGAGTAATCTCTCACTTGTTAGGGCAGGAGAAGAAAAGTTTAAGAGAATGAAATCTCTCTCACTCTTTTCTTTGCCCAACACCTTAATTCGGACTCCCTTTAATTGAACCACAATCCGCTCACTACGGCACCCTATCCTACATGATAGCAGTGATTCCATAGTTAGACCGGTTGAGCTTGAATCAACCGGAGGTTAGGGCTAAGAGCCAAGAACGGACGGACAAGGACCAAAAAGAAGAAACTAAGCATGGAAAGCCTAGCTTATACTTGTAAGTTCCTTCCTAGTCATGCTAATCCCCGTTGTTGCCGATTACCGTAACACCGATATTAAGAAGGGCATTGAAAGAAGTGAGAAATTCCTAACTCGAACTAACATAATCCTAACCCTAGCTAATTCTTTATCATCCTTTATCTCATTAGTCGATCTTAAAACAAAACTCAAAATATTTGGATTTAACTCGTTAAAACATAAAGAAAAAGATTCCATCTCCCTGTGGATCGACCCGTACTCAACCGGCTAGCTACCAAGCGAAACCGTCTTGATTGCGGTAATTAAAAATTTAAGCACGCGAAAAAAAACTATATCAATCAAATGGCGCCGTTGCCGGGGAGACGGTAGTTTATTTCTATATGTAATTTCGGGTTAATTAAAAATTTGAAAATTTGAAAATTTTTAAAACAAAACAAAAAAAATCATCTTGTTATTTTTGATTAGTTTTTGTGCAAGTGTGCAGGATAAGAAGAAGGTCTAGTTCAGTTCTGGAGCAAACTCAGTGAACAAATCAAGATTCAAAGGCTCTAAACAGGAAGAGGAGAACCAACTCAGCACAGGACAAAAGTTTGAAGATCCAAACCTTCTGAACTGCCACGGAACCGCGGCAGAATTACCTGACGTCGGCAGTTGATTTTCTCTGTGAGTATTCCATATATCTCCTTCCATCCTCTGAACTCCACCGAACCATATTTTTCTGTAGCATTCTTTGCACAAATTCTCTTCACCTCTCCAATAAACTGTTTTTGTGCAGGATTCTTTGCGCCGCCGCCAAATAAAATTTTTGCAAGTGTTTTAGATTTTTTGGTTGTTACTGTTTTGCATAAATAATACGAATTTTAAGGGGCTATAACACCAATTCAGATTGGGTGGGGATTTCATCACCCTTCCTAAGACCCCAAAAATCACTAAAAGCATATGCATCACCCTTGAGCTTAATTAAAAAATATCCAGACTTAGCCAACTAAGAACTGTCGTGCTCATTAGGACAGAGGAGGGTTGTGGGCATTCAATCGTTTATCTAAACTTGACTTTGTGGTGCCTAGGCTAGACAAGTGAGAAAGGTAATTTTAAAAGGCCCGTCTCACGGTGGTTCGTGAGCGGAACCCTCCTTTCTTTGTTTGTGCTTACCTGGCCACAATTGGCAGTGAAGAGACGATTTGAGGGTTATCTCACAACTTGTCACTTTAGAACAGTTAGGAGCAGTCTAGTGGACTTTGAAGACCATAGCTCTAGGTTTGATTGTGCATGTATTAACTGTGATTGTTTGAAGTAAGTCCGTACACATTTTTGCAAAACTCTTTCTAAAAAATAAAAAAAACAAAACAAAAACTTTTATAAAAACTTGCCATTTGACGCCAGAATCCCATTTCACTCACCTTTCATCCGCATTTCTTCATTGACACTTTCTTACCCTCACATTCTACGCTTTGACTACACTAAACTCATTTAGTGTATGTCCGGTTGGACTCGGGACAATAGTGCCCGCCTAGTCCACGTTTCGTTAGTCGCTACCGACTACGTGATCGACTCCGACGTCGAAACTCCCTCCATACCTCTTTCACCCTTACCTTTGCCGGCCAACTCCGACATTGACCGGAATTCTGTTCATACATCCCCACCTTCACCTTCACCATCATCATCATCAAATTCTTCTTCTGAGATGTCAGATTTCCTCCTAACATCCCTTTACCTCCCCCGGGACTGATTCTACCTCATTTGGGTGCGAATAACCCCCAACCACCTCCTGTTGAAGCGCCACAGCGAATCACGCTCCAGGATCGTTTCTATCCCACCCGCTCCACACTTCCTGCCTGTCTTTCACTTCGGCCGGCAAATGGGGATAATTTCGAAATTAAGCCCCACATCATCAACATGTTGCCTAAATTTCACGGACTGGAATCTGAAGATGTCTACATCTTCATCAATAAGTTCAGAACGTCTGTGCAATGATGAAGACAACCCAACTGTCCGACGATGACATACGGCTATGAGTCATTCCTTTCACTTTGTGTGACCTAGCTGAGAAGTGGCTGTATAATACCGCATCGCATTCCATAAAAAGTTGGGAAGAGTTTGTTAAAGCGTTTCTTAAAAAATTCTACCCAAATCACAAGACCGCGAGAATACGAAATGAAATTAACTAATTTTCCCAGCTTCCTGCCGAACCTTTTTGGAAGTTCTTTGACCGATACAAAGACCTTCTTGTTCAGTGCCTTCATCACGGTATTGAGAGATGGCAACTTTGCCAGACCTTATATGAAGGACTGAACCCAGCAACTAAGAAATTGCTGGAGACCATTTTTCAAGGCCACTTCCTATCCAAATCTGACGAGAAATCTTGGCAATTTCTCGACGATCTCGCAGAACAAACGCTTCAGTGGGAAAGCACCAGACCGAACACTTCATCTACTTCTTCTACTTCTTTCGGTCCCTCTAGGGCAGGTGTTCATCAACTTGATCTCTCAATTGCAATGAAGGCCGAAATGGCTGCGATCACACGAAAACTGGAAGCAATTGAGAGCAAATTTTCATCTCCTTCTCCTGCCCCTGCTCTTCCCCCTCGTACCATCTACGCTTGTTGTTCAGACCCATCCCATCTGACCGAAGAGTGTCCTTACAACCCACCTTCTCAAGGACAGGATCAGGTCAATGCTGCATTTTAGCAAAGACAAAGAAATGATCCATACTCTTCCACTTATAATCCTGGTTGGAGGAACCACCCTAATTTCGCCTGGAATTAGAACCAGCAACAATTTCAATGCCACAACAACTTCCAGAGGCCTCCTCCTCCTCAACAACAAGCTCAGCAACAAACTCAATATCAATATCAGCAGCCCTTCCAACCCTAACCTTTTCAAAATCCACCGAACAATTTTGCACCCAACAATTCTTTTCCTCAAAACAATTTTGTTCCGTCAAACAATGATAAGGTTTTCTCGCTAGAACGAAGTTTGGAGGCGTTTGTAAAGTAATCGACTCAATCCAATGCCAACATCCAGTCTTACATTCAGTCTTTGGTGAAACACACTGCTACACACGGGCAAAGCATCAAAACCATCGAAGTCCAGATTACACAATTGAATGTGGCTTTAAGCAAGCGAAAGAAAGGGAAGCTTCCATCTCAACCACTCCCAAATCCTGGTCATCCACATAATGCACATGTTGCTCTTGAAAAACAAAACCATAATGTGAGTGCCGTGACTACGTTGAGATCTGGAAGGATGCTGCACAACAACGTTGGCACAGATGATGATACCCCGGCCGCTGCTTCTTCTTCTTCTCCTCCTCCTTCTTCGTCTTCTGAGCCTGTTCTCCATTCTTCAAAAGGCTCTTCTTCTTCTGCTTCTCCGAACGGACCCATGAAAAACCAGCACTGGGATCCGTTCCAACTCCACAATCTCCTCCACAAGCATTAGACTCAACCAATTTCAAAAATATTCCATTTCCAAACCGGTTAAGGTCCAATAAACAAAATCCACAAATGGAGAAAATTGTGGAGTTGTTTAAACACGTTAACATTAACATTCCCCTCTTGGATGCAATCCAACAAGTCCTTTCCTACGCAAAAATCTTGAAGGACTTGTGCACTACGAAGAGGAAATCTCAGGTACCCAAGAAGGTTTTCTTAGCTGGTGCCGTGAGTGATGCTCTTACCCAAGCTTTACCTCAAAAACGAAAGGACCCTGGCTGTCCTGCGATTTCTATAACTATTGGGGATAAGAACATCAACCGCGCACTTTTGGATCTTGGTGCCAGTGTTAACCTGCTTCCGTATTCGGTATATGAGCAACTAGGTATAGGAGAGCTGAAACCCACACACTGTACTCTCCAAATGGCCGACCGATCTATTACCCATCTTAGGGGTGAGCTAGAGGATGTGTTAATAAAGGTAGGGGACTTCATATTTCCCATTGATTTCATTGTTTTAGACACACAACCTATAGCTAACCCCCGGAATCAAATCCCGGTGATACTCGGTCGACCATTCCTTGCGATCTCGAATGCTATGATCAATTGTCGAAATGGTTCGATGAACCTATCTTTTGGAAACATGACAATTGAACTCAACATTTTTAGGTTGGGGAATCAGCCCTCCGAACCTAATGCTCATATACTAGATGTTTGTTCAATCCAGGAGATCGTCCCTGAGGACTGTGAGTTCGAGAAATTTCTGTTCGATCACAGCAATCTTGACGCCACTAGTGCGTTCCTCCTTGAATCTGATACTGCTCCTGACAGTGATTATGAGTGTTTCACTTTCTCGAACGGTCTTGAATTGTCGCCACCCGAGCTTGAATCCTTTGAATTTTCGGATGCGTTAGCTGAACCATCCGACTCAGTCGCGTACACTCATTTTGAGCCTCCGTTAGAATCCTTCGAGTTCGAGACATTTTCACCGATTTTGCCTTCAATCGTTTCACCTCCAAAGCTCGAACTCAAGCCGTTGTCGTCTCACCTCAAGTATGCTTACTTAAGTGAGAACGAGACCTACCCTATCATCATCTTGGCTTCTCGAGCTTAAGAGCAAGAGAAAGCCCTTCTGACGGTCTTGCAGAGCAATCGGCAAGCTTTTGGCTGGACTATGGCGGACATCAAGGGGATTAGTCCCTTGATCGTTGAACATCACATTCATATGATGGATGATGCCAAACCAGCCAGGGATCCACAGAGGCGACTCAATCCAGTCATGAAGGAAGCTGTGAAAAAAGAGATCGTCAAATGTCTTGATAATGGTATCATTTACCCTATCTCTGATAGCCAGTGGGTCAGTCCGATACATGTTGTCCCCAAAAAGTCGGGCATAACGGTCTTCACCAATCAGGCAAACGAGTTGATCCCTACTCGCACCCAAACTGGGTGGCGAGTGTACATAGATTACAGAAAACTCAACGCCGCAACACGGAAAGACCACTTTCCGCTACCTTTTATTGACCAAATGCTTGAACGATTGGCTGAACACGAGTACTGCTGCTTTCTGGATGGCTACTCCGGCTATAACCAGATTCCCATCGCCGAAAAAGATCAGGACAAAACCATGTTCACCTGTCTTTTCGGCACGTTTGCATATCGCCGCATGCCCTTTGGGTTATGCAATGCACCCGCTACCTTCCAGCGGTGTATGATGGGAATTTTCTCAGACATGGTGGAAAAATTCTTGGAGATATTCATGGATGATTTCTCCATTTTCAGAGATTCCTTTGACTAGTGTTTACAGTATCTCGACGCTGTCCTTACCCGGTGTAAGGATAAAAATCTCACTTTGAACTGGGAGAAGTGTCACTTCATGGTACGCGAAGGTATTGTCTTAGGACATATCATCTCGCAAAATGGCATTGAGGTGGATAAAGTTAAGATTGAGGTCATTTCCAATCTTCCTCCTCCCAGATGCGTCAGATACATCCGAGCTTTCCTTGGCCACGCCGGTTTCTATAGACAGTTTATCAAGGATTTTAGCAAGATTGCTATACCCTTGACTCTTCTGCTGGCCAAAGACACCACATTCGATTTCAATTCGAGTTGTGCGGCTGCATTCGAATCACTTAAAAGCTCACTCACTTCTGCTCCCGTACTTTCTTCTCCTGACTGGACGTATCCCTTTGAGATTATGTGCGATGCACCCGACTTTGCCATTGGTGCTGTTCTAGGACAGCACATCGACAAGATGCCGCACGTAATCTATTATGCTAGCCGAACCCTGAATGATGCCCAGCTGAATTACACAACAACCGAGAAGGAATTCTTGGCTGTTGTGTTTGCATTAGAAAAATTCAAACCTTACTTAATCGGCTCTCCAGTCATTGTCTACACAAAATTTCTGCTCTGCGCCATCTTTTTGCAAAGAAGGATGCAAAATCTCGGCTGATACGTTGGATCCTCTTACTCCAAGAGTTTGATCTTGTCATCAAAGACAAAAGAGGATGTGAAAACGTAGTGGCCGGCCATCTTTCACGACTTCCTTCTTTGCTGATGCTTCCACTTCCAATAAACGACGTTGTTCCGGATGAACAGCTCTTGACAGTATCATGCGAACCCTGGTTCACAGATATTGTGAACTATTTAGCAACAGGATTACTACCAAACGAGTGGTCAAGTTAGGACAGACTTCGATTCTTATCCCAAGTAAAGAACTTTTACTGGGACTAACCATATCTGTTCAAATGTTGTCCCGACCAGATTATTCGTCGATGTGTTCCTGATAATGAATTCAAGAGTATGCTGTCATTTTGCCACGATCAAGCGTGTGGCGGACATTTTGGCCCAAGAAAGACAGCCGAGAAGATCTTGTAGTGTGGTTTCTACTGGCCACAACTCTTCAAAGACGCTAATGATTATTGCAAGACTTGCTCCCGATGCCAACACTTGGGCCGGATATCCAGGAGAAACGAGATGCCGCTCCAACCAATCTTGGTTGTCGAGATTTTCGATATTTGGGGGATTGATTTCATGGGGCCGTTTCCCAGCTCTTTTAGGAACCTGTATATTCTGCTAGCTGTTGATTATGTCTATAAATGGGTTGAGACCAGCCGGACTAACGACAACAAGGTCATCGTTAGATTCCTTAAGGAAAACATCTTTTTCCGGTTTGGACACCCCCGCGCGATCATTAGTGACAATGGAACACATTTCTGTAATAGGACTTTCGAGACTTTAATGCAGAAACACTCCATTAATCATAAGCTATCATGCCCTACCACCCCTAAACTTGTGGGCAAGCCGAAATGTCTAATCGGCAAATCAAACAGATTTTGGAGAAAACGGTTTCCAAGAACCGTAAGGATTGGTCTTTAAAACTCACTGATGCCCTTTGGGCATTTCGAACTGCTTATAAAACTGATCTTGGCATGTCTCCTTATCGTCTTGTTTGCGGAAAGGCTTGCCACCTTCCAGTGGAAATTGAGCATCGAGCATTTTGGGCGATTAAGGAGTTGAATTTATCTCTTGATAATGCGGGCAACCATCAGAAACTGCAGATAAACGAATTGAACGAGCTTCGGGATGAAGCTTACGAAAACGCGATTGTCGTTAAGAACCGAACGAAGGTGTTTCATGATAAACACCTTACGCGAAAAATTTTCACACCTGGTCAACAGGTACTTCTTTACGACACCCGGTTACATTTCCATCCCAGGAAGCTCAGATCTCGCTGGAAAGGACCATATTTTGTGCGGACTGTATATCCGCACAGTGCGGTGGATTTGGAAAATCCATAGGACGGTTCACTATTCAAAGTAAACGGATACATGTTAAAACCGTTCCTCGCCGCCGACCCTTCGGAGGAGCTCCTGATGTTGCAGGAGCCGGTTTACGTCGACTGATCTTCCTCCGCTTACCACCAAACTTCGGTTATCCAGCCATAAACAGTAGAAACACTGTTTCAAATAACTTTGGGGGTATGTATATACCATCTTCACACTTGTAATTATAAATATATAGATATATATATAATTAAAAAAATTTAAAAAATTTAAAAAAAATTCAAATTTTCGGGGGGTATTTTTGTAAATATTCAGAACCATAAATAAAATAAAATAAAACAAATACTTTTTGTAATTACTCTTTTCGGGGGGCTTTTGAATATATAACCAAATAACCCCTATAAAAACACCCCGACCTCTCTTCTGAAGTTACAAAACCCTAAATTATCCCTCAAACAAAACCCTAGCCGCCACAGCAGAAAGAGCAGAAAGATCGCCACTCCTGACTGTGCTTCTGCCGCCCATCAGACCATCTGCCGCGCAACCGCCGCCCTTCTACCTCTTCTCCCTCTGAAAATTTCAGAGGAGATTTGCCTCTCTGTTTTCTCTCTCTGTAGATATAATATTTTAGCATTTCTCTCTCTGTAATAGCACCTACACTGCAATTTGAAAGGGATTTCTCCCAATTGTTTGCACATAATGTTTATGGTAGTTATTTCGGCGATGAGATCTGAAAGCGTGGATGGAACTTTCTATTATTTAACCATCTGAACGCATTCGCGCTTCCGGATCTTGTTGCACGTTTTTATGAATGTATGGAGGAGGGTTGTCTGGCACAACACGGGTACATTAGATTATTGTGGGGGGGGTCGGGAAATTTTAATCGATAGGGACTCCATTCACAAAGTCACCTTAATACCACGGCTCCCCATTCACGATCAACCCCTCCGATTTGAGGACTACCCTTAATGGGAAATGACTGTTCTAGGGAGCCCCGAAAGGGCATTCAGGCTCGCACGCTTTTTGCGAACATTTTAACTGTGTGCCGTTAGGCACAAAACAATATTTTTGGAAGTTCGCACAACACAACATTTTTTACACCATCTCTACACATAGTGCACACATTAATGACTCGAAACCCTAGCTATGATATGTGCACTGTGTTGCTTCACTCGATTAGCGCCGGCAAACGGGCGGCCATTTATCCATGCCCAATGTTGGTGACACAACTGTGTCACCATTTCCTTCCTGTTGAGGAATTTGAATTTTACATGCATGGTGAAATTTCCATTAGACCTCTTCTTGAGGGTGTCTCCACGTCCTACACACGACTACATGAATTATGATCGCGCACCGAGCCAGCCTAGGATGTGATGGCCAAGACCCCTAGCTCAAGCTCCACAGCGAGCGACGAAGAGCTTACCCCCGCTGCGCAATCGCACTTAATTCGACGAACCCATAAGGGGGTAGAAAGAGTGATAGGGATGCTGACTAACTTTGATCAGCGAATAACGAGCCTAGAACAAGGAATGTCCACCCTCCTAGCAAGACAGGAACGTTCACGATCACGATCAAGGGGACGGGGGACAGATAGAGGTGAGGCTGGGATTAGTCAGGCCGCGTCTAGTAGACGCCGCAGGGAGCAGTGAGGACACTGCTATCAGTAAGTTTGGGGATGAGGATTGATTGTAAATAGTTATCTTTGCATTGCATCTGCATATTTTTATTTTTTGTACATATTTGTTTTTCTTTGCATATTTAATTCCGTATCTTATTTTTCTGCATTGCATCTTTATAAAAAATTTATAAAAAAAAATTTATAAAAATTGAAAAAAAAAATTAAAAGAAAATATATATATATATATATATATATTAAAAATTTCAATATTGGTCAAGTTTGATTCAAGTTCAACATGACAGTTGACTAGTTAGGAAAAACTAGATCCTAAACTTAGTAAATTAAAAACCCTAAAACTAACCTTTCTTAAAGTTTAACTGTAGAAAATATACGTCCTTGCAGTTTATTTAGAAATAAGAAAATTTTGAGTTCAGTTCTTAGGCTAAGTCGAAATAAGGGAAGAGTATTGAAACCTTTATTTGAAGTATAAGTCTGAAAAATAATTCTGAATCTTAAGTTCAAATTCTGAAAATATATACCCTACTATACACACTTACACACATCTTGAAACTTGGGATAGTAGAGGATACCTTGAAATGCTCTTGTCTAAAATCCTTAGTATGAAGGAAAATAAAATAAAAGTATAAGTGGTGAATAAGAGATAAAAAAAATGAACACTGGTTTTGTAATTGCTTAAGGCAATATAAATAAATAAAAATATAGCGAGGGTGCTTTATCACCTAGTGTCTTAGACTAACTGGTTTGGGAGTCACTGCTAAGCCTTAGGTGTTGCAAGACGAGAAATTACGCCTTAATGCGCAAGCACATTTTGTAATCGGTCGTTTAGTACCTCAAGAAGTATTAACGGTCGCATAAAGGATGTGTGACCAATTTCATCTAGAATTCACCAATTAAAAAAGTATTTTGGAAGATAGACAAGAGTATGATAGCTTGAATTGAATTTCCAAGTATAGGGGTGATAATTACACATACGTAGGGGTATATGATTGGAGTTTAGAGAAGAGATGGGAATAAAAGATAGGGCTTATATCTTCAGTAGAGATGAAAAAAATTCCTGAGTTAAGATTGCACCTTAGAAGGAAAACTCAGGAGATGCTGAAAGCTTTATAAACTGACAAAACATATATGATCTTAAGTTAAATGAAAAGTAAGTGTGAAAAATACGGGTTGATGATTTCTAAGTTGAAGATAATAGATTTTTCTTGCTGAAATACTGAATTGAAGAATTAAAGTCAACGGCCAAATTGATCGGATTTTGTGGGTAGTATCCGCTGAAAACCCTCAGAAGACAACACTCCTCCTACTAGGGACACCTAGAGGTTTAACGGTTTATTGCACGAGCTCAATGCAATCGCGTTCCCTGCGAAAATGAGGTTAGAAATTTTTGAGAATAAAATTGGTTTTGCTCGGGACGAGCAAAAGATAAGTTTGGGGGTATTTGTTCATATCAGATTTATGCATTTTTATACCGCCCATTCTTGATCACAATGCATATAGGTAGGTACTTTTGATCCGTATTTGCTGAATAATTGCAGGTTACAAGTTCTCAGCTCTTCACAGTGAAATTCATGAAAAGTCGCAACAAATGCGGGACTACAACCAATAACAGATGAATACTGATCTCCGCTAACCATCCGTATGATGCTGCCTACCAGTTCAAGGGACAAAATGGCAAATCATTGGTCACTTCACTGCACAAGGGCAGCACAAGATCCAAGACTTCAACGCGGAGCTCAATAAACAAAAGTGCACTGCTGAAAATCTGGAAGAAAAATGAAGAGATTCTGAGAATCCAAGTGTACAAAACATAAGAGAACAACAACGTGGAAAAGCCCTGAAAAGATGATCCCCCAAATCCAACAAATGGCCGTGGAACCGCTGCCAAACAGGCACTTCTGCCGCGGTTTCGCGGCCGCGTCTGAACAGTGTCGGTGCCAGTTGAAGCAGCGTTGACTCGGCTCTCTTGGGGCAGTTTTGTAATCTCGTGTTTAGTTCAGAATGTATATATAGGGTTTCACTCTCCTGCTTATAAATAGCAGAGCTTAAAGCCAAATAAAGTGTGCCTTTCTTTATTTAGATTTTAGAATTAAATTCTGTTCTTCTTTATCTTTCTCTATGAAAAATTGTAGTGAGTTTATGAGCGTTAATTAATAAAAAAATAAAAAAAAAAGAGAGATCCTTTTTATCTTGCATGTTTATCTTTGCAATTTTTATTTTCTAATTTAGTTGTATTATTTTATCGTTGTTTTTCTTTTGTTTTCTCTTCTTCTATTTTCTTTATCCTTAACAACGATGATGCTTGAGTAAGATCCTTGCCAAGGTGAGGTCTCAAATAGCTAGTTGTAATTTCTTTTTAATCTCATTTCTTTCTACCTTCCTTTTTGTTTTTATCTTTTTAATGGGTGAGTAATCTCTCGCTTGTTAGGGCAGGAGAAGGAAAGTTTGAGAGAATGAAATCTCTCTCACTCTTTTTTTTGCCCGACACCTTAATTCGGACTCCCTTTAATTGAACCACAATCCGCTCACTACGGCACCCTATCCTACATGATAGCAGTGATTCCATAGTTAGACCGGTTGTGGTTGAATTAACCGGAGGTTAGGGCTAAGAGCCAAGAACGGACGGACAAGGACCAAAAGGAAGAAACTAAGCATGGAAAGCCTAGCTTATACTTGTAGGTTCCTTCCTAGTCGTGCTAATCCCCGTTATTACCGATTACCGTAACACCGATATTAAGAAGGGCATTGAAAGAAGTGAGAAATTCCTAACTCGAACTAACATAATCCTAACCCTAGCAAGTTCTTTATCATCCTTTATCTCATTAGTAGATCTTAAAACAAAACTCAAAATATTTGGATTTAACTCGTTAAAATATAAAGAAAAAGATTTCATCTCCCTGTGGATCGACCCGTACTCAACCGGCTAGCTACCAAGCGAAACCGTCTTGATTGCGGTAATTAAAAATTTAAGCATGCGAAAAAAAACCATATAAATCAATTGTCGTGTTTGAATAGCCCTTCGTGTGAATATGATGTATACAAATGTTGTATTTTCAATTCATGTATTATATGGTCCGCCAAATGCATTATTCTTTTATTCGGACCATCGTGTCCTATTTTCAATGTATATAATACAGGTTGCCCCATGATCAGTCGAAAATATTGCATATTTTAACCGGCAATTTCCTCATCATCTGCATACATATAGAAGTGTACGGTATTCATAATTCACATATTAGCAAATCGGTCGCAAAATATCAGATTACATGTATTCGACCTTAAAACCGGCATTTCTAGGGAAATTGACTGCATTGCATTACATAGCATATTTTCTATATCTTGCAACCCGTGTTTCGAAGTCTGTGCAGGAAAAGAGAAGCTTGCTCGATCATTACATTGCTCGACCATTACAATCGCTCGTAAACTCATTGAATTCAAATCCGGTATCAATACGAAGGAGCAAATACAAATCTAAATATCAGAAAAAGCCACAAACAGAAGTCCAAAGCAACAGAAGAAAGCCCAAGGTCCAAACTCATCAATGCGCCGCGGAAGAGCGGCCATTACCATGCATATGCGGCGGATCCGCGGTGGGCCCAAGGGTTCAGACTCTCAATTTTAGACCAAAACTCCTGAATCAGTGGCTACATTCCAGAAATGCACACAGACTTCCAGAAAACTCCAGAGAGTTCCACCAGATCAGCAACCACTTGAGTTTCATTAAACTAGCCTAATACTTCTAGAACTTTCCCTAAACCCTAGCTTAAACCCTAAGCTAACTCCTAACAAACTCCTTCTAGAAACTCTTCAACAAACTTTGGGAGGGAAAGTTCTAATTCAAACCTAAACCTAGGGTTTGAGAGTTCTATAAATAAGACCCTAGGCTCACTCATTAAAAAGAGGATTCAACCTTGGGAAAGTTTAGAAAAATCAATCCCATTCTTCATCTTCTTCTTCCTCAAGTTTAGTGAGAGAGCTTGTAGGAAACCCTAACCCTAAATCCAACCACAATTCAAGATCTTGAGTGCAAGCCAAGCAAGATGCCTTCAACCCTTTTATGAGCCGAGCCGATCTTCAATCGGGCAAGAGAGCAAAGTAGATCCACGATCCACGGAGACGAGCGAAGCCGAGTCAACGATCGATTTCTTCTTCTTGTAGATCTTGAAAGAATGTATTGAAATTGTTGATTAAATAAAAGGTGATATTCTTTTATCTTGTTTTCTTTAAATTCCGCATCATGTTATCTTTACAAATCTTTAATATTGTCTTTGTGGTGATGTGTGAATAAAACTCCGCTCGTTAAGGAGTCGAAATGATCTTTAGTATGATGATGTAACAAATTTGCAATCGATTCTTGAATCCCACGAGTTTGTAAACCCTAGCAAGTTCAAGAATCGACGACCCAATTCGTTGCGATGCTTTCTTGATCGACATCGCTCGAGATTGGGGAGTTCCGATCGTTTCTTGAAATTGCTAGAGGCTAGAATATAAATGGTATCCTCGAAAGAACAAGGGTTAAGAGATGAAACCCTAATTTCATCAAGAAAACCCTAACTCTCGTCGATCACCATTGATCTAGTATCAATTCTTCGAAGGACAAGAACACGAAACCCTTTAGATTACATCACGTCTAAAGATCCGATCGATTCCTACGAGCCTCACTTATATTCTTGATTGTTGATTGGAAATATTATCAAAACTACCGATTCTTGATTGTTTATAGTTTCTTGATTCTTGAGTAAAGAATAGTGACACTCGAATACAAATCACATCTTGAATCATGTTTTCGTTTATTGTTGCTTAACATTTCATTTCAAACGTATCGAAATACAATTGAATTGTGCAATCCCTGTGGACGATCCGCACTCATTCATTAATTACATCCGACACCGTAGTTTGATTGCGGTCAATATAATTTTTTGATTGTCGTTACTTTTTACATATACACGTCAGAAAATGTTTCAATCAAAATGGCGCCGTTGCCGGGGATCGCGCTAATTCATTTGCATTTATAGTTTGAAGTGAAAAGAATTATTACGTTTTACTTCTTGAAATCAAAATTCGTACAAACTCTTATACGTGTGTTGTGAATTGATTGCAAGGTGATCTGGAGCATTCTGTGCTGTTGAAAAATTATTTGGGATATACCAGAGAGCTGGAGATAGGAACAGGAAGCAGCTGAAGAAGTTTGGTACAGTGAACCCATCAACAGGCCACGGAAGAGCGGCATATGCATGGTTATTGCGGCGGAAGCGCCGCAGTCTTGAAGGATCACTGAAAAATTTTCAGTGCAGGTGATTTCTGACTCTCTCCCCTCTCCCTTTTTAGCTCAAATTAACCCTTTGCTGCAGGATTCTTTGCAAATAAATCGCAGCGCCGCAAAGCAAAAATAAAATTGTGTGTGAATTTGATTTCTTGGTTGTTTGCATTCTAATACGGAAATTTAAGGGGCACGGCCAAATCCAAATTAGGTGGGGATTTCATTACCCTTCCTAGGCCCCGAAAATCATCAAACTTGCATCCGCATTACCTCCATTAACTAAAAGAAATCTAGAGAAGACTCTAAGGACTGTCGCGCTCAATAGGACAAGAGAAGGTCGTGGGTAATTCATTGCTTATTCGCGTTTTCTTGTGGTGCCTAAGGCGAGTGTGTCTAAGGCTAGTGGTTATTAATTAGGTCCACTGTAGTGGTGGCTCCTTCCCACTTACCTGGCACTTATCCGGCCACCGGGGGACAAAGAGGCAGTGGAGGATTCTATCCTGCGGCTTGTCTTTTGGCAGTTAGGAGCGGTCTAGAGATCGGACCTAGGTGACCATTAGATTCTAGGGTTTGTGTGCTGCATTTGTTTTGTCGCATCATTTTTTCAAAATCCGTCCCTTTTTTAAAGCAAGCACCGCATTCATTCATCCCTAATTATAAGTCAACGCTGCCACTTGTACTAACCCTTTTTAGTGCAAGATAGGCTGGACACGGGATTCTAGTGCCCGTTTAGTCCGCGTACCTTTTATCGACTCCGAAGTCGATAATTCTCCATTTACCTTTTCTTTACCCACTACCACACCCACACCGATGGATCCGAATCCATCAAACTTCTTTAACCCTAATCTGCCACCGTCCGTTGGTGCGCAGAATCCTAATCCACCCCACATTTCTCTCCAGGAAAGATGCTATCCACATAGAGGTCCTCTTTCGACCTGCTTATCCACACCACCAGCCAATGGGGATAACTTTGAGATTAAGCCCCAGTATATCAATCTTTTACCCAAATACCACGGACTCGAGACCGAGGACGCTTACGTTTTCATTACCAAATTTGAAAACGTATGCGCAATGATGGGTACGTCTCAACTTTCAGTGGATGCGATGCGTCTACGACTTCTTCCATTTACTTTGTGCGATATAGCCGAGAAGTGGCTATATAACACCACCGCACACTCTATTACGAATTGGGAAGAATTCGTCGCTGCATTCCTTAAGAAATTTTACCCAGTCCAAAAGACGGCTCGAATCCGTAGCGAACTGAACCAATTTGCCCAGCTCCCTGCCGAACCATTTTCAAAATACTTTGAACATTTCAAGGATCTATTGGTTCAATGTCCTCATCACGGCATCCCGAGATGGGAGCTTTGCCGAATCATATATGAGGGCAGTAACCCTAGCACTAAACAGAGCCTTGAAAACATGTGTCAAGGTACTTTTATGACCAAAGATGACGGGGAAGCCTGGCGATACTTAGAAGAGTTCGCTGAAAAATCACTAATTTGGGAGAGTGGAACACAACCATTGAATAGGGGTGGCGTACACCAAATAGATGTGTCCATAGGTGTTCGAGCTGAAATGGCAGCAATGCAAAAGAAGCTCGACGCTATGGAACACAAATTTGCAGCAGCCTCCCTAAACCCAATGTCGCTCCCCAAAACTGTTTGTGGGTGCTGTTATGATCCATCACATTTAACGGAAGAATGTCCATTAAACTCTGCGTTTCAAGGTCACGAGCATTCTAATGCCGCATTTCAAAGACCTCGAAACGATCCATATTCTTCCAGTTACAATCAGGGTTGGAGGAACCACCCGAATTTTGCTTGGAACCAAAACCAATCTCAAAACACGGTTCCAAACACGAATCAATTTCAAAGGGCTCTTCCTCCACCACAACAGCAACCCCTACAACTCACTCAGCACCCCTACCAGTCACAAAATTTCCAAAATCAGGGCAACACTCCTGCACAGTCTAATCCTATGCAGTCCTGTTCTGACGAGTTCTCTCAATTCACTCAAACCATGAAATCACTTTTATCAAATTTCATGGATGTTTCGACTGAGGTTAGATCTTCCGTCAGTGAAATAAAGAAAAACTCAGCGTCCCAAGCTGAGAGTATTCGCACGATGGAAGCTGAAATCGCACGCTTAAAAGCCGAAATGAGTGCGAGAGAAAAAGGGAAACTTCCCTCTCAACCCCTACAGAATCCTGGGCATTACAATGTAAATGCCATCACAACGTTGAGATCGGGAAGAGTGCTGAACAATCATGTCGGGGAAGGTATTGATGATACTGAAAATCATATCAACACCCCGGCTGAGTCTTTCCCACATACACACACTTCACCTTCTGATCCTTCTTCTTCTACCAAACCACCTTCGCACGAGCCTATTCTCCATTTCCCTTTAGGCTCAACACCTTCACCCAACCCTTATAGTTCTCCACAGACGGTCCCCACACCTCCTTTGGGACCTCGTCTACCCCCCTTTCCTTCTCCTATGATGGACCCCGCGCTTATTGCGAAAGCACCTTACCCGAACCGGCTAAGGGCTAATAGAACGAGTCCTCATATGGAGAAAATATTAGAGATGTTCAAACAGGTTAACATCAATATCCCTCTCCTAGATGCGATTCAGCAAGTCCCCGCTTATGCGAAAATTCTAAAGGACTTGTGCACTAGGAAGAGGAAGACTCAAGTGCCGAAGAAGGTCTTTATGTCTAATAATATCAGCACTGCTTTTATACCCCAGCTTCCAAAGAAAAGAAAGGACCCAGGTTGTCCTACAATATCGATTTCGATTGGGGGTAAAAACATAAATCGTGCTCTTTTAGACCTTGGCGCGAGTGTTAACCTGTTACCTTATTCTGTCTATGAGCAATTAGGGATTGGAGAGCTGAAACCTGCTCATTGCACTCTCCAGATGGCAGACCGATCTATCACCAAACCAAGGGGTGAATTAGAGGATGTATTGATAAAGGTAGGGGAATTTGTTTTCCCTGTAGACTTCATTGTACTCGACACACATCCTGTAGCAAACCCCCGGGGCCAAATTCCGGTGATTCTAGGTCGTCCTTTCCTTGCCACTTCCAACGCTGTTATAAACTGTAGAAATGGTTCAATGAATTTATCATTTGGAAATATGACCATTGAACTAAATATCTATAAAGTTGGAAGTCAGCCGTCAGAACCCTCTGCTCATATTTTAGATGTGTGCTCTGTCCATGAGATCGCTCCCGATAGTTGTGGAGCTGAGGATCTTTGCTTTACTGATGTCGATGACATTAGCACATCTCTGCTTGACTTTGCACATGATCTTAGTGAGGACACTTTAGCTACACATGAGTCCTGCACTTCTGACTTTTCTCCACCCGAGTCTGTATCTTTCACAGGCTCTGAGCTTCTTTGTAGATCCAAAAATCAATCTGTGACCCTTCCTTCTATCATTTCTCCGCCTGAATTAGATCTCAAAGTTTTACCTTCTCACCTGAAATATGCTTATCTTGGTGAGAACGAGTCATTACCGGTTATCATTTCCGCTTCTCTTGCATCAGAGCAAGAGAATGCCCTTTTATCGGTATTGAGATCTAACAAAGAGGCGTTTGGTTGGAGTATGGCGGACATCAAAGGGATTAGTCCCTTGATAGTTGAACATCATATACATGTGATGGATGATGCCAGACCGACCCGAGAACCACAAAGACGGTTGAATCCCGTCATGAAGGAAGCTGTCATGAAAGAAATCGTCAAGTGCTTAGATAATGGTATTATCTACCCCATCTCCGATAGCCAGTGGGTGAGTCCTATTCATGTCGTTCCTAAGAAATCCGGCATCACAGTTATCACAAATGAAGCGAATGAGTTGATTCAGACACGCGCCCAAACTGGGTGGCGTGTATGCATCGATTATAGAAAACTCAACGCTGCTACGAGGAAAGACCATTTTCCTCTACCATTTATTGATCAGATGCTGGAACGCTTAGCGGGACGAGAGTTTTATTGTTTTATGGACGGTTACTCAGGCTATAATCAGGTCCCCATCGCCAAAAAGGATCAAGATAAAACCACTTTTACTTGTCCTTTTGGTACCTTTGCTTACAGTCGCATGCCCTTTGGGTTATGCAATGCTCCCGCTACCTTTCAGCGGTGTATGATGGGGATATTCTCTGATATGGTAGAGAATTTTTTGGAGATCTTTATGGACGACTTCTCGATTTTTGGAGACTCTTTTTCTGATTGCCTAGCGAATCTAGACGCTGTTCTTACTCGTTGCAAAGAGAAGAACTTGACTTTAAACTGGGAAAAATGCCACTTTATGGTCCAAGAAGGAATAGTACTTGGACATGTCATTTCACAGAAAGGCATTGAGGTTGACAGAGCTAAAGTAGATGTCATTCAAAACCTGCCTCATCCCAAAAGCGTCAAAGATATTCGCTCTTTCCTTGGCCATGCGGGCTTTTATAGGAGATTCATAAAGGACTTTAGCAAAATTGCTAGACCTTTAACACTACTCCTGGCCAAGGATACGACCTTCCATTTTGACTCGGATTGCGAGACAGCTTTCGACTCACTTAAACACTCACTCACCACAGCCCCCGTTTTATCATCACCAAATTAAGACTACCCCTTTGAGCTGATGTGTGACGCATCTGATTTTGCAGTAGGTGCAGTCTTAGGACAGCACATCGAAAAGATGCCACACGTGATTTACTATGCCAGTAAGACCCTGAATGATGCACAAATCAATTACACAACCACAGAGAAAGAGCTTTTAGCGGTTGTATTTGCATTGGAAAAATTCAGGCCTTACTTAATCGGCTCACCTATAGTTGTATATACTGACCATTCCGCTTTGAAACATCTTCTGGCGAAGAAAGATGCAAAAGGTCGACTAATACGTTGGATCCTACTTTTACAAGAATTTGATCTTGTTATCAAAGATAAGAAAGGATGTGAAAACGTAGTAGCCGACCACCTTTCACGCATCATTTCTTCCCCTGTGACCCTGCCGATTAATGACTCATTCCCTGACGAACAACTCTTGAGCATATCCGCCGAACCATGGTTCAGGGATATTGTGAACTATCATGCCACGGGACTTATACCGAGCGATTGGTCAAAACAGGACAAATACCGTTTTCTTTCCCAAGTAAAACACTTTTACTGGGACGAGCCCTATTTGTTTAAATATTGTCCTGATCAGATCATTCGCCGGTGCGTCCCGAATGAAGAGTTAAAGAGTGTTCTTTCATTTTGTCATGATCAGGCCTGTGGGGGTCACTTTGGTCCTAGAAAGACAGCGGAAAAGGTTTTGCAATGTGGATTTTACTGGCCGACCTTATTCAAGGACGCATTTGAGTATTGCAAAACCTGTACACAATGTCAGTATACAGGTAGAATATCCCAGAGGAATGAAATGCCTCAGCAACCCATATTGGTTGTTGAAATGTTTGATGTTTGGGGCATTGATTTTATGGGTCCTTTTCCCAACTCCTTTGGGAATCTGTACATATTGCTGGCGGTTGATTATGTCTCAAAGTGGGTAGAAGCCATTCCATGTCGCACTAATGACAGGAAAGTTGTCATTAAGTTCTTAAAAAAGAATATCTTTTCGCGATTTGGACACCCACGCGCTATCATTAGCGATAATGGGACACACTTCTGCAACAGATCTTTCGAGACTCTGATGCGAAAATACTCAATCAACCACCGTCTTTCTACACCCTATCACCCCCAAACAAGCGGGCAGGCTGAGATCTCAAACAGACAAATCAAACTTATCCTGGAGAAAACAGTTGCTAAAAATAGAAAAGACTGGTCGACCAAATTGACGGATGCTCTTTGGGCATTCAGGACTGCATATAAGACCGACCTAGGAATGTCTCCATATAGGATAGTGTTTGGTAAAGCATGTCATCTACCTGTTGAGATAGAACATAAAGCATTGTGGGCTATAAAAGAAATAAATTTTGATTTAAACCTTGCTTGCAACTTTCGGAAGCTGCAACTTAACGAGCTAAGCGAACTCCGCGATGAAGCTTATGATAATGCTGTAATCACAAAGAATAGGACTAAGGTTTTTCACGATAAAAGCATTTTAAGGAAAACATTTTTACCTGGTCAACAAGTCCTTCTTTATGATTCACGATTACACCTTCACACGGGTAAGCTCCGATCTCGATGGAAGGGACCATTTGTTGTGCGGTCTGTATTCCCGCACGGGGCAGTAGAAGTTGAAAATGTTAAAAACGGCACAATTTTCAAAGTAAATGGACATAGACTAAAGCCGTATTTTTCCACTAACCCCACGGAGGAGCTCTTGTTCTTACAAGAGCCAGTTTATTTGGATTAAAAATTCCTCCGTCTCACCTTCATATCCAGTATATCATTGCATCATTTTTTGAATGAAGGTGAGTGAAAGATAAGTTTGGGGGAAGTTCTTCACTTATATATTTTGCCCCCACTAATAATTCCCCCCAGATTTACAGGTTTTGTAGATATAACTGTCGGCAACAGTGAGGACACTGTTGAAAACAAGTTTGGGGGAGGTTTGTGCTTATTTTCGCATCATTTGCATATCATCTGCATAAGCACAAAACATGTCTTTTAAAAATCTATAAAAATTGAAAAATTTTCAAAACCCATAAAAATTTAAAAATTTTCAAATATAAAAATAATTTTAATATTTACCTTTTTTGTATATAAATAAGATAATGAAAGTTTAGATAGTGAAAAATTACATCCATGAGATTAGAAAAATTTTAGAAAACTAAGAAAATTAGAAGTTTTCTTGTACGAACTAGTAATAAGTAGTTATGAGCCGTTGTCCCAAGGGTTAGTAAGATGAAGGACGTCACTAATCTGAGGATAAAAATAAGTCTGAAAAATAGTTTCTATTCTGGAAGCCAAACATTTTGAACGTGGCTACCCTGCTATTCGCACTTACACACGTCTTGAAGCCTGGGATAGTAGAGGATACCTTGAAATGCTCTTGTCTTAAAACCAAAAGTATGAAAAACAAAAAAAATATATATATATATGGTGAGAAAAATGGACACTGGTTTTGTTATCACCAAGGGAATAAAAAAATATATAGCGAGGGTGCTTTTTCATCTAGTGCCCTAAGGCCAACTGGTCTGGGAGTCACTGCTATACCTAAGGTGGTGCAAGACTAGGAAAATACACCAAATAAGCAAGCACATGAGTAATCGGTCGGTTAGTACCTCAAGAAGTATTAACGGCCGCATGAAAGTGTGTGAGCTCATCGAAAAAAGAAAAAAAAAAAAAGAGTACTGAGGTTGATGGGCAAGAGTATGATAGCTTGAATTGAATTCTCCGGGTGTAGGGATGTCTTTACACGCACGCAGGGTTATATGATCGATGTTTGGAAGAAAGATAGGAATGAAGAATAAGACGATGTTTTATTGAGGGAGGACGTGATTTCTAACATCTTTTCATGACCATTAAGATAGGGCTCATGACAACCGAAAAGCTAGCTTAGTTGGAAACCCTAATTTTCAAAGCTTTTCTTTTACGATTCTCTTCTTTAAATGTAATATTCATGATCTTGCTTTTATTATTGGATTTTGTGGGTGCAATCCGCTGAAAACCCTCAGGAGACAACACTCCTCCTACTAGGGACACCTAGAGGTTTAAAGGCTTGTTGCACGTGCTCAGTGCAATCGTGTTGCCTACGAAAGTGTGCTAGTTAGTTTTTCTCTTTCTTTATTTTCTCCTTCTCTTTTTAATAAAACATTCGCTCGAGACGATCGAAATTAAGTTTGGGGGTATTTGATCAGTCGAAAATATTGCATATTTTAACCGGCAATTTCCTCATCATCTGCATACATATAGAAGTGTACGGTATTCATAATTCACATATTAGCAAATCGGTCGCAAAATATCAGATTACATGTATTCGACCTTAAAACCGGCATTTCTAGGGAAATTGACTGCATTGCATTACATAGAATATTTTCTATATCTTGCAACCCGTGTTTCGAAGTCTGTGCAGGAAAAGAGAAGCTTGCTCGATCATTACATTGCTCGACCATTACAATCGCTCGTAAACTCATTGAATTCAAATCCGGTATCAATACGAAGGAGCAAATACAAATCTAAATATCAGAAAAAGCCACAAACAGAAGTCCAAAGCAACAGAAGAAAGCCCAAGGTCCAAACTCATCAATGCGCCGCGGAAGAGCGGCCATTACCATGCATATGCGGCGGATCCGCGGTGGGCCCAAGGGTTCAGACTCTCAATTTTAGACCAAAACTCCTGAATCAGTGGCTACATTCCAGAAATGCACACAGACTTCCAGAAAACTCCAGAGAGTTCCACCAGATCAGCAACCACTTGAGTTTCATTAAACTAGCCTAATACTTCTAGAACTTTCCCTAAACCCTAGCTTAAACCCTAAGCTAACTCCTAACAAACTCCTTCTAGAAACTCTTCAACAAACTTTGGGAGGGAAAGTTCTAATTCAAACCTAAACCTAGGGTTTGAGAGTTCTATAAATAAGACCCTAGGCTCACTCATTAAAAAGAGGATTCAACCTTGGGAAAGTTTAGAAAAATCAATCCCATTCTTCATCTTCTTCTTCCTCAAGTTTAGTGAGAGAGCTTGTAGGAAACCCTAACCCTAAATCCAACCACAATTCAAGATCTTGAGTGCAAGCCAAGCAAGATGCCTTCAACCCTTTTATGAGCCGAGCCGATCTTCAATCGGGCAAGAGAGCAAAGTAGATCCACGATCCACGGAGACGAGCGAAGCCGAGTCAACGATCGATTTCTTCTTCTTGTAGATCTTGAAAGAATGTATTGAAATTGTTGATTAAATAAAAGGTGATATTCTTTTATCTTGTTTTCTTTAAATTCCGCATCATGTTATCTTTACAAATCTTTAATATTGTCTTTGTGGTGATGTGTGAATAAAACTCCGCTCGTTAAGGAGTCGAAACGATCTTTAGTATGATGATGTAACAAATTTGCAATCGATTCTTGAATCCCACGAGTTTGTAAACCCTAGCAAGTTCAAGAATCGACGACCTAATTCGTTGCGATGCTTTCTTGATCGACATCGCTCGAGATTGGGGAGTTCCGATCGTTTCTTGAAATTGCTAGAGGCTAGAATATAAATGGTATCCTCGAAAGAACAAGGGTTAAGAGATGAAACCCTAATTTCATCAAGAAAACCCTAACTCTCGTCGATCACCATTGATCTAGTATCAATTCTTCGAAGGACAAGAACACGAAACCCTTTAGATTACATCACGTCTAAAGATCCGATCGATTCCTACGAGCCTCACTTATATTCTTGATTGTTGATTGGAAATATTATCAAAACTACCGATTCTTGATTGTTTATAGTTTCTTGATTCTTGAGTAAAGAATAGTGACACTCGAATACAAATCACATCTTGAATCATGTTTTCGTTTATTGTTGCTTAACATTTCATTTCAAACGTATCGAAATACAATTGAATTGTGCAATCCCTGTGGACGATCCGCACTCATTCATTAACTACATCCGACACCGTAGTTTGATTGCGGTCAATATAATTTTTTGATTGTCGTTACTTTTTACATATACACGTCAGAAAATGTTTCAATCACCCCACGGAGAAGTGCTCAATTCGCTGGGTCCTAGAATGCTCTAGGTGGCCCTCTTAAGGAGTTGAGACATGGTCACCTCATTCAAGGATTGGCGGATGATTTGTTGCACTTGTAGGGATTTTGGTTTGGTTATGTACGGGCTATTCACACGACCGTAGAATGTCACGTTTCGTTTGCGGTTCAAATGAAACGCGAGATTCCTAGTATATCCGACTATTCCATTTGTTTTTCACATGTCTGTAATGTGATTATTTGCCTGTGATGACTATATATTCCTGTGATGTGATTACTTGCATGTGATGTCTCCATATGCTTTTCAATTGCAATATTCTTACTTCGGCCCAGTTGTTAGTTATCTAACCTAACAGTGAAGACCTGATGCCCCGTGGCGATTTCAATTGGCATATGATGCATTTATATATTATCTTATGTTAGGTGTGAAACATAGGATTATTGATAAAAAGATTTTTTATCAATATAATAAGACTGCATTAATATGATTAATGTAAAGAAAATAAACCTGATATGATGTTGTAGAAACCAATCCATTTTTTTAAAACAACCTGGTTTTCAAATCGCTCGGTTCTTTCAACTATATCAAGTTTATTGCGTTAAGGGTTTTCTTCAAAGCTAGTCGTAGCCCTCTGTCATTTCAGATAAGTAGGGTACTTAGTATTCGTGCTGCGTTTGTTGGCCTTCATCAGGGTGTAGTGTACAGTAGCTAAGTGATACTTGTCTGCCTCATATGATAAGATTAGTTAGGACAGTCGCATAATCTTGTTGGCTATCTTTAAGGGCTCGTGCGGGTTGGTCTAAATTAATCACGAAATAACGGGTAGAACTTGACTAGCGATTATGGTTTATTGGTCTTCGTAAAGGTCATAAGTCGTTACGGGTAAAAACCATATCGGAAGTTTCAATTATTGAAACTTGTAATGTGATTGCGTACCTTCCATGGTTTGTGATGATTTGTTGGCCTTCGTCAAGATTGTCACGCCATGATAGTTGGATCCCGACACCAACTGGAATAAAATTTATTCCCGGGTGAATCTCACTTTCATATTGAACTAACTCAGTAAGTGTCTAAGAAAGTGTTTACGAGATTACGCATCAAAGGAATAGGGGTTATTCAATTAGGTCCGTGTGAGAGCACGTGGATCCTCCTTCTTAGTACTTGCACTTACCTGGCTGACCGGTTAGTGATTTGTGGGGTTTAAGATATCCTAGCTAGTTTTTTCTTTTATAAGGTTTTAAAGGAGAACTCGAAAAACAGTGGGAGTCATCCTGATTAGATATATCAATAAACCAATCTAATCTTGCAAGAGCGCACGTTAAGTGTTTATTTTCTCTCTCTTGGCAGCGATCATGGCTGGCCTTAAACTAAAACTCGTAAAACCAAGATAACCAAACCCTATTATATTGCATCGCTAAGGAATGTCTTAATTGCTCTAACATACGACAAGGTTGCATATGTTCTTACCGCTCTTACTTCCTTTTATTTTACTACAGAATGCTCTATATCATATACGGAAATCTATATTGCATGGAGGGTCATCTCGTATAATTAGATACGAACTCCAAGAAATTGTTTCAGTCGGGAATGGCCACTGATTTAGTTCTAAAGAAAATGAATTTTATATTAATATAATTCTATTGTCTTTCCCCTCCACCTTCTCTCACATAGAGAGCTCCTTCAATAAGGAGAGTACACCGGTTATGCTTGTTGGATGGTTTTATTTCAAACCCAAGGCTAAAGCTGAATGGAAGGAAAAGAAGAAACCAACCAGCCTAAGGGTGGTGTCCACCACCGAAAACCGAACTGAGGCGCGGGGAGCGCGTCTACCATGAATCTGAGGGCAAATGCATAGGTTTGATCCATCCACCTCTCTGAAGATACCAAGTTGATTTACGGCACCGTATATCGGAGGTTTAGACAGATACGACCGATGTATATGACTTCAGATTCCCTCTCACGGATGAGAGTTTTATTGATTGTGGGGACGCTTTTTTCCTATAGACACAAACCCCTATAGTTAATTACGTTATCGCAAAAATAATAACTTTCTGCTCTCCAGATCTATTCTTGCATGTGTCGTGTTTTAGTTTATTTCGGGTTGCCCTTAGATTATGTACGGGGACTAATTTATGTCGTCGTCCGTAGGACACGGATTAGTCTAAATCCGTACATATTAGATTTAAGAGTTTTTGGTCCACGTTGGTATCTTAGTTTACCAATGGGAATGAATTTAGGTCGCATTTCTCAGATCGATGATGTCCGTCAGTTCAGAGAATACTTGAGTTTATCTAAGGATCATTGGTCTTGTTTTAGACTAAAATCAGTTTAGATATTTTTGAGAAAATATCTCAAAAGATTTTTTGATCATAAGAAGTTTTAAACCTTAGAACTAAGTCCATTTTGACTAAATATGGGTCTTTTTAGCGCATGATCTGGCGCATGGCTTAAGCGGTTTGGCGCTTAATCATGTGAGTATCACGTAACGCCGCTCATATGACTGCCACGTGATGCAGCCGATACCGTTCATGTGTGGAGCCACCAATCAGGACTTCGGCGGTCATCCACGTGCCTTTCACGTGCGACGCTGCCATATTGAAATTAGGCGCTTACCCATATGCTTTTCACGTGCGGCGCTGCCATATTGAACCTGGTGCTGGCCCACGTGCCTTTCACGTGTGGCACAGCCAGGGTTTTGAGAGTCTAAACTTTTTCTTAGAAAGATTTAATCTTCCAAAGAAAAGTTCTTTTCTTTGATCATCAAGACCATGTTCTTTTCATGAAAAGGAAAGTCCTTGAACCAAAATTAAGATCTTGTTCTTTTAAGATCTGTAAAATCCGAGTGCTTTAAGCAGGCATATTCTATAGGAACTATGTTCCATAAAATAAAAATAACTCCATCATTTTCTTATTTCGATAGTGGAAAATACTCGAGTTTTCCTCTGGATTTTAGATTTTGATATCAAAATCCCTCCATAAAAATATAATGTTCTAGGAGCGATTTGTCTCATGGATTTTTGATCCAGAGAAAAAATAGACGCTCTTTATAAGGACTAAGCCTCTTTTTTTAATGGAAGAAATAGGTAAAAGGAGAAATTTTCTCCATTATTTACCTAGGGTTTTGAAGAAGATGATGATTTATTCGTAGAGAATTATATTCTCGGTTGTAACCTTCTAGAGGAGGTTCTGTCTAGGAGATTTGATCTCTTCTACTTCTATTTATAAAAGAGGAGAATTGTTCAATTAGTTGAGATAATCTCTCATTTAAGAGATCTCGATTGATTTCATAATTAAGCAGTGGTGTTTTAAAGACCGTTGGATCTTTGATCCAAGGTCCCTCTATTTAACAGAGAAAATCTTTCTTGTTTTTAGAAATATCAAGGAAATATTTTCCCATATAGAACTTAGTTTTTATCTGAAGCAAGCGCTTCAAAATCTTGGTGTTGGCGCCATGTGCCTTGCACGTGTGGTGCTGCCCAAAGAATTGGTATTGGCACCACATGACTTCACGTGTGGCGCTGCCAAAGGGAATGGCATTAGTACTACGTGCTTTGCACGTGGGCACTGCCCATGGCTAATGGCATCAGCGCCACGTGCTTTGCACGTGGACGCTGCCAAAAATGGCTTCAACTCGGCTTTTAAACGCCACTATTTAGGCGGGAACAGGTGGTATACAAAAGGTAAGGTAAAGAGACAATAAATGGGTTTGCAGTTGAGGGGAAAGGAGATTGCAACTACCGTTGTGATATTATGCAATGGAAGAGGTGTTAGTAGGAATATCTGGCCACCCCTTGATGCATTATGATACTTCATCTTTTGGTGTGTTAATAATTGAAAACCGTTTCTCAATTAACTCTGCTTTCTATGTATATGATATCAGATCAGGAGCTCACATCTGTAAGGTGTTACAGATGCTGAGAAGATGCAAAATATTGGGAAAAGGTGATTTGATCCTCAAAGACGAAAATCGGAGCAAATGTTGCTATTGGGGGAAATCACCTGATTTTTACTTAGCGGTAAACTTTTAGTTTTGAATAACTGTTATCGTGTACCAACTAAACCTTTAAAATTAATATCCAGCTCTTTGTTAGATAAAAAAAAGATATAAACAAGTTTTGAAAATGACGTTATGAACATTTATCTTGATCAAAAGTTGATTAGGAATGGTGCATTAAATAACGATATAGTTATTATTAACCAAATACAGTTCTCAACTTACAACACACGGAGTAAAAGTTAGTGCACTCTTAGGACTTATATATAGTGATGTATGTGGTCTGATATCTATACGGACAAGGGATGGGCACTCACACTTCATTTCGTTCACTAATGAGCTCTTTTTTTTTGGACATGTGTTCTAGTAGACACGCAAAGTATGAAGTATTTAAGAAATTCATGGTGTATAAGAATGAAGTAGAGAACAAGACGAGAGGGAGTATCAAGATTCTTCGATATAATCGAGGAGGTGAATACTTAAGCTTGGTATTCCGTGATTGTTTAAAAGAGAATTTGATTCTCTCTCAGCTTATTTCTCCGAATATACCATAGCACTATGGAGTATCGAAAAGGAGGACTCGCACCCTATGAGATATGGTGCACTCTATGATGAGTATTGCTGAATTACTCTTTTTATTTTAGGGTATGCACTGGAAACAGCAGCATACTAATTGAAAAGGGTTCCATCTAAATTTGTGCCTACGATTCCATATGAGATATTGAATGAGGGTTGTCCGGCTTATGTTGAAAGCAGAATCCAGACAAGCTCAAGGCACGTTTCAGTAATGTGACGTTTGTGAGTTATCCAAAGCATTCTCAAGGGTTTAACTTCTACCAAGTTGAGAATTAAAAGTTATTTTGTTCTCGACGCGCCACAATTTGAGAAAAGGAATTTCTTGCAAAATAAATTAGTAGGAGTATGATATAAATGCAAGAGATTTCAGGACCACAAACGGTTACTGAAAATTTAGTAGATGCTAAGAATTCAATTGTACCTGACAAAACTTAGTCACTCCGCAGATCTAGTAGACGACCTCAGCCATCCGAAAGATACTATGGTTTTTTCATAGACGGTGACATGGAGGTTTGCATCATGATTGATGATGATCTTACTAGTTACCAGCATGCCATAGGGAGTAGTGACTTCCGAAAGATGGCCGGATGCCATGATATCCGAGTTGGACTCCATGCACTCCAACAAAGTATGGACCTTGTTGGATGCTTCTAAAAAGGTAAACCCAATTAGGAGTAAGTAGATCTTCCAAAAGAAGATCAGGGCGTGCAGATGAAAAGGTAGTAACCTAATAAAGCTAGATTTGTAGAAAAAGGTTTTTGTCAAATACCTAGTGTGGATTGTGATGAAACCTCTTCTCCTGTGTCTATACTGAAGTCCATTCGGATACAACTTGCCATTGATGTACTTTAGGATTATTAGATCTGCCAGGTGGACATCAATAACACTATTCTAAATGGAGATTTAGAAGTTAATGTGTATATGACACTGTCAGAGGGCTTTGTAGTCGGTGGAAGCAGCAGAAAAGTGTGTAAGTAGCTTAAGTCCATTTATGGACTAAAGCAGGCATCGTGGAGTTAGATCATCTGTTTTGATATGACAGTCAAAAGGTTTGATTTTATCAAAATTATAGATGAACCAAGTATTTGTAAGAAAGATGTAGAGAGTACTGTCACATTCCTCATATGATATGTGGATGGCATCCTCCTGATAGGAAATGATGTTTTTATGCTACAATTCGATCAAACTATAGTTGTCACAAAAGTTTCTCCATATAAGATCTGGGTAATATATCAATTATTCTGAGGACTAGATCTATAGAGATAGATCTAGAAGGATTTTGGTATTGTCCCGATGTAGGTACTATGACACCATTCTAAAGGGATTTAGAATGGAAGACTCCTAGTATGGTAGTGTACCCGCATATTTTAGAGTCACTATCTCTAAAGAGATGTCTTTAAGACTGATGAGGAGAGGGACTCGCATGAATCGCATTCCCTGTATTTTGGCAGTAAGGTCTATCATGTGATATTATGTAACAGACAAGATGAAACTTGCACACTTACAATGGTAAGCAGATATCAGTCCATTTTTACAAAAACCAATGGAAGCTGTAAAGAACATACTCAAGTACTTGTGAAACACTTATGAGTTGTTCTTGGTTTTCGGTAAAGGTGACCTCAAGTTAGAGGCATTTACCGATATAAGCTTCCAAAGTGACATATACGAGTATGACTGAGCCAATGTGTCATGCCCAGCTTCCCACTGTACGGGTAAGAGAACATGGCAGACCACGACGTATTTACTCAGAAGTAAACACATTAAGCGTAAATAAGCAATATAAAAATAAAGCACAAGAATGATAAGTGATATAATGAAACAACAACTTTTTATTTATATTCATTCTTTACATACACTGGAAAGTAAAATACAATAATGGAAAGAGATGCCTAAACAATGGCATATGAACTGAAAATAAGATAAGTACAAGTAAATCTAGAATTCTGGATCCTCAGTGAACTGCTCCAAATTTTCCTAGATGGACTCAATCTCCTGAGAGTCGGATCATCCTAACAACATTCCAAAAAAGGAAGAAATAGGAATGTCGTCAGTGAACAATCGCTCGGTAAGTCCCAAGAGAGAGATAAGAATAGATTAAGTAATGAAATATATCTGGTAATTTTTCTCTTTTAATTATACTATCGCAGTTGTTTGTAGTTTGGTACAGAATGCATCAGTGTATACGAGAGGAGTCGAACTATTCCGTGGACTAAGGTATACGGAGCACAAGAACCCGTTAAGCCACGGGACAACAGCATGGATATTCAGGTTAGGTGTATTATGGTGACCGTCTCGTGCCACTTCTAATACATTCCGTACCAATCTACCACGTTAAAACCCCGTAATGCGTATTGTATTGATTGTAATGATTTGTTATATAAGACTTTCCAAAACCATGGTATAAATTGTTCATATAAACAGATCGGATATAAACGTATATTCATGTAATCAGGTTCAAAATATAACCACGGTTCGGTCCAATCGAGTCATGTTGCATGTTTGTATTGTTCGATATTCATGTTTGATACATTGGATTCATGTTGAATTGGGTATATGATTGGATTCATGTTTGGATTATATTCAGATTAAACCGAGACTCAGATTGAGTCAGACACTTTAAACAGATTTGAGTCATGAATTAGGTTCAGGAATTATCGATAACTGCTACATATGGACGGCAGGATTTATGACTTTTTCTAAGCCAATTACCTTTGATAACCCCGTTTTAGTTTTCTACCTTAAATAGGCAAGCACCCACTTTCTCCGGCTCTCTGAGGCTCAAGAGAATTAGTCCCGCTTAAACCTATGTTTACTAAGATCCATATTGTAATTTAATATAACTTGAGGGGGGTTTATGAAAAAATATTTTTAGTGTAATTTCAAAATAATTCTCAAGTATTTATTTATCGTATTTATGGTTTTCATGGATGTGATTTTTTTAAAAGTGAGGTATTCTAGTGAATAAATACCTAGTTTGAATAATACATGGTATTTTTGTGTAAATTTGACTTGTATGGATTCTTGATGGTATTTTCATGAAAATATAATTCTTTTCTTTTGTTTATAAAAACATGGAATTTATTATATATTTAAAATAGATGGTTTGATAATATTTATATATAATTATAAAAATAAAATTTATTTATTAAATAGAAAATCATGTTTTCTTAAAAATTGCATTAAGGATTCCATCGAGATCGAATGCTCCGTGAGGAGGTCTGCATCTCGCTCTACTAGTCCTGAGGATGTGCGATAACCCGCACCATCCCGATCAGGTTCCCCAAAATGGGTTGTAGAGGTATAATCGCAAGGAATGTAAATAGCATAATTTAAAGAATCAGTTTTTTAATAATAGTTTATGGTATTTTGATGTAAGGGTCGTATTGCCACAAAATTATTGTTCAAAGGAAATCGTGTTATATCAAGATGCGTGTTTGTGAGAGGTAGGTCATTATCTCGTGAGATTTTCTAAAGGTAATATGAGCAAAAATGATAAAAGATGTCATATGTAAGTTTATGGTATTTAAACGTAAAAATGCAATAAAAGTCGTTCATATGGAGTTTTGGAATGAAACTCGTTTATAATTATTTTTTAATGTTTAAGTAATAAAGTATAATGATTTAGATAATTAGTTCTTAAAAAAATTGTTATTTTAAAAGTTTTAGAAATGAATGTCGGTATAACTCTACTTACTGACATCATTGAAAAATAAAAGTTTTAAAATGTGAAAAGAAGAGAAGAGAGGGAAACTTACAAGTTTAAGATTTAAAGGAGAGGTTGATAAAAGAATTGGGAGTTTCGTGGAGTCACGGGGTCGCCGGAATCGTCTCGAATCGTCGCCGGAACTTGACCTAGTGCTAACTCCACTTGTACTCTTCTTTGACTTGGAAAATTTTAAGCATTTTTGAAAAGAGATTTCAGAATCAGAAAGGCTAGGATATGATGTGGTATTTATAGGAGAAATTAGGGTTTTGAGGATTGAAGAAAGGAATTAAAAATGGATTAAAGAGGTGAATTAACTTTCTCTGGATAAATGCTGAGAAATCGAACATAATAAGAGTTAAGGGGGTAGGCTAAGGGTCAGGTGAGCAGAAATTGGGGGCATTACCGACGGGGGAGCCCGACACCACCAGCCCTATAGGCTATCTCGCCGGCACCTGTATGGGTTTGGGTCTTGGATTCTTGCCACGAGTTTAGATCGGTTCATATATCATTCAACACATGTTTGATTTTATCAGACTTTTCATTTTACGTGTATTGCACGTGTAAACTTTTGAGCTTCCAAAAGTTTAAAAGAAAAAATCATTAAAATATATGTGGCTGATATGATTCGAACACAGGGGCTATATCACAGCAGTGTAAGGCTTTACCAATGAGCTACAAGTGTTTTCTTGCTGTTCTTAAATAAATTAAATTTACAACTTGTGCTCAAGCTTGAAACTCTATTCTGTACATTAACTTGAAAATTTTTGTACAATAAAATTGGAGTCGTTTCACAATGAAGCAGCATGAGAAAATGTTTGGATAAATAAGTTCATTTCTGAACTTAGTCCCAAGAAATATCCAGACAAATTTAAAGACAAGTATCGCTTGATTCGGGAGATAGTTGATCTCCGCGAGATTATGATAAATTAGATATATTGTAGCGGATCCACTCAGTAAGGCTATTTCTCAAATACAGTTTGTGAAACTATTGTTAGAGAAGTTGGATATGTGATACTGTAATAATCGGCTTTGAGTGCAAATAGGAGATTGTTAGACATAGGTTCTTTGAAGGAAATTATTGCAATTGTGTTGGATATAGTGCCCTCTAAGTCAACTATTGGATCGCAGGTACGTGATTGCAATGATTGAGGGAGGACCTATACCGATATGACTATCTTACTCGAGATGATAGTATGCTATCTGGTTTGTCTTTATCATCGTATACATGCTTTAGTTCACTATTGCATGATGATAGAGCCCATAGGATTCTTGCTTGACTGCCAGCAGTATGATGGCGATCATATACGTGGGAGCTGGGGTCTATAAGCACATCCTTAAAAGTGTCCCTAGTCGTTGGAGTTTCGAGACAGGGCATCGATACTCCAGAGTAGACTAGTGTATACAGTCGAGACCCCGACAAGGGGCGGTGGCCGATCTCACAAGCCATTGGTGTTAGTTGGTTCACCTAAGATGTATACAGATGCTCATTGGGTTATGAGTACACCGGACAGGACTCGCCGGGAACATGCTAGTTGGTATTATACATATCGTCAGATAGCAGTTCCCTGGTGACATGTGTACAGGTTAGTTTGTCGACCTGAGATCGTCATTTGTCTCGTGTGAGTTCCCACTGTGCTTTGATTACTACCCTACCACGCTCAAAGGAGACGTGCAAACAGGTTTTAGTTGGGTACAGTCCCGAGCCACATGGAGGCAGTGAGCGAATCGTCGGGGATTCGTCTCTCCCGGTATTGGGGGTTGATGTCGCACAGTGCACGGGTGGCCATCACTAGAAATCCTCGGCCGAGGTAGTGGAGAATTACTGATTTGGATCAGTAGTTTCTCAGGTTGTGATGGGCTTCATACCGACACGAATTATCGCGTTATTAGGGGTCTGACTTTATCCACCCCCTAGACTCGATATGCGATACTCTTAGACGAATGGACCGGACTGTACGGATATTGTCAATGTCAGGCTCAGTAGGGTTTCTGGATGAGTTCGCTCGTCAGCTTCCCTTCCAATCAATACATAGGCAACCGTTACGTACAGCTAGTACCTCTGACGTGCTAGTGGTTATACCCAGTGTCAGTGTGTTGATGAGTCATTAGAGTCCCCCACAGACAGTTTCCCAAGTTCGGGCGAAACGTTGTAGAGGCCGTATGGTTTTATGGCAGGGTTCGGAAAATGCACGTGCGTTTACGCATGTGTCATATTTCGGGCAGATAATATTGGGAGGCTTTGGTTTAAACCGAATCTGAGTATTATACTGTGTAGATATAATATCTTTGTCTCAGTTGCATTTGTATTCGGTCGTAATACAAATGCGGGTATGTTTATACTGTTACGGGGTTATCCTGAAATTCATTTCGGGATCGCTTTTGGAAGTTGCCAGTTTCCAGTTTTGTATCAGCCGTATTAAACATTCGGTTTAATACGGATTTATCTTTTCTTGATGAGTGTGCAAGGTTCTAGAAGTTTCTAGATGGTGACTAGGATGATGAGGTGGCTAGTGAGTCATTAGTGCATTAATTGTGCATTTAATGATATGATGATGTGTTTATATGATTCATTGTATGCATTGATTACTTATGCAAGGTGTATATGTGACTCATTAGTTCATTAATGTTATGGTCACCTTCCTAGCTCCTACACTCACCTCCCCCCTCATAAAATGTGGTCGGCCCCTCATTGCTAGGATGATGGTTGTTCATTTGGAAAAAAGATTAGGGTTTTGCTTCATGAAAATTAAGATTGCTCATTTCTCATTTTCACCCGATCCAAAAGGCAACTTCATTAACTGTTCGTCCATGGCTTTGGACGAAGCGAGACAAAGTGTTCTACTCATTCTCTACATCAATCTTGGTCATCTCTTTTAGCAAACTTGATGATCGAGTTGCCTCGGTTCAGAGGCGGGAGCCCGTTTAAAGATCCGTCGACGTGGTGCCACCTGGACGAGGAGACTGGAAATTCAGGAGATCGGAGCAGCCGCAACAAAGCGTGGGATGATGGTTGAAGACCGAAGGACTCGGATCGTTCGGTATAACATTTCTACCCACTTTGTAGTTTGTTAGTTTAGCTTTAATGGCATATCCGGGTGATAGTATACGATAGCACCAGTTAAAAAGTTTTTGTTCCGCATTTGGCGTCTGTCAGACGGCCGGGGCACTACCGTGTACTTACAGTGGTATCAGAGCCTCACCATTAAGCTTTACTAACTTGTGCTAACACGTTTAAAATATCGATCGAACGGATTTTCGAAAACTACAATTTTTCTGTACAAAGTTTCTGTCGATTTTAAATCTGGTCTAAAAATTATTTTGAGCATCACAGAAAATTGTGCAGGCTTTTCTAAGAAAACTGGTGAAAATTGGTCGAGTGATCTTACTGTACGGCCGCGGATCCGCCGCCATATTGTGGGATCAATGCTCCAATTTTCAATAGTATGTTCTTCATTGTAAATTGTGGTTTCTGGAATATTTCCTTTGGGCCCAGATTTTATTACTGTACACCAGAAGTACGTGGGACCCACTTCGGGAAGTTTTGTCGATCGAAATTTTAAACTTGTTAGTTTACAGTACTTATATTATATCTCCGACCGTGAATGTCATTCGAGCGGTAAATTGCATCTAATTGCTATAGTCCTTTTAGACGGATTTGCAAACGTGACATTCGCGTTGATGTTCTGTGTTGTGCTGTGATATTGCGGATTTGTCGTGGTGGATAGCAGTGTGCAATGATAGTGCTTTTTGAATTATTTGTACATTTGATATTGCAGGGCGAGCGTCCAACATGTGGACTGCCGTCACTGCCTGTTTGTATAATATTCTTTTAGGGCACAACCGGGCTGAGGTCGATGTACCCGTTGTATATATTTTCTTTTCTGTACTAGGTTTACCCCGCGACGGAGTGCACGAATAGCCGGGTTCTGGAGGGAAACGGGTCCGTATCTCATGGTTTTGAGAGGCAAAGGGGCCTTACTCTAGCATTGGCAGACTATTCGCCGCACTCGTAGGGGGTATAGGTTGACCCAAGGAGGGGTGCTCAAGTTACCGGATTTCGTGAAGTGTCGGGTGGTCCATTCACTATGCTGTAGGGGGCTGCCTCTCTTCAGGTTTTGGCGGGTAACTTGCCGCACCCGTAGGGGTCTAGGTTTCATTGCACAGGCTATCCACACGACCAAGGGAACGTCGGGTTTCAGTAGCGGCTCTATGAAATCCGGGGATCCCATATTATCTGTATTGTTCTGTGATGCTTATTACTTTTCTGTAATGTTTCATATTATCACGCCTGGAGCGATTATTGTATATTGGTATATATACTAGTAGATGTTGTATATGTTTTACACCCGCGCTAGTTCAGTCCCCGCTCTATCGTTAGTTAAGTAACCTAACGGGTGATGACGGGACCCAGTGGCGAATACGGATGGCATATACGTACATTATATTTTCGTTCTTTTTTGGTGTGATTATTTGATGGGACTGCATTGATTCTTATCAATGCAAGGATAAAACAAACCTATATTTGATGTTGTTGGAACAGTTTTAAAAAGTGTTATTACAAAGACGTTTCCTTTTGTTTTGCACAGTGATATTCAGTTAGAATATCCTGCACCTCATTCGACGAGGCAAGAGCCGATATCCCTTCACCGGGAGTGACCCCTTGGGCAGAATTTTGCGTCAGGGTAATAACTTCACTATAGTCAATTACAAGTTGCTTTACATCGCGGTATTCAGTTAGAATATCCTGCTCCTTATTCCACGGGGAAAGAGCCGAGATTCCTTCACCGGGAGTGACCTCTTTAGCAAAGGTTTTCGCTACTATATTTTTATAAAGAGCTATCAGGTTCCTTCAACGAGATCAAGTTCATTACGTTAAAGGTTTTTCGCCAAAAACCAGCCGTAGCCCTCCGTCATTTCTTTTGGGTATTCAGTAGTATTCAAGCTATGCATTTTGGCCAAAGTCAAGGCATGGTGTTTGGTAGCTGCTGGGTATTCATTTGTTGCATAGATAGATGAGTTGGTTTGGGACAGTCGTTCTGCCGATTGGCCAAAGTCAGGGGCATGTACGGGTGGGTTCAAATTGACAAGATAATGACGGGAAGAACTTGGCATGTGACTTATGGCATTTTGGCCAAAGTCAAGGTCATAAGAGCATGGGGTAAAAATCATATCGGGAGTTTCTAAAGAAACTGAAACTTTCCAAGTATGCGCATACCTTCTGGAGTGTGATAACATGAGTGGATTCCGTCATGTTATCATGCGATGAGAGTTGGATCCCGATTCCCACTGATGAGTTGGTTTACTTTTCGGGTGATCCCGATTGATTCTTCTTTCAGGTTTGGAGGAGAATTTGACGATACAGTGGGAGGTTTCCTGATTAGATAAATTGATAACCATTCTGATCTAGGTTAGAGTGCACGCAGAGTGTTTCTTTTCTCTCTCTCTTTGGCAGCGACCTTTGACCGACCCTAGACTATGACTCAGTGACCAAGTTGACCGAACCTTCTTAAAATACTGGCTTTTGGATTGTCTAAAGTTGCATAAGTCATTGCCGCTCCTTCTTTTACCCTTTGCATTTCTCAGAACACCCCGTATTATTACGGACATCCTCTTCCATTGGATAGATCCATCGTATGATTATATACGAACTCAAAGGGACTTCTTCGAGGATGGATCCAGGTTCAGAAGAAATAGAATTGGTTTATTCAGTTGTCTTTTATTATCACCTTCTCTCAGGTTGCGAGGGCTCCTTAGTTTAGGAGAGTACACCTATTACGCTTATTGGATAGTCTTATTCCAAACCATAGGCAGGTGCCGAAAGGTAGGGAATGAAGAAAACCAATTAGCCTAAGTAGGGTGTGCAGAAGGTAATATGTAAAGACAAGATAAAGGGATTAGAAAGAGGGCAAAGTAAATTGCGACTGTTATCATTCACGACCAAACCGCGTACTTCATCGACACTCCTATTTCACCTTTAATAGAATAGGGTATTATTCAGTTGTCTTTTATCATCACCTTCTCTCAAGTTGCGAGTACTCCTTGGTTTAGGAGAGTACACCCATTATGCTTACTGGATAGTCTTCTTCCAAACCATAGGCTGGTGCCGAACGGTAGGGAAGGAAGAAAACCATATAGCCTAACGATGGTGTACAGAAGGTAACGACTAAAGACAAATAAAGGGATTTGGAGAGGTGGCAAAGAAATATACAGTTATAGTCATGAATTGGATTATGGAAAAGGCATTACTAGGAATACCAGAATACCCATACGAAACATTTTCATGTTTCAGCGCATTGTTAAAGGAAAACTGATTTCCTGATTAGATACTTACTCCAAGGTATGTATTTACCAGGTATGATTCTCACATCTGTATGGTTTTACAGATGATGAGTAGGAGTAGGTTATTGGGAATAAGGTGATCATCCTCATTATATCGGAATTCGTTGTAATTTGTGATATTTGAGAAAGTCGCCTGAGTTTTTGCCAGACAACATGTATTTGGTTTTGAATATCCGTTGTTGTGCACAAATTTCAAAATGATATATCTGTACGTTTATTTTTATAAAGTGAGATATAACTTTTTGAGATTATGTCCATGACATTTACCTATATCAGATACGATTGGGTAAGGAGTATTGAACAACGGAGTAGTTCTTAACCATAAGTACAGTTTTCAACCTACGACGCACAGGTTTTGAGTTATTCAACTCAACGGACTTATACAGAGTATAGTATGTTGTCCATTGTCCGTCAGGACAAAGGGGTTGGTCCTCGTACTATGTTCTATTTACTTGTGACTTCTCTAGTTTTTAAACAAGTGTTTCGTAGAAATACAAAGTCTAAGTTTTGAGAAGTTGTGGGTATAAAAATAAAGTAGAGAACCGGATGTCGCAAGTATCGGGATTCTTCAAAGAGATCGAAGATGTAGATTCTTGTGATTGGTATTCAGATGATAGTAATGGTTTTGAGAAACTTGTTTCTCTTTCAGGTTACTCATAATTGGATGTATTCCTAAGTTGAGTAATGCTGATTAGCCTCTCTCCATTAAGTTAATATGCACTGGAGACAGCTGCATGATTTGAATCTGGTTCCAATTAAATAAGTGCCAAAGGTTTCTATATTGGATATAGAATGGTTCATATTTTAACGATGTTAAGGTATGATGAGTTGTCCATCTTATGCTTAAAACCAGACACTGGATAACTCAAGGCACGTTTCTGTAATGGCAGTTTGTGGGTTGACCCTGGTTATGACGAGGGTTGATTTTCTACCATCTGGAAGATCAATAGTGAATTGTTCTTGACTCGCCACAGTTTTAGTAAAATGGATTTTTTCAGAAAACAGTAGTGGGAGTATGGTAGAACTGGAAGTGATTCCAGAACCGCAAACGATTACGGAAAATTTAATAGGACCTATATATTCAATCAGGTTTGACATTCCATTAGCTACTCCGCAGATATGGTGGGTAACCTCAGACACCCGAGAGGTACTCCGGTAGTCTCAAGGACGGTGACAGAGAGGTTCTTGTTTACCCAGACTTGACGCTACTGTTGTTCCAGGCTATGAAACCCGGCAGGAGGATAAGTATAGCGTCGTTCTAAACTAGCTTTAGAAGTGTACGTATATATTATTCTGCCAGAGGGTTGTCGTAGTCAGTGGGAGCAGCGGAAGCATAGTGGGCAAGTAGCTTATGTCTATTTATAGGCTTGAGCAAAGATAGCGGAGATAGATCATCTACTTTTGATATGACAGTCATAGATTTGACTTCATCCGAATAGGGGATGGATCTGTTGAGAAGGTAGTAGGGTGTGTTGTCCTGGTAATTGGATGACATACACAGAGTAGGAAGTAAAATTCCTATACTACGATCAGTTGTACTGTGGTCGTCACACAGTTGTTTCTCCACAAAGGATATGGATATAATATCAGACATCTGGTTTCTAGATCTATGGTTTTAGATCTTGATTTGGGTAGTTTCCCAATATGGGTACTTTGACAATATTCTAAAGGTATTTAGAATAAATGACTCCTGGCATGGTGGTGTACCTGCAGGTGATGGAGTCACCCTCTCTAAAGGTGTCTTACAGACTAAAGGGGAGAGGGATATCCATGATTGGCAGATCACTTGCTTAGGCAATTGAGTCAATCGTGAGATGTCAAGTACCACACCAGATGTTGTTTTTGCACTAGATGCAATAAGTTTATATTAATCCAATACTGAAGAAATATAAGGAGGCAGTTTTAGAACATAAGTGCATATTCTACGGATTTGATGACGGCAGCCTCCTTCGGGAAACGGTTATCATTCCAGGCTTCAAAGGTGACATGGATGACAGAGTGATTGTCAGAGTTATAGTTTTCCCTATGATGAGGGACAGTATTTTGGACAGGTGGTTCAAGAGGATACTGTGGGTGGCATGGTGCGCGATACTGATTAGGTTCAGTTATCAATACAATCTAAGAAGTTTGGATTTGGAGTTCATTTATGAACTAGGTCCCATCAGATATCCAGACATATTCTAAGACACCTATTACTTGACTCGGGAGATGGTTTTCTCCGCGAACTTGAGATTAAGAGAGACATAGAAAAAAACATCAGGACGGATCCACTCACTGAGGCTATGAGTATGCGGCATCGCAATAATGGCCTTAAGTGCAAGTGGGAGATTGTTGGATATAGTGCCCTCTAAGTCAATTATTGGATCGCAGGTACGTGATTGCAATGATTGAGGGAGGACCTATACCGATATGACTGTCTTACTCGAGATGATAGTATGCTATCTGGTTTGTCTTTATCATCGTATACATGCTTTAGTTCACTATTGCATGATGATAGAGCCCATAGGATTCTTGCTTGACTGCCAGCAGTATGATGGCGATCATATACGTGGGAGCTGGGGTCTATAAGCACATCCTTAAAAGTGTCCCTAGTCGTGGGAGTTTCGAGACAGGGCATCGATACTCCAGAGTAGACTAGTGTATACAGTCGAGCCCCCGACAAGGGGCGGTGGCCGGTCTCACAAACCATTGGTGTTAGTTGGTTCACCTAAGATGTATACAGGTGCTCATTGGGTTATGAGTACACCGGACAGGACTCGCCGGGAACATGCTAGTTGGTATTATACATATCGTCAGATAGCAGTTCCCTGGTAACATGTGTACAGGTTAGTTTGTCGACCTGAGATCGTCATTTGTCTCGTGTGAGTTCCCACTGTGCTTTGATTACTATCCCACCACGCTCAAAGGAGACGTGCAAACAGGTTTTAGTTGGGTACAGTCCCGAGCCACATGGAGGCAGTGAGCGGATTGTCGAGGATTCGTCTCTCCCGGTATTGAGGGTTGATGTCGCACAGTGCACGGGTGGCCATCACTAGAAATTCTCGGCCGAGATAATGGAGAATTACTGATTTGGATCAGTAATTTCTCAAGTGGTGATGGGCTTCATACCGACACGAATTATCGCGTTATTAGGGGGTCTGACTTTATCCACCTCTCTAGACTCGATATGCGATACTCTTAGACGAACGGACCGGACTGTACGAATATTGTCACTGTCAGGCTCAGTAGGGTTTCTGGATGAGTTTGCTCGTCAGCTTCCCTTCTAATCAATACATAGGCAACCGTTACGTACAGCTAGTACCTCTGACGTGCTAGTGGTTATACCCAGTGCCAGTGTGTTGATGAGTCATTAGAGTCCCCCACAGACAGTTTCCCAAGTTCGGGCGAAACGTTGTAGAGGCCGTATGGTTTTATGGCAGGGTTCGGAAAATGCACGTGCGTTTACACACGTGTCATATTTCGGGCAGATAATACTGGTAGGCTTTGGTTTAAGCCGGATCCGAGTATTATACTGTGTAGATATAATATCTTTGTCTCAGTTGCATTTGTATTCGGTCGTAATACAAATACGGGTATGTTTATACTATTACGGGGTTATCCTGAAATTCATTTCGGGATCGCTTTTGGAAGTTGCCAGTTTCCGGTTTTCTATCAGCCGTATTAAACATTCGGTTTAATACGGATTTATCTTTTCTTGATGAGTGTGAAAAGTTCTAGAAGTTTCTAGATGATGACTAGGATGATGAGGTGGCTAGTGAGTCATTAGTGTATTAATTGTGCATTTAATGATATGATGATGTGTTTATATGATTCATTGTATGCATTGGTTACTTATGCAAGGTGTATATGTGACTCATTAGTTCATTAATGTTATGGTCACCCTCCTAGCTCCTACACTCACCTCCTCCCTCATAAAATGTGGCCGGCCCCTCATTGCTAGGATGATGGTTGTTCATTTGGAAAAAAGATTAGGGTTTTGCTTCATGAAAATTAAGATTGCTCATTTCTCATTTTCACCTGATCCAAAAGGCAACTTCATTAACCGTTCGTCCATGGTTTTGGACGAAGCGAGACAAAGTGTTCTACTCATTCTCTATATCAATCTTGGTCATCTCTTTTAGCAAACTTGATGATCGAGTTGTCTCGGTTCAGAGACGGGAGCCCGTTTAAAGATCCGTCGACGTGGTGCCACGTGGACGAGGAGACTGGAGATTCAGGAGATCGGAGCAGCCGCAACAAAGCGTGGGATGATGGTTGAAGACCGAAGGACTCGGATCGTTCGGTATAACATTTCTACCCACTTTGTAGTTTGTTAGTTTAGCTTTAATGGCAGATCCGGATGATAGTATACGATAGCGCCAGTTAAAAAGTTTTTGTTCCGCATTTGGCGTCTGTTAGACGGCCGGGGCGCTACCATGTACTTACAAATTGTATATGGACCTATATGGATAGAACATTCTTGCTCGGGATGATAGTATGCTATTTGGTTTGTTTTATCATTCATGTGTATATATTTTACTTGCTATTACGTATCGCTAGTACATATTGATAAAGCCCTTAACATTTTTGCTTCACTACCAGGATTATAATAAGATCATACTAATGGGGCCTAGATAGTCCATAAGCACATCCTTAAATGTTACCAGTCATGAGAGTATCAAGATAGGGCATCGGTACTCCACAGTAGACCAGTGTATATGTTTCTTGATCCCGACCAGGGCGATGGTTGGTCTCACAACTATTGGTATTTGACACCGAAAATTGTATACAGGTGCTCATTGGAAAATGAGTATACCGAATGGACTCGCCGAGAACTACTACATGGTATTATACCTATTGTCAGACAACGGTTCTCTGATGACAATGGTACATTGTAGTTTTTTTATCTGAGATCGCCATAGTGTCTTGTGTATGTTCCCACTATACTTTGATTACTATCCAACCATGGTTTTAAAGTGCCGTGCATACAGGTTTTAGTTGGGTATAGTTCTTAAGCATATGAAGACAGTGAGCGGTCAAGAGGGGATTCGGTTCATATTTGCTTTATAATTTATATATTTCAAACTATATTACATTTCTAAAATTATGGTTTTATTGAATTCTATTGAATACAAACCACAACCTCTTCCTTATGAATCCAATGGCAACGACATAAATGCCCAATTATCAACTTCCATTTCCATACTTTTTTGGGTTAACTATTCCCTTGGTTTAGTATAGCTAATTAAGAAATTTTCATTAATCAGCGAGTGGGTGGGAAGATGGGTTCACTAGAATAGCGTGTATAATAAGTAGTTTCCAAAATTAAATGCAAAGATAAGAGGGGGTCAAAAAAATGGGAAATGCTTTGGTGCTTCCCACCAAAGAATCTTTTGTGTGTGTGAGAGAGAGAAAGAGAGAGAGAGTGAGTGTGTGTGAGAGAGGGAGAAAATTGTGGGAAACACCAAAGCATTACCCAAAAAAAGGACGAATAAGGAGGAGAGATGGGCAAGGAGTTGTCCGAGAAAGCAAAGATGTGTCAAATCAAAATCCCCACACAACAAAGATCACCCAAAAAAATAAAAAAATTTGCTGAATAGTTGGCAACATGTGACATTATTTTCAGGTACTTTTGGATGAGTTACACTAATATACCCTTCACTTAGAGTAACTTAAACCACAAGAAAAAAGTTCTTTAAAACATCCTTTGCATGCATTCCGCCGAGTCAATTTGTTTATTGGTGACCTGCTTTCTACCAGTATAGAAAATACCCTCATGAATCGATCGATGATTTCTACCCATCTTCCTTATGTCTATCTTTCTCTCTTCTCCGTTTCCCTTCCTTTCCTCTATCCCATATTTTCCCGCTTTTGCTTAACCGACACCGCATCCTCCTCTCTCACGTCTATGCGGCCTTGTCCTTTTCCAAACTCAAAGATATTTAGTTTGGAAGAGGAGAAAGAGCAAAACAACTCCCCTTTTAGCAACTTCAGGGGATTTTAGCGAAAAAATTATACCATAAGGTAGTTTAGTGTAGTGATAGTTGTTAGAGATTTTTAGTGTAAATTACTATACGTATATTATGTGTGTAACGTAATAATCAAAATGCACCAGTTTTCTAATTAATGTTTTTATTTTACGTTTTGAATATTTTGCAAGAAGGCCTACTAATTAGGGCCCAGGGCCATGTATTTACATGGACCATTTTGCCCTTTACCTGGGTTGGTTACTTAAGATTATTTCCTTGAAGGGCCTTTTTTTAAAACATAAACCTTTTTGGGTAAATTGTCAAAATGCCCTCGGCCCACTTCAAACTTGTGTAAAACGTTCCTAGGCCTTTTGGTTCTGTAAAAAACCCTTGGCCCAATTAAAACCCCTTTATACTAGATACATGAAATATCTAAAAAGATTTTGAACAATATGATCTTCCCAGCGATTTTGAAAATATCAGGGTTTTAAGACAGCTCCCGAGCAGGTCGGGGGGCTTTTTGACAATTTACCCTTTTTTGTCCCAAATGTACATGGCAACTTTCTTTTTATTTTAGGGGAAATAAAAAAAGAAATGTAGGGCTCGAGGCTTGATTGGCTCAACATGGATTTTACTTAGTAGCAGGAGCCTAGCTACAAGTGATCCCAACAATATCTTCTCATGATTCTTGCTGTTGGGTAAGGGCTTAAATATAATATAAAAGAACAAAATCAGATATAATTTAAAACTATGTGTATATATTAGAACTCTCGGCGGTCTAGTCGGAGCAACCGCATAAGTTGCGCTCTGTATGGATTTGTTACTAGAGAAACTGGTTACATATGACCTCACATGCACACTTTTTATCTGATATAGCTATTGTCATATACACACACACAGCGGGCATACATATGATGCACACTCTGTCTAGGATGACATTTATGTTACATTATCGAAAAACGTTCATTTTTGCATCCATCGATACATAGGCTATAGTTTTTAAATCCTTTGATTTTTCATTTATATATATTTGAGGATAGGGTGATGAACCTGAACGGATCGGATCATTAAAATATGTCGTAGATCGGGAGTTCCCGTTTTTTAAAAACGCGGACGGTTTTGCAATGGATCTCACACACACACACACGCCAGCTGCATCCCTCTTTTCGAGAGTCCACACACACACATAGAGAGTACGGGTTCGTGTTTTTCAAATTCACATACTTTTTTATGTGACCTCCTTTCAACGATCCGCTGATCGGTCCAAGATATTCTGCATGGCCTACATAATGTATGGATGAAAAATCATCTCGAATGGAAGTGTTTTGCATGTGCAAAATGTATGGATTTATTTCAGCCGTGCGGTTTTTAAATTTTTTAAACAGGGTTTTGCACATGCAAAATACTTCTGTTCGATGTGATTTTTCATTTATACACTATCTATGACGTGTAGAACACCCTGGACGGGACGGATCGTTGAAAAATGGTCACACAAAAAAGTTTGTGAATTTGAAAAATACGAACCCGTCCTAACAGATCCGTTATATATATATATATATATATATATATATATATATATATATATATGAGCGCTCTATTGTAAAACGAACCGTATTTTTTGTAAAAACAGGAACTCTCGATCTACGATATATTTGAACGTTCCGAACCGTTCAACTTGATCATCCTATCCTCAAGTCTATGTGTATAAGAAATCAAAGGATTTAAAAATCTCTAACCAATAATACCAAAGTCTCATTGCGCCAGTACCAAAATCTCACAATTTCGCCGACATTGAGAGCATTTCAATGGTTCTCGACAAAAACAATCTGTGATGCATGCTCGTCAAGAACAATCATGTGAAACCTCAGCGGGTTATTCAATTACACACCCTTTGCGTTAAGGGCAGACAAACTATTTGGCTCATCGTTGTTGTACATTACTCCGTAAAACTTCCGTCTCAGTTGCTCTAAAAACATATACGATAGATAATCTAGTCCTACCTTTCGCCATGAAATTAAGTGTTTCTACATAAACCATACTTTACATACCGTTAGAAATGGGCTAATCAGACCCATCCTGTCCAAATGGCGGAAGAGCGGGTTGGATTAGTGGTCAGTCCCAAGACCACTTTCCTCTACAAATATAGATGCAGGCTTAATCAGGGTTACCAATCAATCCATGTGCAATAGTAAATAGACGTTTCTCTTTCTTCTTTTCATCATTCGGTCAAGATTAGCGAAAAATGCGTCAATTTCTCGAAAAGGGTATGGCTGACTTCCGATCGACTGCCAAGACACGCGGAAATACTTGATGCCAAGTAAACAACCCGTTTTATTTCTCGTAGATCGCATGTTAGGATACCGCTTCCGCTGTAGCATGTGCCGGCATTGTGATAGATCTCATATAAAGCAACCTAGATGATCTACCCCATGCATGTTTTATGTATGCCCTGCTAATGCGAATTTGAATGCAAATAACAAGATAGATTCTCAAGCAATAAAAAAAATTTGGTGGGGGTAGTTGAAACAGCAATCTTTCAATATTTCTCCGAAGGACATACACTCATTGTTCAAACTAGCACCATGGCTACAGCCACAACAAATCATGCATCAAGATAAATAAAACACAATAAGGTACCATGCATTACACCATATACATGGACCCATTCATGTTGAATCTTGGCTCCCTCCACTCAAATTTTTTTGCAGTCACATCAAAGTGATGTTAATCATTGTTACAGCTATGGCCACAAATCAAATCAAATCATGCATAGATGCTAACTCTTTCTTAAAAACTATTGTTTCAAAACTTTTAGTTCCTGTTTCTCGCGGCTGTTGGAACTATTTTTTTTCTTTTTTGGGTGTCAGCAATGTCAGTGGCTGAACGTGTGCTGCTGGATCACGCATGGGATTATGTTTCTCAGTTCAATGTTTTGTCGAGATGGTATCACAGCTATTCAGCGTCGGATTTTCTTGATCATAAATTTACCGCTAAGAAAAACGATCAATAATACATAAATCAATTACCGCTGACGAAAAGAATCAAGATAGATGCCAACTCCAAGATAATTTCGGAGCATTCAAACACATATGTATTCAAGTCGGCTTTTAGGTAAAGCCCATGGCAAAGAAATGGTCAAGATTACGTGTACGAAAACGACACCCGGTCTCTCAAGTAATGTTGGAATGAACAAAAAACACTTAGCTTGTTGGAGAGAAGATAATATGCCGATGGTATTACATGCTCGATACGGACTTACACATGAAGTTATATTAACTTCTTCAAATAGGCAAGGCTAAACTACATTAAAATATCTTAACTTTAGGTTTTTTTGGGATAACCTCCTTAAATTTGCTAGTACCTCCTTAAATTCTACAAATGAGGATCAAGCCTCCCCACCCACACACACACAACAACAACAGCTCTCTACAACCTATCAATGAGTAATAGTTCAGTTGATATGACATTTCCACTCCTGAGACGAGTGCAAGTTTCGATCCACAGACGGGAAAGTGGCCACGGTTTAATGTTTTCAGGGCAAATTTGTGAGTCTAATGGATGTGTGTGTGTTGTGATCTTGTGTATGCTGTGTGAGTAGGCGAGTTGTGTATGTGGGTACTTATGGGCTAGTTCAGAAAAAAAAAACAAAAACTCTACAAAGACTACGCTTAACAAAATAGATTACCCTCAGGTTTTAAAGAAAAAAAGGCTCAATCCCAAACAAAATAGATTACCCTCAGGTTTTAAAGAAAAAAAGGCTCAATCCCAATTCAAAACGAAAGCAAAACGTCATTAAATAGTCTAATTAACTGTCAAGAGCTAATTTGCCAAGGTATTAAAATGTCCCAAATTCGAAAATTACCGAAATATATATAAAATAACTAAATTATGAAAAACCCTCTACTCTGCATAATAAACATTAGAGCCTCCTTACATCCTTCAAACAGCTCCAGACCATCGTCAAACCAGGTGTCAACACAATTGTATAACGGTTTGATATTCGGATAAAAAAGATGAGACCATAAAATCAACATCTTTTTCAGTATATTTGGACTTGCTTCGTTCCATACGACACATGAATTATATGTTCTGCCGCCTGTTCGCATCAAGTGATGGATGCGTTAGAATATAAAATACAAATCCCTCAACTCTCACCATATCTTCAGAGTTTTAATTTCGGAGTTTTGGTGCAGTAGAAGGGACATTTCACAGGATGATCGGTTGATACCGTACGACACCAACACACATGCATGAGCTTGTGTGGTGGCATATTATACATGCAGAAACAAAGAAAGAACACAGAGAATCACTAGCTAGCTATAGCTTCTTCCTGTTAGCTGTAAAAATGGCATCTGAGCTTACCCTTTGTACATTTTAGGGTTAATAAAAGCATAGACAAGTAATGCCTGTTTCCAGCACAACAAAGGACTTTGATGGAACTTGCTGTTTTCATCTTTTACCAATTTGTTGAAACAAATAATCATCTCTTGGTCAACTAAATTAATTATAACCTTCACAAAACTATTTTGATTTTCTATAGATATTATATATATGTAGATCATATGTCAAGAATTAATATATCACTCTACCGATGATGTTGAGCCGTGGTAAATCATTTTTATATGTCTAAATGGCATTAAAATACCTAAAATTTTATGGTCTTAGCAGATAAATATATAGAGCTTAAAATCCAATACCCATATCTTATGTTTCCCTATATTGTGACCAACACCCATACTTGATATAACAATCCCCTTGCCTATATACTTGTCTAAAAGATGAATGTTCCATTAGAGATTCATTATGTGCCATCTCTTATGAGTTATTCTTGACATTTTTGTCTTTTGCAGATAAAATAAAGGAATCAAGCGGTCGGTGGGGCCGGTGTTAGTTATATGTATGCCCTAGAGGCCATTACTGTACATTGGATGTATATTGTAGTGGATGCTGGGACATATATAGGTAGGACTTTCTTGCTCGACATGATAGTACGCTATCTGGTTGCACTTTATCTTAACATGTATACTTTCTGTCTCTCTGATTACATGTTGATAAAGCCCATAGGATGTGTACTCGACTTCCAGGAGGACTATGATGTAGATCATACTAGTGGGGCCTGGGTAGTCCATGAGTACATCCTTGAAATGTTCCTAGTCGAGGGAATATCGAGACGGGGCATCGATATTCCAGAGTAGACTAGCGCATATCTTCTCGACCCATGCGATGGGCGATGGATGATCCCATATCCATTGGTGTTTGACATCGAAGATGGTATGCGGGTGCTCAGTGGAGACTGGGTACACTGAACGGACTCGCCGAGAACTCCCAGATGGTATTATACCTCACGTCAGATGGCAGTTCTCTGGTGACACTGGTACAGCTTAGTCTGTTGACCCGAGATCGTCATAGAGTCTTGTGTGTCTCCCACTGTGCTTTGATTTCCACCCTACCACGGCTCTACTGAGTTGTGCAAACGGGTGGTTTTTGGGTACAGTCCCGATTCACATGGAGGCAATGAGCGATAGGAGGGGATTCGTCTCTCCCGGTATTGGGGGTTGATGTTGTGCTATGCTCGACTGGCCATAACAGGAAATCCCTGGTCAGGGTTGTTGTGATATACTGGTAAGAGTTATCAGTATTTTCACGAATGTTATGGACCTCAAGTCGGCATGACTTATCGAGCTATTGGGGTCTGACGTTTACCACCCCTAGGCGAGATATGCGACATATCAGACGAACAGACCGGACTATACGGTAAGTGTTACTGGTTGGATTCACAGGAGTGTGAGCGGGCTTGCTCGTCGATCTTCTGATCGCTCAATACCCGGATGGCCGTTACGTTTGGCAGACCGCTTACGGCTTGTGGGTGTTTGATATGATCATCATCTGCTGCCGGCATATTGACGAGTCTTTAGAGTCCTACACAGAGGTTTCCTAGCTCAAGCGAAACGAAATAGGAGCGCATATGAGATATGTGCGGGACCGAGAATAATACGTGTATGTGATACCGTATTCTATTCTCGCGATAAATGTATCGATTGGTTATATGCGATATAACCTAGTTGTCGAATCAAGGATTGATTCGATAAGCCGATACATATGATACTAGTCGGTTATATGCGATATGACCGGATCGTTAAATCAAGTGTTGATTTAATGATTTAATGTATAATTATATATTTGATATATTACTTTGCATTAACTAGTATTGGTTCACTTTAAATGGATTTACTCACTTGTATTGCACATTTTATATGTGATATATTTTTGTGCACATCATTGTATCATGTTTGATGATACATTCTTCCTTGATTTTGTGTAAAGTATTGAACCATGGTTAGTTAGTGGTTAGGGTATCTTTTCATTTGCTTATTCATTTATCTTTTTATTTATTTCATTTAGAAAAGATAAAGAGAAAGATAAATGGTGGACTTATTTTGTTTTTAGTTGAAACTTCTTGAAATCTTGACTAAGTCCACCATTCTTGTCTTTTCTCTAACCCTAACCACTTATATAACCTTGGTTAAATCTCTACACTAAACCATGGTTGTTGACATGATAAGTATCATATTGTTTTTATTTTTAAAAAAGACTTATCATATCATCTTCTTCTTTCTTCATCTTCTTCTTCAATGAAGAAAGCTTGCTACTCCAATGGCAAGTCATGAAATCTAGTGAGAAATCCAAAACTAAAGTTTACCCACTTCCTATTTCTTCATCCTCTACCTCTTGCCAAGTAGTATAGGGTGTTTCCTTCACAAGTTTTTCCGACTTGGTGAAGTTGGAGCTTGTTCTAGCGATGCCTCGACGTAGATCATCTTCGGCATCGAACCGACGATCAAGCCCGCCCATTCTTCGATGATGCCAACGCTAGAGCCCAAGACATGATTTGGACAGCGAGGGGACTTCATTGCGGAGCCGTGGAGGTGGTGGACCGGATCTACAAAGGTTGTATGTCCGTTCCCTTAGTTAAAATGTTAACTAGTTCGCTTGTTTCGCCTAAATATCTAGTAAACGATCCGTAGTCGGGTTTGTAGGCACCCGTAAAATTTGATTTGTGCATGTTTGATCACTTGTGAGACTTCACTAGAGTGCCTAGGAATCCTACAGTGGTATCAGAGCCTAACTAGAGCCTTAGGCGAAGTCCCGACGGAGTTAGAAGTCCGATCGACCCAAAACCCGACTTTGAAATTGCTCTCTGGACTTTTCTGTAAAATATGGATTTTTTGGAATTAAAAATATCCAGAAAAATCAGCAGGAAAATATAAGGGTAACTGTGCAATTCGTAACCCTAACTCCATTAAACTGCCGCGGTTCCGCGGCACGAGCGTGGCTCGTGCGGCGGTTCCGCGGCTATTTTGTCGTATCTTGCAGAGAATTTGGCACAGTAACTCATATTTGGCAGTGCTGGTTTTCCTGGGGATTTTTAATAATTTATTCCAGAGTTGTATTTTCTGAGTTGTATTGGGGACTCGGTGTATTCGATCGGACTGTCTAATTTTGTCGGTGTGCTTTTCCGGGTATTTTTAGAATATGTTAAAAAGTTCGACCGGGTATAAATACCCACTTTTTCCCCTGCCGGGAAATTTCCAATTGTTGGATTTTTCCGTAGTTTAACGACGTTCTAAGTAGTGCAAGTAACGCGATGGACCCTCTAGAAGACAACAAACCTTAACTCGATTATGTGACCGTCTTGAACTGCCCTTTGAACCTTCGGGTTTGGGGCAGTACGGCGTGCCACATGTGAGGCGTTGGCTTGACCCTTCTACGACTGGACCGTTGGTACTGAGGCACGAACTGAATGCTGTTAGACTTATTTCATGTGTTGAGCTGTATCGGGAAAACTTGGGTGTTTGATTGTTCGATCGGAAAGTTTAACATTTTCTGTTTATCCGGAATGTGATACAATAATTGGAATTCATAAATTGTTATGAGATAACGGAATGAATATTATAAACGTAGCAGTCTAGTCTCACTTGATCGGTTGCCACGGAATTTTGATTTGATCAAAAGTCCGTCGCAATCACGTAGCGTACGCGGATACTCGCCGGGTAAACTTTATAGACAGCCTCACTCCATAGCCCCGACCAAATGACTGTAGGAGAACCCCGTCGCCGAAAGCATCCGTTCGGGTGCTCGCAGTAGCGGTGTTCCGCCTTGGTGCACTTCGTCGACGGTATCAGGGGTGCGGCCGTCTACTGAAGTTTGCGACGAGCATTCGATCAGTATGTCGGGAATCCTGTTGAATTGCCCGACTTGATATTGAAAAGAGTTTTCGATAATGAGACTAAAATGCGGGGTTTATAATTGTTAGGCATGCGATATCTTAAGAATTCATTTGGTCAGGCATGCGATGTCTGAGGTGGTTGCGGATTCCAACTGTTGTAGTTTTACACTTTCTTTTCTGTGACCGTAAGTGTAATATGTGATGTCGCCGGTTTCGTTGCTATATGTCAACGACAATTGGGATGCGCATATTTACTTACGTTGATGACATGTGATGTTATGTGTTGCTGGATATGTTATATTGGATCGTCGTATTTGAATAGCCGGAGGGTTTTTATGTGAGATGAGTGTTTTTCATTTTCATTCATGTAAAAACTTGTATGTAATATTCTTTTATTGGGGCACTTCCAGGTTGCGGAAGTAGTCACCGTTTGTATATTATTTACTTTTCTGCACTAGGATAGACCCAAGGAGGGAAGCACAAGTAACCGGGTTCTGGGGTCCAGTGGGAGACCAACTCGAGGAGTCGAGTCCGGGTCTCCTAACCCTAGAATTGGCAGGGTTGCTTGCCGCTCTCGTAGGGGTCTTGGGGTGTGGGATTGGCTATTCATCACGACCGTGGAATCCGTGTTTTATACTGGCTCGTATTGAAAACACGGACGTCCTAGTATATCCAATATTTCATATGTTTCTTCTGCTGTGATTTATCTGTGATCATGTGATGTTCTGTGGCAGGTATTATATATAGTATATTTGATATATTATATAGACGTTGCTTATGTTTTACACCCGCGCTAGCCCTGCCTCGCTCTGGCGTTAGTTATCTAACCTAACGGTGCAGACGGGACATCGAGGCGAATGCGGATGGCATAAGCGTACGTTTTATTTATCTGTGATGGTTAGGTGGACTTAAATGATGGGATATTCATTAATGAGATTAATGAAAGAAAATAAACCTAATTGATGTTGTGGAATCGAATTTCAAAATAAAAACAGGTAGCTACAGTTCTTGCTTTGCATCGCGGTGTTTATTATAGAACATCCTGCACCTTATTCGATGAGGAAAGGACCGAGATCCCTTCACCGGGAGTGACTCCTTTAGCAATAACTGGCAGATGCTACACACTCGGTTTGTCCTTTGATTGCTTCTATAGTTTCTGCTTTGCACAGTGATATATGTGATATATCCCGCACCTCATTCGACGAGGAAAGGGCCGACGATCCTTTCACCGGGAGTGACCCCTTTAGCAAAACTAGAAAAGCCTCAAAAACATTCCATTTAAAAACCATTTGATTCCGCAACGAGATCAAGTTCAAAGCGTTAAAGGTTTTCACAAAAACCAGCCGCAACCCTCCGTCATTTTAGGAAGTAGAGTACTTAGTATTCGTGCTGTGTTTGTTGACCATAGTCAAGGCACAGTGTACGGTAGCTAAGTGATGTCTTCCTATACCGCATATGATGCGATTAGTTAGGACAGTCGCGTGACTTTGTTGACCTTAGTTAAGGGTCATGTGGGTGGGTCTAATTAATCACGAAATGACGGGTAGAACTTGACTAGTACTTATGATTTGTTGACCATAGTTAAGGTCATAGGTGCTAGGGGTAAAAACCTTTATCGGGAGTTTCAAGTGTTGAAATTTGCAATGAGATTGCATACCTTCTATATGATAGTTGGATCCCGATACCCACTGCGAGTAATTGTTACTCCTGGGAGAGTTTTGCACTTTGCAATTAGCCGATCAAGTAGGTGTCTAGAAAGGTGTCAACGGGGTTACGCCTCTGGGAAAACGAGGTTTACTGTAATTAGGTCCGTGCGAAAGCACGGGGAACCTCCCTCAAAGTACCGACACTGGCCTGGCTGAAAAATTGACGAACTTGTAGAGTGTAATTAATCCCGGCTAGTCTTTCCTTTTAGGGTTTGAAGGAAGATTTGATAAAAACAGTGGGAGACATCCTGATTAGATAAAATATATAACCAATCTGATCTTGCAAGAGCGCACGCAGAGTGTTTTCTTCTCTCTCTCTCTTGGTAGCGACCATATCACGCCTTAATCAAGATAATAATACGGATGTATTGACCGAACCCGCTTGTTATACTGAGCTAGGGAACGTTGGTCCCGCTCCAACTTATAATTGTTATAAGACAGAGCAGGAAATTGGGGAATACCAGAATTCCTATGCCGCCCAAACGAAGAAAGTGCATATGATGCATCTCCTTCGGGTGTGTTCATTACAAAGAACTGTTTCTCAGTATCCTCTGCATCCTGGGTATATGATACCGGATCAGGATCCCAGATATGTAATCTGTTACATAGGGCTACAAAAGGGTAGAAAAACTGAGAACGGGTGATAAGTTTCATGAGACAGAAAACGGGGCAAGTGTTGCAGCCAAGTCTGTTGGTCACTGTCACCCTGTATTACGAATACATTGATTCTGAACAAATGCTATTAGATACCGAACCTGATATACAAAATCATATCAGTCTCTTTATTAGTAAAGAAAGGATATAATTTTGTATTGATGGATAATGTTTTGAACACTTCCTATATCAAAAGTTGATCGGTTCAGGCACGTTATCTAAAAGCATTGACGTTCTAAATCAAACTACAGTTCCTTGTATATTGAACACACACAAGAGGAAGAGTTCAGAAATGAACAAATTCTTCTTGAGGCATTGTAGACTAGGTCATATCAATGCGACCCGACTGGCTGAAGTTGCATTTTAGATGTATATTTAATCAGTTTGAATTTACATCTTGTGAAAACTTGCCAGTCATGTCACAAAGATAAGATGACCATAGCTCTGTTTAAAGGAAACAGAGAAAGAGTTAGTGAACTCTTGGGATGATACATGTTGATGTATGTAGGTCCCCAGTCTACACATGCCAGGACTGGTTCTTTATACTTCATTATATTCTCTGATAATCTCTCAAGATTTAGTCGTATGTTCCTGTTGAAACATAAGTCCGAAGCTTTTGAGGTATTCACAAAATATAAGTTGGAAGTAGAGAACCAAAATACGGGTATAAGTATTATGTCCTTTGATGTGATCGAGGAGGAGAATACTTGAGCACGGAATTCCTGGATTATTCTAAAGGAGAATGAGATTCTCTCTCGGCATTACTCCTCCGAATACACCATAGCACGATGGTATGTCGGGGCAGAGCAGATACACCCTATTTGATATGGTGTGCTCTATGATGAGTACTACTGAGTTACCTTTTTCCTTTGGGAGTTATGCGCTTGAGAAGCTGCATACCTATTGAATTAGGTTTGAATCAAATCAATGCCTACCACTCCATATAAGATATGGTATGGGAAGATCCTATCTCTCAAGTAAGTTAAGATTTGGGATTGTCCGGCCTATGTCAAAAGCAAAATCCGGACAAGATCGAGGCAAGATCAGTTCTGTAGAACTGGAAAGGTTCCAGTTGTACAAAACTGCTAATGATTTGACAGAACCAAAGGATTCAATAGTTTCCGACGAACCTCAGCTGCTCCGCCGATCTAGTAGGGTTCCTCACCCACCTGAGAGATATCTCGGTTTCTCGATGACAGTGGGAGCGAGGATTGCATCATGAGATGATGACCCAACCAGTTTCGAGCAGGCCATCGAGAGTAGGGACTCTGTAAGAATGGCTGGATGCTTAGTGATCTGAGATGGAATTCATATACACCAACAAAGTATGGACTTTGGTTGCGATATCTGAAGGGTTAAATCCCCATCAGGAGCAAGTATATCTTGAGAAGATTACTTGCTGTAGATGGACAAGTTGAGACTTTCAAAGCTAGACTTGTTAAAGGTTTTCGTCATCAACCAGACACGGATAATGATGAAACCTTTTCCAGGGACTATGCTTAAGTCCATCCAGATCCTACTTGCCACGGCTACATACCATGACTACGATATCTGGTGGTTGGGTGCCATGACAACTTTTCTAAATAATGATTTAGAAGAGAATGTCTATAAGAACACAGCCAGAGATTTTCGTAAACAGTGGGAGCAGCGGAAACGTGTGCAAGTTGCTTTACATAATGAAGCAGGTATCGCGGAGTTGGAACGTCTGTTTTGATGTGATAGTCAAAGTGTTTGACTTCATCAAAATGGTAGACGAACCTTGTATATACAAAAGGGTAGTAGAGAGTAAGGTGGTCATCTTCGTATTGTATGTAGACAACATACTCTTGATAGGAAAAGAGTTTCCTATACTACGATCGGTCAATCTCCTATTATCACTAGGATTCCCCAAATAGGATTAAAGTGATACCTTCTAAATCCTGAGTTTTCATCTATGAGATAGATGTAATTGGATGTTAGGATTCTCACTAGATGTAGTGAGATGGTATCAATCGATCCTGGGGGGAATCACTGGAAGAGTTCCAGGGTGATAAAAACGACTGAATGTCAGTCACGGGCATTGTCTTTACCCTCAGTAGAGGGACGGTATGTTGGAAGAGTTCCAAGCTAGATACCGTGGCAAACTAGACGATAAAGGCTGGTAACATCGCTATTAAAGATACTACCAAAGAGGAAGTTTGGGTGTATATTGGTTCATAAGATGAACTAGGTTCCTGCCATTGTATGACAATGGAAGTGTGGCTTTGGCCCTGGAACCCTGGTCCCATCAGTGACCCAGACAAATTCTGAGGAAGCATCACCTGATCATGGAGATAGTTGATCTCCAGGGTGATCGAGGTTAGGAGAGTAGACTCAGAGGACAACACGGCGGATCCACACACGAAGGCCTTTTCCCAAAGAGAGACCTTTAGGGGATGGTTGAGTATGTGATACTGCAACCATTGCCACAGATGGCCCTAGTGCAAGTGGGAGATTGTTAGTTATATGTATGCCCTAGAGGCCATTACTGTACATTGGATGTATATTGTAGTGGATGCTGGGACATATATAGGTATGACTTTCTTGCTCGACATGATAGTACGCTATCTGGTTGCACTTTATCTTAACATGTATACTTTCTGTCTCTCTGATTACATGTTGATAAAGCCCATAGGATGTGTACTCGACTTCCAGGACTATGATGTAGATCATACTAGTGGGGCCTGGGTAGTCCATGAGTACATCCTTGAAATGTTCCTAGTCGAGGGAATATCGAGACGGGGCATCGATATTCCAGAGTAGACTAGCGCATATCTTCTCGACCCATGCGATGGGCGATGGATGATCCCATATCCATTGGTGTTTGACATCGAAGATGGTATGCGGGTGCTCAGTGGAGACTGGGTACACTGAACGGACTCGCCGAGAACTCCCAGATGGTATTATACCTCACGTCAGATGGCAGTTCTCTGGTGACACTGGTACAGCTTAGTCTGTTGACCCGAGATCGTCATAGAGTCTTGTGTGTCTCCCACTGTGCTTTGATTTCCACCCTACCACGGCTCTACTGAGTTATGCAAACGGGTGGTTTTTGGGTACAGTCCCGATTCACATGGAGGCAATGAGCGATAGGAGGGGATTCGTCTCTCCCGGTATTGGGGGTTGATGTTGTGCTATGCTCGACTGGCCATAACAGGAAATCCCTGGCCAGGGTGGTTGTGATATACTGGTAAGAGTTATCAGTATTTTCACGAATGTTATGGACCTCAAGTCGGCATGACTTATCGAGCTATTGGGGTCTGACGTTTACCACCCCTAGGCGAGATATGCGACATATCAGACGAACAGACCGGACTATACGGTAAGTGTTACTGGTTGGATTCACAGGAGTGTGAGCGGGCTTGCTCGTCGATCTTCTGATCGCTCAATACCCGGGTGGCTGTTACGTTTGGCAGACCGCTTGCGGCTTGTGGGTGTTTGATATGATCATCATCTGCTGCCGGCATATTGACGAGTCTTTAGAGTCCTACACAGAGGTTTCCTAGCTCAAGCGAAACGAAATAGGAGCGCATATGAGATATGTGCGGGACCGAGAATAATACGTGTATGTGATACCGTATTCTATTCTCGCGATGAATGTATCGATTGGTTATATGCGATATAACCTAGTTGTCGAATCAAGGATTGATTCGATAAGCCGATACATATGATACTAGTCGGTTATATGCGATATGACCGGATCGTTAAATCAAGTGTTGATTTAATGATTTAATGTATAATTATATATTTGATATATTACTTTGCATTAACTAGTATTGGTTCACTTTAAATGGATTTACTCACTTATATTGCACATTGTATATGTGATATATTTTTGTGCACATCATTGTATCATGTTTGATGATACATTCTTCCTTGATTTTGTGTAAAGTATTGAACCATGGTTAGTTAGTGGTTAGGGTATCTTTTCATTTGCTTATTCATTTATCTTTTTATTTATTTCATTTAGAAAAGATAAAGAGAAAGATAAATGGTGGACTTATTTTGTTTTTAGTTGAAACTTCTTGAAACCTTGACTAAGTCCACCATTCTTGTCTTTTCTCTAACCCTAACCACTTATATAACCTTGGTTAAATCTCTACACTAAACCATGGTTGTTGACATGATAAGTATCATATTGTTTTTATTTTTAAAAAAGACTTATCATATCATCTTCTTCTTTCTTCATCTTCTTCTTCAATGAAGAAAGCTTGCTACTCCAATGGCAAGTCATGAAATCTAGTGAGAAATCCAAAACTAAAGTTTACCCACTTCCTATTTCTTCATCCTCTACCTCTTGCCAAGTAGTATAGGGTGTTTCCTTCACAAGTTTTTCCGACTTGGTGAAGTTGGAGCTTGTTCTAGCGATGCCTCGACGTAGATCATCTTCGGCATCGAACCGACGATCAAGCCCGCCCATTCTTCGATGATGCCGACGCTAGAGCCCAAGACATGATTTGGACAGCGAGGGGACTTCATTGCGGAGCCGTGGAGGTGGTGGACCGGATCTACAAAGGTTGTATGTCCGTTCCCTTAGTTAAAATGTTAACTAGTTCGCTTGTTTCGCCTAAATATCTAGTAAACGATCCGTAGTCGGGTTTGTAGGCACCCGTAAAATTTGATTTGTGCATGTTTGATCACTTGTGAGACTTCACTAGAGTGCCTAGGAACCCTACAGCCGGAAAGTGTCTTTACACTTGGTCGTCGGATTTTAAATATCAGGTACTTATCTGCTAAAATCATGAAACTTTCGATATTTTGATGACTTTATCCTTTTTGTATTAACTTAACATAAATCTTAACTCTAGTATGTCCTTAAAAGCTTGTATTGACATCATTAATGACCAAGGTTAATGATATTTTGATATAGCTTTTAGAGAAATTTTTGTTTGCCATCTTCATTCTGATGAATGGTAATTGGTGATGGAAAACGCTCGTCTCTGTCCCTTATGTTTAAATTTTTTTTTGTATTTGGTCCCGTCTATGTTACTCTACATATAGCTAAAGACAGGAAATTATATTCTGCCTCTTACTTTTTGTTCGAATTTTTATGAACTCGTGTATCTTTTGGCCTTCTTAAATTTATCTCTACATGAAATACTAAAATTGTTACTTTTGAAGTCGATAAAATTTAGAGGCATTATCCAAAATAATATATATTTAGGAGTTATATGAAGTTGCGATCAACATTAATAAACCCAGTGCCGCATCTCGAAAAGAAAAGACAGCCGCACAATGTCTTTATAGTTATTGGAGTGGTGCCCATGGGCCATGGCTAGGTTTACATCATGCGATCGTAGTCATGAAGCTGCAGTCGACCTTAGCACCAATTTTACATATAATCTATATGACTTATTTACGTTCGGATCATGCAAAATATCAAAACAAAATCTTTGCAGTATTTTCCACGGATCCGTGCATTGCACGGGGCCCATAATAGTATAGAGATAATATTGGTCTATGTTCTTTCATGTGGATGTACATTTAGGTCATTGCATCGACATTTTTGTGGGTTGTCAATTGGATATTTAGCCAAATGGATCCAAGCTAGTGTGTGCATGTTGGTGGGTGGGTGGGTGTGAGGGTGGGGACATACACATGTTTGGATGGGTATATGGTCGATGGAGAAACGTGCATGGAGACTTGGACTCTATTCGTCTTTCTTTTTTTGTAATAGTAATTAGATCTTCTGGGATCTTTAAAATATCTATATAACAAATTAAAATTTCATATGCTATTTAAAAAAGATGTTTTTGTTATTAAGAATTAAATTGCAAATAATAATCAACATTTAATTAACATCCTTGAATTGATTACCGAATCTTCTTATATAAAGATGATAAATAAAAATTAAGGATTGGATATACATGAAGATAGGCTAAAATACATATTTTAGTGTATCTCTAGCCCAGTTTTATATAAATATAAGAATTACACGTGGAAAAAACTAAGGGAAAGAAAAGTCCTAATAATCATTATTAGGTAGATAGAACTCTATTTGTCTTCTTAGAGAATTTCAGTGAATTCATTAAAACCCATAATATAACATATTTTACTGTAGTAAAAAAGGATTTTAAGGTATTTTCCTGAAAATTAAGGATAGTTTGTGTTAGTAGCCAAAGCGATTTATAAGTTTGGAGAAAATGAGGTTGTTGAGATATGTGGTACCATATTTGAAAAATTATGAGAGGTATATGGGTATAAAATATATGATGTGACAAACCTCCATAAGGCTTTAGTCGTATTGGATGAAACCCGTCTTATGTCGAAAGCCCATGTATACTCTCATATAAATAAATATAAAATCTGCCTCTCACGTTCGTATATAATTAGAAATTTAATAGAGATTGTGAATGGCAAACCAACTTGGATAGATTGTGAATGGCAACAATGGCAAACCAACTTGGATAGATTGTGAATGGCAAACCAACTTGGATGAATGTGTCTCACAGCCTCCGGATGTGTCCCCCCGCAACTTAACCTTATAGAGATCCACCCATCCTGTTTTTTTCCCTTTGGGAGGTGTATAAGTCTAGCAAATGAAGCAAGCCAGGCCGATGAGGCGAGTTGAACTAGCCTCGCTTAGCCGGCGAGTTGAAGCGAGACGAGTTCAACAGCAGCCGTCGTTGAGCCTGCTCGCATCGTTGTCTCGTCTAGGCGAATCGTGAGGTGAGGCGAGACGACTCTTGCGAGTCAGACGAGTCGACTCGCTTGACTCTGTTTTTTTAAATAAAAAAATCCTTAAAATTTTATAAAAAATGAATAGAGTTAAAATATATGAAAAATAAACTCAAAAGTTTATTAATATAAATCAAATTATAATTAAATAATACAATTTTTTTTATGTTAAAGGCCGAACCCACTCAGGCTGCCTACGTATCCCTCTTAAATATTGAGCTTAATAAAAGAGAATCAGGTCTACGTGGTTCTTTTTCTACTATTACTAGTTTCTACTCATTACTCGTCACCGCCGGTTGTGGTTCCTTCTTCAGTGTTGGACTCTTCCGATCCTGTAAGCTCTTATAGTAGTTAATTCGAGTCCAAAGTGACTTGATTTTTTCCCTAACATCTGCTGCTTTACAATCTTGTGAGCAAATCATGCATTCCATGGTGTCGTATGTCAAACTGTATCTTTTTTCGCTTAATATCCTGCCACCTGTATTAAATGCACTTTTCGACTCTATTGTCGACACTGAAATGGTTAGTAAATCATGAACTATAGTAGAAAACACTGGATACAAATGTTCGTGGTTTTTCCACCATACTAAAAATCAATCTCATTAATAATATAATCTACGTCTAACTCAGTTTGTAAATATATTGTTAATTCATTTAAAGTTGACGATGATGAGGCCCCAGAGCCTCGTGCCCTTTTCAACTGTTGAATAAGTGTAAAGGCTGAAGTCGAAGCATATGAACTGGTTGCGGCTGGTATTCTAGTACTTCTACCAGTAGAAGATCGTGCAATAAATAAATCAAACATTTCATTTAAATTATGTTTAACGGTATTAATATAAGTATTAATATCTAAAGTATGCCCCATGCATCCATGGAACCCCTTTAATACAACTTCCAAATTTTCTAATTTAATTTTAGGGTCCATTATCGAACACAAACTGTAAACAATTGGAATTTTAGAGTAATATTTAGAAATCTTAGTTAAAATAGCAAGTATTGTAAGTGGAAGAGATTAGTATCGTGACGCTCACAGCCGCAGTGGAATTTAAAAAATAATAATTTTAAACTAGAGAGCAAAAAAGAAACTAGAATAAATTAGGGAGCAAAGGGAGAGTTGTTACAACCTTTGTAGTGTCTTCATATGCTTCAAGTGATGAACTTGGACTTGAGCAAGACTCTCTCGACCTCACGGAAGTATTCTCTAGCCGACCGCCTCACCATAGATGATCCGCGGTGAAGAAACAATACCTGTAGGTCCATCTCCATCACCGGGTGGAGAAACTCCACTTCGCCACCTGCTAAGCGCTCATGGAGGCGAGTGGAATAATGGGTACTTTCCAGAATCTCTATTCCTTCACCATGGCAACACTTGCTATTTTTGTAGAGAGCTTGAGCTTAGAGCTGAAGGAAGAAGAAGATGAAAAGGAAATGGTTAATAAAATGAATTAGATTTTAAATTAATCCGTCCTCTCATCCTCTTATTCTCTTTTAATAATTATGTTATCCTTATGTCATATGGGGACCTTCCCATCACATTCTAATCATGTGATAATCTCATGACATAATATAACACACACACACACATTAAAAGAGAACAAGGAATGTTTAAGTATCAATATATATAAACAACACACACACACAGAGTGAATGATAAGAAGTATATGTATCCAATACACATACGTATCATGTATCCAATACACGATCGACCATCTATAGCATCTCAGTATCGAATACTGCAGAGAGTGTATCAAATATGCTTTACTAGAAACCGTATCAAAATACGGTTATAAAATCAACATTTGACTTGATATTCCGACTTTTAAATCGGCTAGTATATTCGGACATTCGATCAAATCAACCATTCAATCGAAGTCCCGTATGTATCCTATATGCTGGGTTTCTTAGCACTCTCACTAGGTTTTATAAGGCATCGGGTATGCAATTTTAAAAAACCTAGAGAGAAAAGCAACCCAAACCAAGGATCTAACTAGAGAATTAGGATTAAACAATACAAATAAACAACTTTACTCTAAGCGAACAAAGAATACAACCTTTGTAAACTGGTCCTTCATTTCTAAAACTCTGTGTAGTAGTCCCTTAGCTAAGTGGTGGTCTCCCGGACTCTCGTTAGGCTCCACTAGGCGAAAAGAACAAGCTTGCTTAAAGATCAGGTCGAAAATGATCTACGTCGAAAAATCTCTAACTCAAGCTATCTCTTCACTAATTGATGAACTAGTGAAGAAACAAACTATACTAAATGGCTAGTTTGGTATAGATTGGTGAAGTAAGAATTTTACTCACTTTAGAATTATTTTTCTCACTCTTTTTCTTCACCTCAAGAAAACCTAGAGAGCTCAATGGAGATGAAAAAGAAGATGAAGTCTAGAATAGAATGAGAGTGAAGTGGCAACCATGGATGAGATAATATCATATATTATCATTGTAGAGACTTAACCATGACTAAAAATAATGGTTGGGTTAATAAATATCTAAAGTAAGATAAAATTAGTGGACTAAGTCAATGGTTTCCACAAGCTTCTCCAAGCTTTACAAACCATGCCATTTCCACCTAATTTTGTTTATACTTTAAATAATTAATCATCCTAATTATTTATGGTATGGTATGAGTTTCATATACCCATGTATAATGTATCATCAAGCATGACACAAAGAAATAATACATTAATATATATCACATATATATTAAATGTACAATGAGAAAAGAAAATCTTAAGTGAGCTAATATTAGTTAATATATATTAATATATCAAATATATAATTATATATTAAATTATTAAATCAACACTTGATTTAATAACCCGGCTGTATCGTATACAACTGACTAATATCATATATATCAACTTATCGAATCAACACTTGATTCAATAACCCGGCTATATCACATATAACCGACCGATATCATATATCGTGAGATAAGAATACGGTATCACATACACATATTAATCTCGATCCCGCACATATCACATATGTGCCCTACTTCGTTTCTCTTGAGCCAGGAAACCTCTGTGTAGGACTCTAAAAACTTGTCAATACGCTGGCAGTAGGTAATGATCATATCAGTTACCCACAAGCCGTCAGCGGTACTACATGGACATAACGGCTACCCGGGTATTGAGCGATCAGAAGATCAACAAGCAAGCCTGCTCATACTCCCGAGAATCCAATAAGTAACACTACCGTACAGTCCAGTCTCTTTGTCTGATATGTTGCATATCTAGTCCGGGGGTGGTAAACGTTGGACCCCAATAATTTGATAAGTCATGCCGATGTGAGGTTCATAACGGGTCGAGAAACTACCGATAACACTTACCAGTAAATCTCAGTATCAGCCCTGGCAGGGACTTCCTGTTATAGCCAATCGAGCACAGCGCAACATCAACCCTCAATATCGGGAGAGACGAAACCCCTCCTATCGCTCATTGCCTCCATGTGACTCGGGACTGTACCCAAAAACCACCGTTTTGCACGCTCTCTTGAACGTGGTAAGGTGGAAATTAAAGCACAGTGGGAATCACACATGACTCTATGATGATCTCGGGTCTACAGACTAACATGTACCAGTGTTACCAGAGAACTGCTATCTGACGTTAGGTATAATACCATTTAGGAGTTCTCGGTGAGTCCTGTTCAGTGTACCCAGTCTCCACTGAGCACCCGTATACCATCTTTGATATCAAACACCAATGGATATGTGATCATCCATTGCCCATCAAATGGGTCAAGAAGCGTATACGCTAATCTACTCTGGAATATCGATACCCCGTCTCGATACACTCTCGACTAGGAACAATTAAAAAATGGACTTATGGACTACCCTGGCCCCACTAGTATGATCTCCATCATAGTCCTGATAGTCAAGTCCACATCCTAAGGGCTTTATCAACATGCAACAGAGAGAAAATACAAGTATACATGTTAAGATAAAGAGTAACCAGATAGCATACTATCATGTCGAGTAAGAAAGTCCTCCCTATATATGTCCAAGCATCCACTATAATATACAATCATGTACAATAATAGCCTCTAGGGCATACATACAACTAACAATCTCCCACTTGCACTAAAGCTAGTTGTTGTAGTATCTCATACCCAACATCCCTTAAAGTCTCTCTAGGGAAAGGCCTTCGTGAGTGGTTCAGCCGTGTTATTCTTCCTGTCAACTTTCCTGATTTCGATCTCCCGGAGATCAACTATCTCCCTGATCAGGTGACACTGCCTAAGAGTATGTCTGGATCACTGATGGGACCAGGGTTTCTAGGCCAAAACACAACTCCATTGTCACCACAATGTTAGGAACCTTACTAAGTTCATCTCATGAACATTTTTATCCAGACTACCTCTTTGGTAGCGTTGTTAGCAGCGATGTATTCACCCTTTATCGTTGAGTCTGCCACGGTATCTAGCTTAGAATTCTTCCAACATACCGTTCCTCCACTGAGGGTAAAGACAAAACCCGAGACTGTCTTACACTCGACCTTATCACTCTGGAAGCTCGAATCGGTAAAGGACTCCACTTGGAGTTCACCATTACCATACACCAAGAATGTTTTTTAGTCATTCTCAAGTATTTAAGAATGTTTTTCACAGCTATCCAGTGTTTCTCCCCAGGATCTGATTGACACCTACTCACTACACCTAGCGAGTATGATACATCCTCTTAAATCTATCTCTATAGATCTTAATCACTGGATGTAGGAGGCATCACCCAGATCTTTCATGGAGAAACATTGTGATAAGAAGAGCTTGACCGAGTGTAGCATAGGAACACCATTTCCTATCAAGAGTATGTCATCCACGTACAATACGAGGAGGACAACCTTACTCTCTACAACCTTCTTATACATACAAGGTTCATCTACCTTTTTGATGAAGTCAAACTCTTTGACTGCTACATTAAAACAGATGTTCCAACTCCGCGATGCCTGCTTTAATCTGTAAATTGATTTAAGCAACTTGCACACCTTTCCGCTGCTCCCATGGTATACGAAGCCCTCTGGTAGTGTCATGCACACGCTCTCTTCTAAATCACCATTTAGAAAAGCGGTCTTGACATCCAACTGCCAGATTTCGTAGTCATGGTCTGCAGCAATAGCAAGTAGGATCCGGATGGACTTAAGCATAGCCACTGGAGAAAAGGTTTCATCAAAATCCACACCTGGTTATTGACGGCAACCTTTTGCAACAAGTCTAGTTTTGAAAGTCTCAACTTTTCCATCTACACCAAGAATCTTCTTAAGATCCACTTGCTCCCGATGGATTTTACCCCTTCAGGTGCAACTACCAAAGCCCATACTTTGTTGGTGTATTTGGATTCCATCTCAGATCGCATAGCATCCAGCCATTTCACAGAGTCCTTATGTGTGATGGCCCGCTCGAAACTAGTTGGGTCATCATCTTCCATGATGCAATCCTCGCTCCCACTGTCACTGAGAAAACCATAGTATCTCTCAGGCGGATAAGGAACCCTACTAGATCTGCGGAGAGGCTGAGCTTTGTCGGGAATTATTGAATCTTCCGGTTCTACCAAATCATCAGCCGTTAGTTTGTCTAGCTGGAACTTCTTCCAGTTCTACCTCATGACCACTAATTTCTTCCATAAGAAATTCCTTTTCTAAAAAGGTGGCATGCTGAGAAACAAAACACCTTTTGCTCCTCAGTGTGGTAGAATATATACCCTCGCGAATGTTCGGGATATCCAACAAACTTATACAGTACTAACCTTGCCTCGAGCTTGTCTGGATTTTGCTTTTCAACATAAGCCGGACAACCCCATATCTTAACTCGTTTAAGAGATAGTCTCTTCCCATTCCATATCTCATATGGAGTGATAGACACTGATTTGGATGGAACTCTATTCAATAGATATGCAGCTTCTCAAGCGCATAACTCTAAAAGGAAACAGGTAACTCAGCGTTACTCATCATAAAGCGCACCATATCTAATAGGGTGCGATTCCTCCGCTCCTACACACCGTTGTGCTGTGGTGTATATGGAGGAGTAAGCTAAGAGAGAATCCCATTCTCTTTTAAATAATTCAGGAGCTCCGTGCTTAAGTATTCTCCTCCCCGACCAGATTGAAAGATTTTAATACTTTTACCCGTTTGGTTATCTACTTCACACTTATATTCCTTGAATTTCTCAAAAGCTTCGGACTTCTGTTTCAACAATAACACATGTCCGAATCTTGAGAGATCGTCAGTGAATGTAATAAAGTATGATGAATCATTCCTGGCATGTGTAGACATAGGACCGCATACATCACTATGTATCAGTCCTAAGAGTTCAGTACCTCTTTCTCCGTGTCCAATAAATGGAGTTTTGGACATTTTACCTTTGAGACGTGACTGACAAGTTTCATATGATGTAAATTCAAACTGATTCAAATATCCATCTTTATGCAACTTAGCTAGTCGTGTCTCTTTAATATGATCTAATCTACAATGCCATAAGAAGGATCAGTTCATTTCTGAGCTTTTCCTCTTATGTGTGTTCTGTATGTTGAGAACTGTAGTTTGATTTAGAACGTATATACCATTATATAACGTGCCTGATCCAATCAATTTTTAATTCATGAAAATGTTCATAATATTATCTTGTAATACAAGATTATATCTTTCTTTACATAATAAAGAAAATGATATAATATTGCATATTAGGTTCGGTATGTAATAACATTCGTTCAGAATCAATGTATTACCAGTTGGTAATATAAGATGATATTCACCAACTGATTTGGCTGCAACAATTGCACCATTTCTTACTCTAGAGAATGATCACCTTTTTCCAGTTCTCTACCTTTCTTTAGCCCATGTAACATATTATATATGTGGGATCCTGATCCGGTATCTAATACTCAGGACGTAGAGTGTACTGAGAAATAGTTCTCGGTAACGAATACACCCGAAGCTGCTAGTGAGCCTTCGAGCTAACCCGAAAATGCATCAACATGCACTTTCCTTGTTCGGGTCGCGTGGGAATCCGGATATTCCCCTATTTTCCTGCTCAGACTTATAACAATTATAAGATAGAGCGGAACCAACGTTGCCCAACTTAGTATAACAAACGGGTTTGGTCAATATGTCACGCCCTACTTTCCAGTATACGGGCAGAGGACGCGACGAGGCCGCTACGTATTTACTCTGAAGTAAACACACTAAGCGTATCTAAGCAATATAACTAAAATGCACAAGAGACAATATCAATGGATATAATTGAACAACAAATTTATTTATTAAACATTCTTTTTATAATGCAACTGAAAAGTAAATATATGGAATGGAAAGCAATGCCTAAACAGTGGCATAACAGAAATGGAAAATATAGAATGTAAATGTGTACAAGAAATCTAAAGCTCTGGGTTGAAAGCTAACTGGTCCAAATTCTCGCTGGTGGGCTCGATCTCCAGTGAGTCGGAATCACCTGACGACATTCCAAAGAAGAAGAAAGAGAATGTCGTCAGCGAACAAATCGCTTGGTAAGTCCCGTAAATAGACAAGAATGGAATAGACAGAATAGAGAGTATATTGTTAAAATGTTGTATTTAGTGTTAACATTGTTGTTTGTAGCTTGGTACAGAAGAGGCCAGTGTATACGAGAGGGGTCCAACTTTTCCCGTGGACTAAGATATAAGGAGCACAAGGAACCATTCAGCCACGGTACAACGGCAATTGAATTCAGGTTAGGTGTATTATGGTTACAGTCTCGTGCCACTTTTAACACCTTTCGTACCAATCTACCCCTTTATAAATCCCGCGATGTCTTGATTATATTGTTGTATTATTTGAATTGTATATGGATGACTTGCTGAAACCATGATATCAGTAATGGAATGGATATAATGGATGAACATGTAGATGGAATATATCCATGGTTCGGTTTAGTCAATATAGATTGAATAGATTGAATAGATTGAATATATGGATGCATATTGAATTGTGGTTTGGTACTTGAATCATATTCAAGTCAGATTGATTATATTGAGACTCAGTCTACGTCAGACAATTAGAAAAGAAATTGAATCCTGAATTAGGTTTTGGTGTTATCGGTAACTGCTACATATGGACGGCAGGATTTGTGTCTTTTTCAAAGACAATTACCGTGTTGATAACACCGTTTGTTAAGTTGTCTACCTTAAATAGGCAAGCACCCATATCTCCAGCTCCGTGAGGCTCAAGAGACTGGTCCCGCTTAAACTTATGTTTACTAGGGTCGTTATTGTAATTTAGTATAACTTGAGGGGGTTTTATATAAAAATAATTTTGTGTAATTTTCAAAATACATCTCAAATATTTTATTATCGTCTTTAGAGTTTTCATGGATATATATTTTATCAATGTGACATTTCTAGTGAATAACACTTAATTTCATAATATATCGTATTTATTTGTAATATTAGATTTGTATGGTATTTTCTTGTAAATGAGATGTTTTTCTTGAATTTTGGAAATGTGGAATATTATAAATATTATAAATAGATATTTTTATATTAATTACATATATATTTATTTATTAAAAATATAAGTTTTATTTATAATAGAAATCACATTTTTTAAAGAAAATTGTATTTTAAATCTTTCGAGATCGTATGCTCCTTGCGGAGGTCTGCATCTCACTCTACTAAGCCCGAGGATGTGCGATAATCCGCACCATCCCGAACGGGTTCCCCAAATGGGTTGTAGAGGCGCAATTGCAATGATTTGTTATAATACACTTTTTGTAGAAAAATGTTTTATAAGTTGAAATTAGTTATATGTAAAGTCGTATTTTCCCAAATATATGTTCTCAAATTCCATCGTGCTATGTTAGATATAGTGTTGTGAGGAGGTATGTCATTAGCTCGTGAATTATTTAAAGGTATAAAAGTATTATAGAGTTTATATCGGAAACTAAAGTTTGTGGTATTTTAATGTAAAATTGCGATAAAATATGCATATAACAATCTTTTGTGATGAAACTTGTTAAAAAAGTTTATTAATATTTGGTGAACAATATATGATGATATGAAGGTATCTTTATTAAGAAAAATTGTAGTTTTTAAAGAAAACCGAATTGGAAGTCGGACTAACTCCGCTTCCGTCGGGTTTTAGTTTTGAATGTTTTTAGAATAGAGAAAAGAAGGAGAAGTAGGGATTTACTGGATGATTGGCTATAGGATAGAAAGAGAAAGAGGTGGGAGTTGCCGGTGCGTCGTTTCGTCATCGGAAACTTCTTGAGTTGCCGCCGGAAGTCCACCCTTTGCTAACTCTACTTGCACACAAAAGACTTGGGAATTTTCTTGAGAGTTTGGGAAGGGATTTGGGAGTGAGGAGGGGTGATTTGAGGGTGGTATTTATAAGAAAAATTAGGGTTTTAGGGTAGTGAAAGGGTATATTAAAATTGTAATAAAAAATGGATTAAATGTGAGTTTTATGGTGCTCTGTAAATGTGCAGTAAAAACAAATAATACAGGGGTTATGGGGGGAGTTCAAGAGTCGCCTGAGTTGAAGAAAATTTGGGTTTGGATCGAGTTGAACCAACGGCGCCGGACGAGTCAATCGCCGACCTGAGTCGAGCGAGTCGGGGCTCGTCTTGGTGCCACGTGTCCCTGACGCTTGGTCTAGCCCCGTGGACATGTTTGTTTAGGCTGTGACTCTTGGTTTTACGGGTTGTGCACGTGTAGACTATTGGGATTCTAAAAGATTAAAAGAATTTTAAATAAAAATAATGAGTGCGCAACAAGTCTCTGTCTTAGGTTACACTTCCTCTTTTCATGACAGGACTTCATCGATAATAGATGGGATTTGAACTCTGGTGCTATTGTTCAGTAGTGCAAGGTATTACCAATGAGCTACAAGATCCTTCTTACTGTTCAAAAGCAAATCAATATTATAACTTGTGCTTTGGCTCAAGTACCCCTTTCTGTATTTTTGAAGAAAAAATTGTACAGAAAGTTTAGGGTAGTTACATTTTACTCTCCTTATAAAAATTTTGTCCTCGAAATTTATAAAACGAAAATGTAACAGATTCAAGGAAAGTTTGGTGATAGAACTATGTTTACCGCCGAAAACGGGGACGGAACCGCGCAGGGTCATCTTGCCTGAATTTGGGGGCAGATGCTATTTGGATTTATCCGTCCACCTCTTCGAAAATGTCAAGTTGATTTATGGCACCGTGTATCGGAGGTCTGGACGGATGCGGCCGTTGTAGCAGATTTCGTCAGATTCCCTCTCGTTGTGAGGGTTTTTTGATTGTGGGGACGCTCTTTCCTGCAGGTGCAAGCCCCTGCAGTTAATTACGTTACCGCGTAGCGATAACCACTTTCTCCTATTCTAGATGTTCACTTCGTGTCGTGTTTGTTTGTTTTATTTTTGGTTGCTCGTGGATTGTATACGAAGACTAATTTTTGTTGTCGTCCGTAGGGCGTGGATTAGTCCAAATCCGTATTTTCTTAGATTTGGGTTTGGATTGATTTAAGGATCGTTAATCTCATTTGGGATTAAGATCGACTTAAATATTTGTTAAGGATACGTTAATCCAATATTGGACTAAGATCTACTTAACGGGGGTTAGGGATCATTTTTGATCCAACGAAAGAGCATTTGGGCTCTATCGTTTTAGTTTAAGGACGTTACGGTCCATAGATCACCATTTTTGATATGGGGGTTTAGTTTAAGGACGTTACGGTCCACATCTAGTTTAAGGACATTGCGGTCCATGGGCTAGTTTAAGGACATTGCGGTCCATAGTAGTTTAAAGACATTACGGTCCACGGAATTGTTAGTTGTCGGGACCCGCCACCTCTCTGAAGACGTTGAAGAATTACAACGACATGTATCAGAGGTGTGGGGAGATGTAACCTTGTACCAATGCCAGTTGGGAGATCTGTAGTTGGGTTTGGGACTAAGACCAATTTGGAAAAATTTTGAGCACATGGGCTCACTTGATCTGAATTGGGGACTTTTGGTCAACTTGGACTCAGCCCACTCAGTTTTTCAATAAAGTGTTAAATACTTGTTTTGGCTCGGTCTCTTTTTTGTGCAACAATGCTGAGCATTGATATGGGCTTTGACGCTCACACTATTTCTTTTTTTATGGAGCGTTAAACACGCTTTATGGCACTAGGCTCTGTTTGTAGAGCGCTTTATGTTAAACAATGCCCACATGAGGGGCACGTGAGGTGCTTGGCGCCGAGCGCCGACCATTGAATGCAGAGCACTCTTTATTTTAGCAGCGCCCACGTGAGAGGCACGTGGGGCGCTCGGCGCTGGGCGCCAACCACTGAGCGCTAGGCGCTCTTTATTAAGCAGCGCCCACGTGAGGGGCACGTGGGGCGCTCAACGCTGGGCGCCAACCACTGAGTGCTAGGCACTCTTTATTAAGCAGCACCCACGTGAAGGGCACATGGGGCGCTCGACGTTGTTTCCTTCTTTATGCATTTTTCTGAAGAGTTCAATTCTTTGTTCTCCCCTAGATCTTTAATCCCCAAGAACAAATTCATCCCTATGAGAATTAAATTCTCATTTGTGGGAGACTTGTCTCATGGATCTCAGATCTAAGGAAAGAACTATATTCTTTTACATGGGTTAAACCCTTGGGTATGCAGATGAGATACTATGATCTCTATTTACCTTGAAGAAAGTTCTTTTTCTTTCTTCACTCTTAAAGCTCTTTTTTGCTTGCTCTTCTTTTTGAACTTGAAGTTTATGGGAGGTACCTCTGTATAAGACTTGAAGTCTTGGGGCCTTTATATAGTGGAGGCAAATTTGTTGATTCAGTTAAGAAAATCTCTCATTGAGAGATTTCTTAATTGATTTGGGGATTTTACCCACCATTGGATTTTTGATCCAAGAGCTTCTGTTTTACAGAAGACATTCTTCTTGTTTTTTTAACAAGATTGAGAAAATATTTTTCCATACAGAGCTTATTCTGCAATTTGGTGATTTTTTAATCACCATTGGATCTTTAATCCAACGGTGCTCCGTTTTACAGAGCGTAATCTTTCTTGTTGAGAAAGATTGGGAAAAATATTTTCCCCTACAGAGCTTATTCTATAGCTTGGTGATTTTTAATCATCATTAGATTTTTAATCATCATTAGGGTGCTCTGTTTTACAGAGCGTAATCTTTTTTGTTTAGAAAGATTGGGGAAAATGTTTTCCCCTACAGAGCTTATTCTGTGGCTTGGTGATTTTTAATCACTATTGGATCTTTGATCCAACGGTGCTCTGTTTTACAGAGCATAATCTTTTTTGTTTAGAAAGATTTGAGGAGTATTTTCTCAATCAGAATTTAATTCTGCGCTTTGATGATTTATCATCTCCGTTGGATTTTTGATCCAACGATGGAGAACTTTTAGTTCTGGCGCCAGCGCCCTCGTGTGGGGTGCGTGAGGCGCTGCCTCAGAGTTTTTAACTCTTGGCACTGGCGCCCTCGTGCAAGGCACGTGAGGCGCTGCCTCTTTCAAATTTTGAACAGAGCTTTACTCTTTTATTAGGGGGAAACAAATGCCCCTCCACTGTTGCGCTCACGTGGCTTACACGTGAGTGCAGCGGTGACAGATTTTCTACCGTTTGATGTTCTTGGGAGTTGGATCGTCTTCCCATGCCTATAAGTAGGGCCTTTGGCCCTTGAGATGACTGCTGTTCATCTTCATTTTCTTCTTTCTGAGAATTCAATTCTCTTTCCAGAGCTTAGATCTCTGTCCAAGGAAACTCTTTTAAAGTTATAACTTTGCCCAAATTTTTTGGTAAGGTTCATAATCGAACCCATTAAACAGAGCTTTGCTCTTCTTAGATCACTGATCTTTTAAGATGTATTTTAGGGTTTCTTTAAGCCGTTGATTAGAACAGAGCTTTGCTTTTCTTAGATCATAGATCTAAAGAAATCTTTTTTTTAGGGTTTCATAACCCGTTGATGAAGAACTGTTAGGGTTTCTAGGATTTTTACCTCAGATCTTTAAAGATCTTGTGGTTTTACAGAGCATAGCTCTTTAGAAATTTTTGGGGAATTTTATTCCCTTCTTAATTGACAGATGTAAATTCTGTCTGCAGAGCACTGCTCTCGAGGGAGTTCAACTCCTTGGCCCAATGAGGCTTCTCATTAAATGAGGAGCCTCTTAGGATTCCATCCTTAATGAGTGACTGCCCCATCAACGAGGGACCGTCACTATTGCTTTTATTTTAGACACTCAGAATCTTGATATTTAATTGCTAATCTTTTACTAAATTTTATTTCCAGATACCATAGCTGTTTATCTGTATGATCTTGACGAAATTATCTCTTATGAAGACATCCACGTCCAAGAACGCTGTCAAAACCAGGAGTTTACGGATTCTCAATGCGCTGAGATTATGCGTTGCTTTGATGAATACAACGGTCGACTGCTTCCCCGTCGTTCCGCTCTATTAAAGATCATCGTGGGGGCGATTTAGGAAGCGCTTCCTGGATTTTACGAAGCCATGCCACTTGAGGCGCTTGATGATGCCGAAGACAAGGTGCACTCAGTATACCTGATGGGCCTGATCTCGAAGAGGCAACGAGATAATCTTGTCGATATCTTGCATTAAGTTTTCCAACAGACAACGATAATCTCTGCCTACCAGAGGTCGGACGATATCAGCGAGAATCCTGATGCTTGCATTCGTGAGAGAATGCATCAGAGAATGGTCAGAGAAGCCAGAAGCATTTTACTCGGCCTTGCTTCTGAATTCCTCAATCCCTGCCCGAGATTTAGTGTTTTACCATTGTAAACATTTTTTTTTGTTTTTTGATTTTTTGTTTTGTTGCTATCGCTGATGTATAAATTTCTTCAAGTATGAATGGCAAAATTTCTTTTTCTTTTATACCACTGCTCATAGGTGCCTCATGTGAAAGAGTAGTTACTCGTATATAGAATGCCGGGGTCCCCGGGTTATACGTGCAAGGCACGTGAGGCGCCCCATTAGAGTTCTTACTCTCGGCGCTAGCGCCCTCGTCCCCGGGATCACGGTCTATGACTCTCGGGCTGAACCCGGGACGTGCCGCAAGACAGTAAAAGATGGTAGGTAATGACGAGTGATGTCCGTAGCATCACTCCGGGGCTGGCCTTGCCCGTAAGACTGATCAGAATAGGTATAAAACTGTCGAGTTACAAGTCAGGTTTCATCATTGATTTCCCCATACTCCCAAGTTATATGTATTCAAGTCAGGTATTAAGTAATCAAGAGTTAATGCCAACACATGATCATGCAGGTACAGGTTTGTCCGGATAGACAACAGGAACTGTCCGTAAGGATAACAGGTCAGGTTTGTTGGCATTAGACACAAGATCAAGTAACAGGTAACACCATGGTATATCAGGTCAAGCCAGGTAGTAAATAGATATCATGTCATGTTTAGAGGTGCACGGTACCATGTCGTGTCGAGTAGGAAGTGTAACAAGTCATGTCAGGATGTACAAGATGTCATGTGGGTGCTCATAATCAAACTACATAAGCATGGGTATATATAAACAAGCATGGGTACTTATGAAACAATAAAATGAAACATGGTGATGATATATGCAAGGGTACAGATTAAAGCATGGGGATGCACAGTTATAGATTAGAGGTAGGGTTGAGGTTCCAACGTTAAGTAAAATACACTTAAACCAGTATGGAATTGTTAAATCTCGTTATTATGGGTTAAATGATCTAGGGATGCAATGATATATAAAATATGTTCAATGGATGCAACCAGGTATTCGGGGTAGAAACTATTTAAAAGTGCTATGGGTTATGCGGATAATTATTAAGTAATTTAAACACAGATGTGGGTACACGATATTGTACTCTAACATGTAACAAGTTATAATTCAAGATCCGAATCTAACATGATATATGGAACATCGGAACGGAAAATGGAACATGTGACGCTATATGTAATCTACAGTTTTACCATGCATTTTAATAGGTATAAATAATATTATAGATAGCATGCAACAAGTTTCACTTGCCTCGACGGATCGCAGTACGGTACACGGAATGTCACGCGTCGGCTGAAAAGTCGCGACGCGCGCAAGGTCCACGGAAAGAGTCCAAACAACGTACGGGGGAAACACACGGGTCAGAGATGCCTGCTGGGTCGTCGTGATCGTCGCCGTCGTCATAATTCCAGCGATCTATAGAGGTGAAAGATTTTACAGAAAAGAAAAGAAATGCACAGAAGAAGAGGAGAAAGACACAGAGGAGAAGAGAGGAGGTACGAGAGAGAGAGAAGACTTACTGGGGTTGGACTGGTGACGCACGGGGAGACGAGATGGTGGCGGTGAGATCGACGGAGCTCCGTCCAGGGAACGTGCAGGGGGTGCAGGTTCTTGGCGCTCGGGTTGCAGCTAGGGTTTGGTTTTGATGTAGGTTGGGGTTTAAATGAAGGGTTCTGGCGCTCGGGAAAGGGCAGAGGAGAGGAAGAGAGGGAGAGGAAGGAGGTGACGATGAGATGAGGGAGTCGGCGGCGACGAGGTGGTGGTGTTGGGTTCTCGGTTGCAGTGGGGTTTCTGGGTATGGAGAGGAAAGAGAAAGGAGATGAGGTCGGGGAAGAAGATGATGATGAGGGTTGAGGAGCGAGGTCGTGGGAAGAGGAGGTAGAGGAGTAGGGTTAGGGTTTAGGTGGGTTCTTATGGCGAGGGGGTGTAGGGTTTAAATAAGAACGAAGGAAAAGAAAAGAGGAGAAGAAAGAAACAGAGAAGGGAGGTGACGGGATCCGTCGGGCGGTGACCCGACTCGAGAAGCGAACAGTGTTCGTGAGAGGAGAGAGAGAGCACGAGATGAGAGAGAAAGAGAAGAGAGAGAGAGAGAGATGCGGCGGAGGAGAGAGAAAGAGAAAGGGAAACGAGAGAGAGTGATCTGTGGGGCCCGGTGCAAAGAAAGGGAGGGATGCGATTGGCTCGTAGAAAAATAAAGAAAGAGAGAGAACTCATGGGGCCCAGCAAAAAGAAAAGAAGAGTGCTGATTGGCTCGCAGAGATAAGAATTGGGTACAAATTTTATAAAAGATTTTATATTTTAAAACAACTAATTGATTCGTTTAGTTACAGAATTTTAAAAGGAAAAATCAAAATAAATAAAATAAACTAATCAATTTGAATTTAGGCGGAATTCAAAATATTTCAGAAATGCGGTTGGGTCGGGTCCAAAATTTTGGATTTGAAATATGAAAATTTTATGCAACTTCCAAAACTTAAAATGAAAGACCAAGTAGCAAAATGCAATATCCACATTAAAAGTACGTGTCTAACTAACCAATCGGAGTAGTCTAAAATTATGAATTAACCTGTTCAAGTAAGTGGGTCGGGTCGAAATGTAAAGTAAAGGTGTAGACTACCATTCACAACCAAACATGGTAAATGAAATAAACACCACAAACAACACATACGGCAACAGAAATTGGTATAATTGAACTCGGTTGTTACATTATACCCAACTACAAAAATAATTTCGTCCTCGAAATTCCAAGAACACAAAAAGGATAAACGACCAACAAACTACAAGAAAAGATGGGGAAACTTTTGCCGGATTTCATCTTATCGTTCCCAAGTTGACTCTCCATGTGAGCGATTACCCCAAGAAACAACTACAAGAGAGATAACCTTGTTCTTAAGAACCTTTTCCTTTCGATCCACAATCGCAATCGGTCGCTCCTCAAAAGTCAAGTCTTCTCGCACAGTCAGCTCCGAATGATCCAACACATGTGTTTCATCTCGAACATACTTACGGAGTTGAGATACGTGAAATACGTCATGAACATTCGCCAAGGATTGCGGTAACGCCAATCGATACGCTACCTCACCAACACGCTCCAAAATCTCAAAAGGTCCGACGAATCGAGGACTGAGCTTTCCTCGACTTCTGAAACGAATCACCCCTCTAGTCGGTGATATCTTCAAGAATACCAAATCACCCACGGCGAACTCTAGAGGTCTTCTCGACGTATCTGCCCAACTCTTCTGTTGGTCTTGTGCTGCTTTCATATGATTCCGGATAGCGTTAACTTTCTCAACTGTCTGCACAACCAAATCTGGTCCCAACAATCTTCGTTCACCGACTTCGTCCCAACAAACAGGTGAACGACACTTGCGACCATATAAAGCTTCGAATGGAGCCATCTGAATAGTTTCCTGGAAACTGTTGTTGTAAGAAAACTCCACTAAATGTAGATGATCCTCCCATGAACCCTTGAAGTCCAACATGCAAGCTCTCAACATATCTTCAAGAGTTTGGATCGTTCTCTCCGACTGGCTATCGGTTTGAGGATAATAAGCTGTGCAAAACTTCAATCGAGTCCCCAAACTTTCCTGTAAGCTCCTCCAAAAGTGTGATAAGAACCGAGTGTTACGGTCGGACACGATGCTCACCGGTACTCCATCCAATATTACAATCTCCTGCATGTACTGTTCTGCCAAAGTTTCTGTTAATTGACTAACCCGAAAAGGAATGAAATGAGCTGCCTTGGTCAAACGATCAACAATCACCCACATTGCATTGTTGCCCTTTGGACTCCGCAGTAGAGCTGTCACGAAATCCATGGTTATATGTTCCCACTTCCATTGAGGAATCGGAAGTGGTTGCAATAAACCAGCAACCCTTTGATGTTCAGCCTTAACTTGCTGACACACCAAGCATTTTGCCACAAAGCGGGCAATCTCCCGTTTCATGCCTTCCCACCAGAAATGCTGCCGTATATCTCGGTACATCTTCGTGCCTCCTGGATGTACGGAATATACTGAACTGTGCGCCTCCTTCATAAGCTCTTCGCGAAAATCTCCCTTTGGCACACACAAACGGCTACCATATCTCAACGAACCATCTTCATGGATCAGTAAGTCAGTTCGAAGTCCAGCTTCAACCTGTTCTCGAAACTTTTGCAATCTAGGGTCCTGCGACTGCGCTACTTTAATATTCTCGACCAACGACGAATGTACCTGCAGCTGCATCAACTGTCCCGAAGAATGCGGTAGCACAACCTCCAAATCAAATCTTTGAAAGTCTTCAACGAGTTCCTTCTGTGTAGTCAACGTTTGAATTGCTGGTAACCGACTGAGCGCATCCAGCACGACATTAATTTTCCCCGGATGGTACTTAAGATCGAGATCGTAGTCAGCCACCAGCTCCAATCATCTGCGTTGCCTCATATTAAGCTCCTTTTGCGTGAACACATACTTCAAGTTTTTATGATCGGTGAAAACCTCGACCCTTTCGCCCAAAAGATAGTGTCTCCAAATCTTCAAAGCGAAGATCACGGCCGCAAGCTCTAAGTCATGAGTTGGGTAATTCTTCTCATGGGTTTTCAACTGTCTCGATGCATACGCTATAACCTTCCCATGCTGCATCAAAACACATCCCAATCCTTTCCCAGATGCGTCGCTGTGAATCACCAATCCTCCGGAACTGTCTGGCACGGTCAGAATAGGAGCGGTTATCAATTTCTGCTTCAACGCCTCAAAAGCTGACGCACACCTATCCGTCCACACAAAAGGTACCTCCTTGCGCGTAAGCTTAGTCAACGGCTCCGCCAGACGAGCAAAGTTCTCCACGAACCTTCTGTAATACCCGGCGAGTCCAAGAAAGCTTCTTATCTCTGCAACATTCTTCGGAATCGGCCAATCTCGAAGTGCTGCAATCTTTTCGGGATTAACAGCGATTCCGTCGCCAGACATGACATGCCCCAAAAACTTTACTTCTCCCAGCCAAAACTCGTACTTGCTCATCTTTGCATATAATTTTTCTTGTCTCAACGTCTGCAATGCGATCTTCAAATGTTCTGCATGCTCTTCAATACTCTTCGAGTAGACCAGAATATCATCAATGAACACCACTATAAACTGGTCCAAGAATGGTGAAAAGATTCGGTTCATCAAGTCCATGAATATCGCCGGTGCATTCATTACTCCGAAGGGCATCACTAAGTACTTGTAATGTCCATACCGAGTTCGGAACGCCGTCTTGCAAATATCTTCTGTTTTCACTCGGACCTGATGATATCCGGATCGCAAATCCAGCTTCGAGAATACCCTCGCGTCATTAAGCTGCTCAAATAGTTCGCCAATGCGAGGGATCGGGTACTTGTTCTTAATAGTCACCCGGTTTAATTCTCGATAGTCGATGCACATCCTCTTTGTGCCATCTTTCTTCTTGACTAGAAGAACTGGAGCTCCCCACGGCGAGTTACTGCTTTGGATCCAACCCTTCTCAAGTAATCAGTAACCTGCTTCTTAATTTCTTCTAACTCCACTGGTGCCATTGGATAATACGCTTTAGATACTGGCGCTGCACCAGGAATAAGATTAATCGCGAACTCCACGTCTCGCTTCGGCGGTAAACCTGATATGTCTTCAAACACATCCATGAAATCTTGAACAACAGCTGGCGTTTCATCTTGAGCAACCTCCATCGACGAAAGAACATTAGCTGTCGGCCTAGCCCTAAATTCGACTGGCCCAACAGAACTGCTTCCTCCAGTGAAGATAAACTCGGTATGTCCGGGAATCTGGAAAATTACTTTCTTTGCCCTACAATCAATGTGAGCATGGAAAGTGCCGAGAAAATCCATTCCCAAGACGACTTCATAGCTGCCCGTATCAATCACCAAGAAATCTGCAAAAAGCTCCCGTCCGCAAACAACAACTGCACAATCCTTACACTCTCTACTAGATATGATTTTCCCATTCCCAGTGTGTATGTCCCAGAAACTAGACAGGGTCGTACAAGTGATCGAGTGTGTAGAAATAAACTTGGACGACATAAAACAATGGGATGCACCAGAATCAAATAACGCTAATGCGGGAAAACCATGAACAAGTAGAATACCTGAAACAACTTCCCATGAAGCCTTGGCTTCCTCAGTCGTCAGGGTAAATGCTCGAGCTTGATTGGGTCCCTGAGTCAGCTGCTTCTGTCCCTGAAATGGTTTCTGCGAAGGCTTCAGAACATCATCCTTCGTACGAAGCTTCGACGGACAAGTACTGATAGTATGATCCGCCGAACCACAAACCAAACAGATTCCATGTTTCCTTCGACATTCCCTTTGCACGTGCCCAGGTAAATGGCAGTAGTCACAGATCACGGTCCTCCTATGATCAACAACAACATGCTTCTTCATCGGTGTCACACCACGACGGTCCACTGGAATGCCTCTTCGTCCATGTGCTCGGTTCGGTGCAAAATCCGGCTTCCGTACTGCAACTGCTGGCTGCTGAGTACTCCCATTCTTCGTAGATAGGCTCTGCTGCTCTCGAGCCGCTGTAAGAACTTGAGAAAAAGTGGTCAAACCCAGGGAGACAATCTGCCTCTGGATGTCCACATCCAAACTGCGCATGAACCTCCTTACCCTATCAGCATCGTTGGCAACCAAAGGTCCAGCGAATCTACTGAGCTGCGTCCACTCAGCTGCATGTACATCTACAGGTGCGCCGTTCTGCTTCAAACTGACGAACTTTTCCTCCATTTCCTCCCGTGCAGTCCGCGGGAAGAACTTCTCTAAGAAACTCTTCGAAAAATCCGCCTACTTGATCGGCTTGGGCAAGCGGGTCTCTTCCACAAGCCACCATTCACGGGCGTAATCCACCAGCTGGATGCATACCACATCCACTCTCTTATCTTCTGGGATCTGTGCCGCAATGAGTAAATTCTCCGTATCAACCAGCCACTGCTCCGCTGGCAACGGCTCCTCGAAGCCAGTAAAGACAGACGGACCTAGTCTCCTGAAATCTGCCACGGTACCCATACGATCCCTCGGTATGGCCGCAACCTTGTTCACGGTTTGCTGAATGGTCCTCAAACCTTCCTGAAAAGATTCAGCCTGCTGCTGGATCAGCTCGGTCTGTCGCTTTTGATTCTCCAACATCCCACATATTATTCCCAGCATAGCGGCTTCGTCAACACGCCTTTGGTACGTCTTCAGATTTTTGTTCCTGAAATCAAAGCACCAAAAGGATTAGCATGATAACAGATTCAAAATGTAGATCAAGGCTAGAACTCCAAGTTACTTAAATAGAGTACCACATTGTAACCATGCCGCGGTATCATAGCTACAATTACATAACTCTACCCAAGTCGCTTAAGTTCTAGAGATAAACAAGGAACCAGGTTTCGAGTCGATATATAAAGGAGGTTTGCATATCGTAAAAGTATAATCAGGAGGAGGTTAGATTCAAGAATGGTAAGACGGTAAGGTGGCAGGACATGTTTCCTAATCACGAGTATTCTGATTCGTGTATTGGGTCCAATACCCAACTATAAAAGAATCAACCCGATTAACCAATAACCTGGCTCTGATACCAAAAGAACCATGTCACGCCCCGCTTCCCAGAGTACGCTAAGGTAGGCACGTGACATAGCCAACCATGCTACCTGTGGATAGGAATTATCCTTCCACAGTCACATTACGGTTGTAAAGATATCAAGAACGATAATAAACTATCTAACACATGTCCATAAGCCAAAATAAAATGAGTCAAGAATAAAATAATACGGAAGCAAAAGATCCAATACAAGAGTAACTAAAATGTATGTCCCATAATACGGGCTCACATCAGGAATGAAATACTGGAAATAAAAAACTAACTACTAATGAGTCCTCACTGCTCAGCTTGCTGACTGAAGTACTCCTGCTCGGACTGCAGCAAAGGTACGGAATCTGGGCCATGCAAAACCCAGACGTCAACGCGCCATAACATCAAGCAATAATATATAAACTGTAAGTCCGTGTTGCCCACCCCGGTGCTTACGGAGAGGCGGAAAACATAATAAAAATCGGATTTTTAATGACTTAGGCAACATGGACTATGCTTGTGAGGATCTTTGCTAAACTTAAACTAGCTAACCCTAACTACAAAGTAGCTAAGTGATGAAAGGTTATACCTTTGGTCTTTAGTCCTTCTCTCCTTGCTCCTAGGTATGGTAGAAAAGGATCACCTTGCTTGTCTTCTCCCGTCAAAGAAGGATCCACCCGAAAGCCACCACCTTTAGCTTCAACTCCAAGCTAGGAGTAACTAGAGTGCAAGAAATGCTAAGACTTGAACCCTAGAAGTGAGTAGAGAAGATCAAGAGAGGGTTTTTCTCAAGCTTTTTGTTTCTCAACACATGAGAGGGAGAGAGCTTGAGGGAGAGGATGAGCAAGAGAGAGAAAAGAAATGAGAGAATGAGAATAATAGTGAGCCATTCTCACTAATATGTGTGAGTTATTTTAATTAATCAATTAGCAAGAAAATTGTCATGGTTTAATCAAGAGGTGACCATTATCATTTCATTATTAATGCAAATTGCAAGAATCAAAGAGCATCTTCCAAATGAAATGATCATGGTCAAATTGTCAACTTGGTCAACAAGTCAACAAAGTCAAAGTGTCAACAACAACAACCATGCACAATAATTAAGCTAATTATTAATTAACAATAATACACACAAAAACAATAGGGTTAATAAAATGACAATAGTCATTAACCCTAAACAAGGTCCTCTCCCTCAATCTCAAGCAACCGTGCATACGCACCCGCATTCGTGAACCGAGGAACACGAACACAATGAGAAAAACCAATCTCAAATCATATACTAGGATCCGGCTTAAACCAAGGCCCGCTAGTATAAACTGTCCGGACAGCAAACGTGCACAAGTGCGCGGATGCGAACGAACCCTGTCGCAAAACCATGCGACCTCTACTCGTTTTGCCTAAAGGCGAATAGCTCTCTGTGTGGGACTCTAAAGACTCGACACTACGCTGGCAGTGGGTTTAACCACAGACCGCAAGCGGCACTAGCTGTACGTAACGGTCCCCAGGTAGATGTCGATAAGAAGACTGACGAGGTGAACCCCATCTGCACTCCTACTGAGCCTGTATGTGACAGTCTCCGTACAGTCCGGTCTGTTCGTCTGATACATCGCATGGCGGGCCTAGGGGGGCGGTGAACGTCAGTCCCCTAATAGCGGTACAAGTCGTGTCGGAGTGTAGCCCAGAACACCCTGAGATAACACTGGAAACCTACCAGTATATCTCGCTTGCCCTGGCCAGGGACTACTCGTGTAATGGCTCTCCTAGACACAGCGCGATGTCAACCCCCAATACCGGGAGAGACGAATCCTGTCTAACCGTCACTGCCTCCAAGTGCTTCGGGACTGCACCCAAAAACTACCTGTTTGTACAGCTCCTTTGAGCCGTGGTAGGGTAGTAATCAAAGTGCAGTGGGAACACACTCGAGGCGAAGTGACAGTGTCAAGTCAGCGGACTAAGCTGTACTCATGTCACCTGGGAACTGATAACTGACGATAGGTATCTTACCAACCAACAGTTCCCAACGAGTCCTGTCCAGTGTACTCGTAACCTAACGAGCACCCGCATACTATCCCAAGTACGACGTACTAACGGCTGTGGGACAGACCGTCTCCCACACTGGGATGAGAAGCGCATACGCTAGTCTACTCCGGAGTATCGATGCCCTGTCTCGATAGTCCAACGACCAGGGACCTGTATAAGGATGTGCTTATAGATTACCCAGCTCCCACGAGTGCGAGCGCCATCACAACGCTGGTAATCAAGCAAAGATCCTAAGGGCTCTACTAATATGTATACCAGCAATATGCTAAAAGAAACACATGCACATATTAAAGCAGAGACAAACCAAGTAGCATACTACCATTTCGAGCAAGATTGTATATACAACTGTGAATATCCCAAGCTTCCATTAAGTAATATACAAGCTAGTATGATACAGTAATGGCCTCTAGGGCATATACACTAACAATCTCCCACTTGCACTAAGGCCATGTACTGGCGTATCGAAGACCTATCATCTCGATCAGCCGCTCGAACTGAGTCTGGGGCAAGGCCTTGGTGAATGGATCTGCTGTGTTATCCTCTGATGCAACTCTCCGGACCTCGATCTCCTGGCGATCCACGATCTCCCTGATCAGGTGATACCGCCTTAAGATGTGTCTGGATTTCTGATGGGACCTGGGTTCCTTCGCTAAAGCTATAGCCCCGTTGTTGTCGCAATACAGAGGTATTGGGTCAACAATGGACGGAACCATCTGAAGTTCTTTCAAGAACTTCCTCATCCAGACAGCTTCTTTTGCGGCATCAGATGCAGCGATGTATTCCGCTTCCATAGTCGAGTCAGCAACGGTTTCCTGTTTGGAGCTCTTCCAACACACCGCCCCTCCATTGAGGGTAAAGACAAAACCCGACATGGACTTGGAATCATCCTTGTCACTCTGGAAGCTGGAGTCAGCAAAGGCCTCAACCTGCAGGTCTTTTCCGCCATACACCAAGAACATCTCCTTAGTCCTTCTCAGGTACTTGAGAATGTTCTTTACTGCTATCCAATGTTTCTCCCCTGGGTTTGACTGATACCTGCTTACCACACTCAGTGCATAAGCCACATCCGGTCTGGTACATAACATCGCATACATTATAGAGCCTACCGCAGAAGCGTAGGGTATAATAGACATGCGATCCCTCTCCAAATCAGTCTTGGGAGACATCTCTTTGGAGAGGGTGATCCCGTGACAAGCCGGTAGATTACCGCGCTTGGAATCTTCCATACTGAATCTCTTCAGTATGGTGTCGATGTACCTGGACTGCGAGAGTCCTAATATCCTCTTGGATCTGTCACGGTAGATCCGGATACCCAGAATGTAGGAGGCATCACCCAGGTCTTTCATGGAGAACCTGTGTGACAAGAACCCCTTGACAGATTGTAGCATAGGAATGTCATTTCCTATTAAGAGAATGTCATCCACGTATAAAACGAGGAATACTACAGTTCTCGCTACAAATCTACAATAGATGCATGGTTCATCTGGATTTTTGATAAAGCCAAATTCTTTGACCGTCTCATCAAAACAGATGTTCCAACTCCGCGATGCCTGCTTGAGTCCATAAATGGACTTGAGCAACTTGCACACCTTTCCGCTGCTCCCACCCTGAATGAAACCCTCTGGCTGGTCCATATAGACACACTCCTCTAAATGACCATTTAGAAAAGCTGTCTTTACGTCCATCTGCCAAATCTCATAATCGTGGAAAGCAGCGATGGCAAGAAGGATCCGAATGGATTTCAGCATAGCTACTGGAGAAAAGGTTTCGTCATAGTCCAAACCAGGTCGCTGACGAAAACCCTTTGCTACCAGTCTAGCTTTATAGGTCTCAACCTGTCCATCTACACCAATCTTCCTTTTGAAGATCCACTTGCATCCTACGGGTTTTACCCCGTCTGGAGCAATGTCCAACGTCCATACTTTGTTGGTGTACATGGACTCCATCTCGGTCCGCATTGCATCCAGCCATTTTACCGAGTCGACGCTCTGAATGGCTTGCTGGAAGCTAGTAGGCTCATCACAATCTAGGATGCAGTCTTCTCTATCCCCGTCAATGAGAAAACCGTAGTATCTCTCGGGCGGATGAGACTGCCTACTACTCCTGCGGAGCGGCATAGGAATGTCCTGTTCTTTTGAACTTTCTGGTTCCACTAAACTTTCAGTAATAGTTTGTGGTTCTGGAATTTCTTCCAGTTCTATTGCGCTCCCACTTATTTCTTTTTCTATGAACTGATGTTCTAGAAAGTGGGCATGGCGAGAAACAAGGACTTTTTGTTCCTCTTCGCAATAGAAGTAATATCCCTTGGAGTTCTTTGGATATCCCACAAACTTGCACTGTACTGAGCGTGCCTCGAGCTTGTCCGCATGCTGCTTTTTTACAAAAGCTGGACATCCCCATGTCTTAATGTGATTAAGATAGGGTTTCTTCCCACTCCATAACTCATATGGTGTGGTAGGCACAGTCTTAGTGGGAACACGGTTCAAAAGATATGCAGCTGTTTCTAGCGCATACCCCCAGAACGATCGCGGTAACTCAGCGTTACTCATCATGGACCGTACCATATCCAATAGGGTTCGGTTCCGTCTCTCCGATACACCGTTATGTTGCGGAGTGTATGGAGGAGTAAGCTGAGAGAGAATTCCATTCTCTTTTAAGTAGTTCAGGAATTCGGCACTTAAGTATTCTCCTCCTCGATCCGATCTTAGGATCTTGATACTTTTGCCGGTCTGTTTTTCTACTTCACTCTTATATTCCTGGAATTTTTCAAAAGCCTCGGATTTATGTTTCATTAAGAAGACATAACCGTACCTTGAAAAATCATCCGTAAAAGTTATGAAGTAAGAAAAACCGCTTCGCGCATGTGTAGACATTGGACCGCACACGTCGCTGTGTACGAGTCCCAAGAGCTCGCTCGCTCTTTCTCCGTGTCCAGAAAACGGAGCCTTTGTCATCTTTCCTTTGAGACAGGATTGACAAGTTGCATATGATTGATATTCGAACGAATCTAAATATCCTTCAGTATGTAACTTAGTCAATCTTCTCTCGTTGATGTGACCCAGTCTACAATGCCATAAGAAAGTTTTATTAATTTCTGGAGACTTTCTTTTGTGTGTATTCTGGATATTGAAAACCTGTGGTTGGTTTAAAACGTAAATACCGTTGTTCAATGTACCTGACCCAATCAACACTTGATTAAGGTGAATGTTCACTACATTACTTACAAATGCAAATTCATAACCTTCTTTAGATAATAAAGATACAGAAATGATATTACAGGTTGCATTTGGTACATAATAACAACTACGCAAAACCAAAAGGTGTCCATTTGATAATCCCAGGTGATAGTCCCCCACGGCCTCAGCATCCATGCTAGCACCGTTCGCAACTCTGAGGGTCATGTCACCTGCCTTCAAAACTCTACGCTTTCTCAACGCCTGCAAAGAATTACAGATATGAGATCCCGATCCGGTATCCAATACCCAGGAAGTAGAGTTTATAGATAGACAGTTTTCAATAACATACACACCTGAAGCTGAAGCTGCAACTCGCTTCAAATCCTGTGTTCTGGCTTTCCAAGCCTTGCAATCTTGTTTCCAGTGACCACTTTTGTGACAATAGAAGCATTCTTCCTTACCCACCAGCTTCCCCGCTACTTTTGTTGCTTTACCCTTTCCCTTCGTATCCACTTTACCGACACCGCCTCTTGGTTTGGCGGGGGCTTTCTTCTTCTTGCCCTTGGCTTTCGCCCTGGACCTAGAAGAGGAAGATCCTCCTACAAACAAAGTGGATGTCTCCCTACCCTTCTGTAGGGTGCCCTCAGCAGTCCTCAACATGTTCAGAAGTTCGGCCAGTTCAACCTCCTTTCCTTGCATGTTGAAGTTGAGAATGAACTGGGCGTAAGTGGAAGGAAGGGACTGGAGAATCAGATCAGTATAGAGTTCATTCTCCAACGTGGTCCCAAGGTCCGCGAGCTCCTCTATATAGCCGATCATCTTAAGCACGTGGTCCGCTACCGATGATCCGACGGCCAACCTTGCCGAAAAGAGCTTCTTCGACACTTCGTATCTTGCGATACGAGACTGCTCTCCATACAGTTCTTTTGTATGGAGAAATATGGACTCTAGGTCCATATTCTCGTGCCTCCTCTGATGGTCGTTGTCCATCGAGGCTAATACGAGGCATTTGGCCCTCGCGCAATCTATCTCCCATGTCTTACGGATTTCTACATCCGCGACGCTGGAGGTGGGACCTGGGACGGGGGGAGCTTTGGTGGTAAGTATATACCCCAGCTTGTCATAAGTGATAGCCATCTTGACATTCCTGAGCCAATCTTTGTAGTTTGGCCCTGTCAATATGTTTTTATCTAATAGTAACTTAAGTCCGGTCATCTTGAATGGTCGCTGCAATTAGGAGAGAGAAAAGAAACACTTTAGCATGATGCTCTTGCAAGTTTAGAGTGGTTTTTAGTTTGTCTAAACTGGATGGCTCCCACTGTCTCTCGAATCCCTTCTCAAACCATAAAGAAAAGGATTAGCCGGGATCATTCTCACCGTACAATACTTGCTTAACCGTTCAGCCAGGCCAGTGTCGGTACTTCGAGGGAGGTTTTCCAACGCTTTCGCGAAGTTCCTTAATTAAGTAACCTCTTTTCCCTGTGGGCGTAGCCCCGCTAACACCTTTCTAGGCACCTACTAGGTTTATAGCATTGATCGTTAAGTGAGAGTTTTCCCGAGGAGTAGCATATACTCACAGTAGGATCGGGATCCAAATATCATCGCGTGATAAAACCGAAGGAATCCTACCAGAATTATCACACTCCAAATGGTATGCAACGCTAGCAAGTTTCAGTACTTATGAAACTCCCGATGTGGATTTTTGCCCCATGCTCTTATGACCTTGACTTTGGCCAAAATATCATAAGTCACATGTCAAGTTCTACCCGTCATTCTCCTGGTTAATTTGGACCCACCCGTACCTACCCTTGGCTTTGGCCAAAATGGCAGCACGACTGTCCCAAACCAACGCATCTATCTATGCTGCACATGAATACCCAAACGCTACCAATCACTATGCCTTGACTTTGGCCAAAATACATAGCTTGAATACTTTTGACCATTCATGTGGAATGACGGAGGGCTACGGATGGTTTTGGCGAAACCGTGAACGTAGTGAACTTGATATAATCGATGGAACGAGATAGCTTTTAAAAGGAGTGGTTCAAGCTCCGCGTTTAAAAGTTTTAGTTTTGAAAAGAACCGAGTGGTTTTCAAAGTGTTCCAATCGACTTTTACTTGGTTTATTTCTTGCATTAGTTCTTTTAATGCGTCCCATCATTTAATCCTACCATTGCAGAAAACAACCAAAATATGACGTACGCTTATGCCATTCGCATTCGCCACGGGGCCCCGTCATCACCCGTTAGGTTACTTAACTAACGACAGAGCGGGGGCTGGGCTAGCGCGGCTGTAAAACATAAGCAACGCCTAAATAGTTATTATATATAAATATATAGCAATGATAGACAACACAGATCACAGATGAATACATTGGATATACTAGGAATCCGCAATGCGTTCGAGCCTGCAACGCAAAGCGGATTACACGGTCGCGGTGAATAGCCAATACCCCACCCAAGACCCCTACGGGTGCGGCAAACTACCCGCCAAGCACCCGAAGCGAAGCAACCTCCCTCACCACCGTGAGTAGGCCACTCGGCGCTTCGAGATACCCGGTAGTTTGTGCACCCCTCCATGGGTCTATCCTAGGAGCAAAAACAGTAAAAAGAATTATACAATGACGGCTACAACCCCGACCCGGTTGTGCGGCCATACAAAGAATATTATTACATCAATTTACATGTTACAAATGAATGAAAGAAAAAAAAACGCTCATCTCACATCCAACCCGGCCATTCACCCGCGACAATCCAATCCATTCATATCCACAAACCAATAACAATCACAGATCATGTATAACCCCGACTAATCGTCTTATAGCGATTAGCCGACGTTCAATACATGCAAGCATTACAGATATAACCGATGTAGTTAAAGTGTAGTGAAGTTCCGGAAAAATACGGATTTATAGGCCCCCAAAAGTAAATTTTAGTTCTGGAAAATCTGGGCATATATTATATATCCTAAAAATCCTAAAACCAACTCAGAAACAATCTGCACCAAAAACGATACAGAGAGTTGACAAGACGGCCGCGCTTCCGCGGCAAGAGCTTCCTTATGCCGCGGAAGCGCGGTCCTCTTGGCTCCTCTCTGGATCGTATTTGGTGGTGTTTCACAAAAAACCCTGAGACAATTTTACAAGTATACAGTTTTTCATTTTAACCAGGAAAAAATTTAACAGAAAGTTGGATTTTGAAAAAGTTTGGTTTTAGGGTTTTTCGGTTTCGAAACTTCGTTACACTTAACTACTTAGCTAGTTTGAGTTTAGTTAGGCTCTGATACCACTTTTAGTCCGTGTTGCCCACCCCGGTGCTTACGGAGAGGCGGAAAACATAATAAAAATCGGATTTTTAATGACTTAGGCAACATGGACTATGCTTGTGAGGATCTTTGCTAAACTTAAACTAGCTAACCCTAACTACAAAGTAGCTAAGTGATGAAAGGTTATACCTTTGGTCTTTAGTCCTTCTCTCCTTGCTCCTAGGTATGGTAGAAAAGGATCACCTTGCTTGTCTTCTCCCGTCAAAGAAGGATCCACCCGAAAGCCACCACCTTTAGCTTCAACTCCAAGCTAGGAGTAACTAGAGTGCAAGAAATGCTAAGACTTGAACCCTAGAAGTGAGTAGAGAAGATCAAGAGAGGGTTTTTCTCAAGCTTTTTGTTTCTCAACACATGAGAGGGAGAGAGCTTGAGGGAGAGGATGAGCAAGAGAGAGAAAAGAAATGAGAGAATGAGAATAATAGTGAGCCATTCTCACTAATATGTGTGAGTTATTTTAATTAATCAATTAGCAAGAAAATTGTCATGGTTTAATCAAGAGGTGACCATTATCATTTCATTATTAATGCAAATTGCAAGAATCAAAGAGCATCTTCCAAATGAAATGATCATGGTCAAATTGTCAACTTGGTCAACAAGTCAACAAAGTCAAAGTGTCAACAACAACAACCATGCACAATAATTAAGCTAATTATTAATTAACAATAATACACACAAAAACAATAGGGTTAATAAAATGACAATAGTCATTAACCCTAAACAAGGTCCTCTCCCTCAATCTCAAGCAACCGTGCATACGCACCCGCATTCGTGAACCGAGGAACACGAACACAATGAGAAAAACCAATCTCAAATCATATACTAGGATCCGGCTTAAACCAAGGCCCGCTAGTATAAACTGTCCGGACAGCAAACGTGCACAAGTGCGCGGATGCGAACGAACCCTGTCGCAAAACCATGCGACCTCTACTCGTTTTGCCTAAAGGCGAATAGCTCTCTGTGTGGGACTCTAAAGACTCGACACTACGCTGGCAGTGGGTTTAACCACAGACCGCAAGCGGCACTAGCTGTACGTAACGGTCCCCAGGTAGATGTCGATAAGAAGACTGACGAGGTGAACCCCATCTGCACTCCTACTGAGCCTGTATGTGACAGTCTCCGTACAGTCCGGTCTGTTCGTCTGATACATCGCATGGCGGGCCTAGGGGGGCGGTGAACGTCAGTCCCCTAATAGCGGTACAAGTCGTGTCGGAGTGTAGCCCAGAACACCCTGAGATAACACTGGAAACCTACCAGTATATCTCGCTTGCCCTGGCCAGGGACTACTCGTGTAATGGCTCTCCTAGACACAGCGCGATGTCAACCCCCAATACCGGGAGAGACGAATCCTGTCTAACCGTCACTGCCTCCAAGTGCTTCGGGACTGCACCCAAAAACTACCTGTTTGCACAGCTCCTTTGAGCCGTGGTAGGGTAGTAATCAAAGTGCAGTGGGAACACACTCGAGGCGAAGTGACAGTGTCAAGTCAGCGGACTAAGCTGTACTCATGTCACCTGGGAACTGATAACTGACGATAGGTATATTACCAACCAACAGTTCCCAACGAGTCCTGTCCAGTGTACTCGTAACCTAACGAGCACCCGCATACTATCCCAAGTACGACGTACTAACGGCTGTGGGACAGACCGTCTCCCACACTGGGATGAGAAGCGCATACGCTAGTCTACTCCGGAGTATCGATGCCCTGTCTCGATAGTCCAACGACCAGGGACCTGTATAAGGATGTGCTTATAGATTACCCAGCTCCCACGAGTGCGAGCGCCATCACAACGCTGGTAATCAAGCAAAGATCCTAAGGGCTCTACTAATATGTATACCAGCAATATGCTAAAAGAAACACATGCACATATTAAAGCAGAGACAAACCAAGTAGCATACTACCATTTCGAGCAAGATTGTATATACAACTGTGAATATCCCAAGCTTCCATTAAGTAATATACAAGCTAGTATGATACAGTAATGGCCTCTAGGGCATATACACTAACATAAACAGGATAGCAAGACATGCAAGCATAAACATAAATGGTAAAGCAAGTGTAACAGCAATATAAATCAGGGCAGTGAAAGGTAGTGTGCAGTGAGTAATCTAAACTGATCTATTGGGTTAATTACACTCAAGTCTTTGAAATCAATTTGATGAGTCATCGATATAACTTAATAGTATCCCGTGGGTGCCAGGGATCACGGTCTATGACTCTCGGGCTGAACCCGAGACGTGCCGCAAGGCAGTAAAGGATGGTAGGTAATGACGAGTGATGTCCGTAGCATCACTCCGGGGCTGTCCTAGCCCGTAAGACTGATCAGAATAGGTATAGAACTGTCGAGTTACAAGTCAGGTTTCATCATTGATTTCCCCATACCCCCAAGTTATATGTATTCAAGTCAGGTATTAAGTAATCAAGAGCTAATGCCAACACATGATCATGCAGGTACAGGTTTGTCCGGATAGACAACAGGAACTGTCCGTAAGGACAACAGGTCAGGTTTGTTGGCATTAGACACAAAATCAAGTAACAGGTAACGCCATGGTACATCAGGTCAAGCCAGGTAGTAAATAGATATCATGTCATTCTAGAGGTGCATGGTACCATGTCGTGTCGAGTAAGAAGTGTAACAAGTCGTGTCAGGATGTACAAGATGTCATGTGGGTGCTCATAATCAAACTATATAAGCATGGGTATATATAAACAAGCATGGGTACTTATGAAACAATAAAATGAAACATGGTGATGATATATGCAAGGGTACAGATTAAAGCATGGGGATGCACAGTTATAGATTAGAGTTAGGGTTGAGGTTCCAACGTTAAGTAAAATACACTTAAACCAGTATGGAATTGTTAAATCTTGTTATTATCGGTTAAATGATCTAGGGATGCAATGATATATAAAATATGTTCAATGGATGCAACCAGGTATTCGGGGTAGAAACTATTTAAAAGTGCTATGGGTTATGCAGATAATTATTAAGTAATTTAAACACAGATGTGGGTACACGATATTGTACTCTAACATGCAACAAGTTATAATTCAAGATCCGAATCTAACATGATATATGGAACATCGGAACGGAAAATGGAACATGTGACGCTATATGTAATCTACAGTTTTACCATGCAGTTTAATAGGTATAGATAATATTATAGATAGCATGTAGCAAGTTTCACTTGCCTCGACGGATCGCGGTATGGTACACGGAACGTCACGCGTCGGCGGAAAAGTCGCGACGCGTGCACGGTCCACGGAAAGATTCCAAACAACGCACGAGGGAAACGCACGAGTCAGAGATGCCTGCTGGGTCATCGTGATCGTCGCCGTCGTCAGAATTCCAGCGATCTACAGAGGTGAAAGATTTTACAGAAAAGAAAAGAAATGCACAAAAGAAGAAGAGAAAGACACAGAGAAGAAGAGAGGAGGTACGAGAGAGAGAGAGAAGGCTTACTGGGGTTGGACTGGTGACGCACGGGGAGACGAGATGGTGGCGGTGAGATCGACGGAGCTCCGGCCAGGGAACGTGCAGGAGGTGCAGGTTCTTGGCGCTCGGGTTGCAGCTAGGGTTTGGTTTTGATGTAGGTTGGGGTTTAAATGCAGGGTTCTGGCGCTCGGGAAAGGGCAGAGGAGAGGAAGAGGGGGAGAGGAAGGAGGTGACGACGAGATGAGGGAGTCGGCGGCGACGAGGTGGTGGTGCTGGGTTCTCGGTTGCAGTGGGGTTTCTGGGTTTAGAGAGGAAAGAGAAAGGAGATGGGGTCGGGGAAGAAGATGATGATGAGGGTTGAGGAGCGAGGTTGAGGGAGGAGGAGGTAGAAGAGTAGGGTTAGGGTTTTGGTGGGTTCTTGTGGTGAGGGGGTGTAGGGTTTAAATAAGAACGAAGGAAAAGAAAAGAGGAGAAGAAAGAAACAGAGAAGGGAGGTGACGGGATCCGTCGGGCAGTGACCCGACTCGAGAAGTGAACAGTGTTCGCGAGAGGAGAGAGAGAGAGGGCGTGAGATGAAAGAGAAAGAGAAGAGAGAGAGAGAGCTGTGACGGAGGAGAGAGAAAGAGAAAGGGAAAGGAGAGAGAGGGATCTGTGGGGCCCGGTGCAAAGAAAGGGAGGGATGCGATTGGCTCGTGGAAAAATAAAGAAAGAGAGAGAACTCGTGGGCCCAGCAAAAAGAAAAGAAGAGTGCTGATTGGCTCGCAGAGATAAGAATTGGATAAAATTTTTATAAAAGATTTTATATTTTAAAACAACTAATTGATTCGTTTAGTTACAGAATTTTAAAAGGAAAAATCAAAATAAATAAAATAAACTAATCAATTTGAATTTAGTCGGAATTCAAAATATTTCAGAAATGCGCTTGGGTCGGGTCCAAAATTTTGGATTTGAAATATGAAAATTTTATGCAACTTCCAAAACTTAAAATGAAAGACCAAGTAGCAAAATGCAATATCCACATTAAAAGCACGTGTCTAACTAACCAATCGGGGTAGTCTAAAATTATGAATTAACCCGTTCAAGTAAGTGGGTCGGGTCGAAATGTAAAGTAAAGGTGTAGACTACCATTCACAACCAAACATAGTAAATGAAATAAACACCACAAACAACACATACGACAACAGAAATTGGTATAATTGAACTCGGTTGTTACACCTATGGGCCAACTATTTCGTTCCCCATGCCTCTTTTTTCGGCCTTGGAAATAGTTCCACTGTGCACCAAATTTTCCGTGCGTTGATTTGAACGTTTCTATTTATACCCCAAAGCCATGTCTTCCTTCTTCTCTTCAAAGAGAAACTCATCTTTTATTAACAGAACTCAAACAAACCGAGAGCCATGGCCTGCAATCTTCCTCACGCTTGTCGGCAACTCTGGGAGGTGCCGATCGAGGAAATGATTCCTCGCTTTGCTGCGCGGTTAGTAGATCCCCTTCTTACCGATGCTCAATATGACGCGGTGATGTACAAGCTCCTGACTGGTAGGGGCTTTCCTCTTCCTATGGGCTCTATTTGGCTCCGGATGATCTTTTTATCCGTGCTTGCCGACATCCCCCCTCATCCGACAGAGATGACTCTGGCGATTCTCGATGCGGCGGAGGACAAGATCGAGTTCTTTCACGAGGCACGCTTGATTACCCAGTCTTTGAGGGACCGATCAGTACATTTACTGAGTCAGATAAGAGCCCGGCGGGCCATCATGTCCGCTTTTGCTGATGAGCACGGTGCTAATCGGTGGGGAGCAACTCTTCGCGAAAACCGTCGCTTCGACATGGAGGAGAAGGCACATAGGGAATTGGAGAATGTTGTATTTTGTTTTGTTAACCCCTATATCTCTGATCCCATATTTGGTGATATATTCCCTTTAGAGTAGTATATTTATATCGATGTATTTCCCTTATTATTGAGTGTTGAATGTTTTCTCTTCATCATACATTCGTACGTGTATCCCACCTCTGTACATGAGCTTTCTACTTTACCCTTAGGAGTTTTCTTTTAAGTGCGAGCACTATTGTAGTGTTGTACATAAATCAGCGCGTTCTGAATACCATTTCCATTTAAGCACATACGCAGTTGCACTGTTGTTTCTCCTTAGCAAATATATCTTGTAGATAGTCTATCTTGATCTCCCTGCAGGGCAGCGATGGCTTAGAAGACATGTTCAGATCTGTGGCTTAAGACTTTTCAACTTTACGAGCCGTGAAGGTCTCATAAAGACTTTTCTCCCTACGAGTCGAGAGGATCCCGTAGGTGTCTTTTCTCTTTAGGAGTCGTTAGGACTCCTAAGTGCATTTCCTCTTGGGAGTCGTAAGGATCTCACAAGAGAATTTTTCCCGCTTACAAGTCGAGAGAACTTGTAAGTGGTTGTTTCCCTCCTTGTCGGATTTGACTTTGGAGAGTGTGGCCCATGAATAGTATGCAATAACCCATCTTGGACCGACTTGCAGGGCTCCAGTGCTTAGGAAACAGGTCCTTATCCCATTGCCTAAGGCTTTCCCTTACGAGTCGAGATGAATCGAGAAGTTCTCGCAAGGGTTTCCCAACGCCACAGTTAACTCCTGCTAATAGAAGTCCGTTAGGGTCTGTGGTACTAGGGTTTTTTTACCCGTCGCACCGTCGCGTTGGTCGATATGTTCCCCGATATGCAATCTTGCTGTTCGGGTAGCCCCGCGACTGTTGGGTTTGCCAAGCACCACACAAGGGTTTGTCTTGCATCAAACATGCTACAATAAAATTTTTGGGGTGCTAAGTAAACTAACCTAGGATCAAAACTAGAAGTTTAGGGTAACAAAATAGAATCACATACTAGATCTAGTGTCTAACACTAAGAAGATAGTAATACAACCTTTGTAGACTTCCCTCTTTGACTCCTTGGATCAATTAGAGTTTGAACCGGTCCGCTTGAATCCTTCGTTGTCCACGACGATCCACTCGGAGTCTCTTTGCTCAAGCTCCTTGCTCCACTTGATCAAGATGAAGGTGAAGCAAACAACCTACACTAGTAGGCTAGACTAAAGTAGAATGATGATATGGGTTTGGATCTCACTCAAAAACCTTTTCTTTTTAAGTTCTTCCCTCACTTTTGAAACCCTAGAGAGCTTGAAGGAGAGAGGAAGAAGATGAGAGGCTAAACTTGACTCAAGTAAAAATAAAAATGAGACATAATCCCAAGAGAGGATAATAATCCTCATGCTTAACTATGGTTACAAAATATCTAGATATTTTGTGACTTGAGGTTAAGCAAAACCATGGGCTACAAAAACCATGGGCAACAAAACCATGGTATTGACTTAGGTCAACACAAGAGAAAAGAGTTGACCAGTCAACCATGACTTTGTTGCCATTTTGCTTTTCTCAAATAAACAAAATATGTAAATATGTTACCATGTGAGTCTTGTATTGCCACCACCAATGTATCATCAACCATGACACATGTATACATGCATGTGTGCATTCATATCAACATATGTACATACATTCATGCATACAACACTTAAAGAAAAGGTTATAAGTAAAATGGCTAATGGTCATTAATATTAAATCAACAATTGATTTAATAAACCGGTCACATCACATACGACCTGACTAACAGAAAATACCAGATTATAATGCGGTATCGTATATACGCATTTAATCAAGCACCCACGTATATCACCACATGCACCCCACATCGTTTCGCCTGAGCTAGGCAACCCCTTTGTGGGACTCTAAGACTCATCAATACGCCGGCAGTAGGTGATGATCATATCAAATACCCACAAGCCGCAAGCGGTCAGCTAAACGTAACGGCCACCCGAGTATTGAGCGAGCAGAAGAAAAACAAGCGAACCGGTCAAAACTCCTGTCGAGCCAACCGGTAACACTTACCGTACAGTTCGGTCTCTTGTCAGATATGCTACATATCGATTCTAGGGATGGCATCGTCAACCCCAATAACTCAATAAGTCATGCCGATGTATGGCCTATAACAGATCGAGAAACTACAGATAACACTTATCAGTAAATCTCATCAGCCCTGGCCAGGGACTTGCTGATATAGCCAATCGAGCACAGCGCAACATCAACCCCCAATACCGGGAGAGACGAAACCCCTCCTATCGCTCTTTGCTTCCATGCGTTTCAGGACTGTACCCAAAAGCCACCTGTTTGCACGACTCAGTAGAGCCGTGGTAGGGTGGAAATCAAAGCACAGTGGGAGAACAGACAAGACTCTATGACGATCTCGGGTCTACATACTAACCTGTACCAGTGTCACCTGAGAACTGCTATCCGACGATAGATATAATACCACATAGGAGTTCTCGGTGTGTCCGTCCAGTGTACCCAGTCTCCATTTAGCACCCGTATACAATCTTGGTGTCAAACACCAATGGATATGGGATCATCCATCGCCCATCACATGGGTCAAGAATCGTATACGCTAGTATACTCTGGAATATCGATGCCCCGTCTTGATACACCTACGACTAGGGACATTTCAGGATATGCTTATAAACTACACATGTCCCACTAGTATGATCTGCATCATAATCAAAGTAGTGAAGCAAATATCCTCATGGCTTTATCAACATATACCAAATGAATAAAAACATGATTTAGTGAACATATTAAGATAAAGAGTAACCAGATAGAATACTATCATGTCGAGAAAGAAAGTCCCCTGAATATATATATATATATATATATATATATATATATATACATGTAAAAATATATCCACTATCAAATAATAGCCTCTAGGGCATACATATATCCAACAATCTCCCACTTGCACTAAAACCAATTATTGGCGTACCTCGTACCCAACATCTCAAAAAGTCGCTCATGCTGCGACTGAGGGAGGGCCTTGGTGAGTGGATCCACGGTGTTATTTTTTGTATCTACTCTCCGAATCTCGATCTCGCGGCGATCAACTATCTCCCGGATCAGATGATATCGCCTCAGGATGTGTCTGGATCGCTGATGGGGCCTGGGCTCCTTGGCTAACGCCATAGCCTTATTATTATCACAATACAATGGTATTGGACCAATAATGGTTGGAACTACTCCTAGCTCCAAGACGAACTTCCTCATCCAGACGGCTTCCTTGGCGGCATCATTTGCAGCAATGTACTCAGCTTCCATCGTAGAGTCTGCAACAGTATCTTATTTGGCACTCTTCCAACACACCGCCCCTCCATTAAGGGTAAATACAAACCCAGAGATAGATTTGCTGTCGTCCTTATCACTCTGGAAGCTCAAATCGGTACAGGCCTCCATTTGGGGATGTCCATTACCATACACCAAGAACAATTCTTTAGTCCTACGCAAGTACTTAAGAATGTTCTTCACAGCTGTCCAGTGATTCTCCTCTGGGTTGGACTGATACCTGCTTACTACACCTAGTGCATAAGCTACATCAGGGTGTGTACACAACATCGCATACATTATAAATCCTATGGCTGAAGCGTAGGGAATAATGCTCATGCGAGCTCTCTCTTTATCAGTCTTTGGGCAAAAGTCCTTGGAGAGAGTGACTCCATGGCAAGCGGGTAAGGCACCCCGCTTGGAGCCTTCCATACTAAAGCTCTTTAGGATGGTGTTGATGTACCTGGTTTGGCACAATCCCAATAACCTTTTGGATCTATCCCTATAGATCCGAATGCCCAATATGTACGTGGCATCACCCAGGTCCTTCATGGAGAACCTTTGTGATAAGAATGACTTAACCGACTGTAGCATAGGAACATCATTTCCTATCAGAAGAATGTCATCTACGTACAATATGAGAAATGCGACAGTTCTCCCTACAGTCTTCTTATAAACACAAGGTTCATCTGGATTTTTGATAAAATTAAACTCTTTGATAATATCATCAAAACATATGTTCCAACTCCGTGATGCCTGCTTTAATCCATAAATGGATTTAAGCAATCTACATGCTTTCCCGCTGCTCCCACTGTCAACGAAACCCTCTTGCTGATCCATATAAACGCATTCTTCTAAATCACCATTTAGAAATATAGTTTTAACTTCCATCTGCCAGATTTCATAGTCGTAGTGAGCAGCAATAGCAAGTAGGATCCGGATGGATTTAAGCATGGCTACGGGAGAAAAAGTTTCGTTATAGTCCATACCTGGTCTTTGACGAAATCCTTTTGCCATAAGTCTTTCCTTATAGGTTTCTACCTGCCCATCTACATAAATCTTTCTTTTAAAGATCCATTTGCACCCTACGGGTTTTACCCCAGAGGGTACAACGTCCAAAGTCCATACTTTGTTGGTGTACATAGACTCCATTTCAGATCTCATAGCATTCAGCCACTTCACAGAGTCACCACTCGTGATAGCTTGCTGAAAACTAGTAGGATCATTATCCTCCATGATACAATTTTCTCTATCACCATCAATGAGGAAACCGTAGTATCTCTCCGGTGGGCGAGAAGTCCTACTAGATCTACGGAGTGGCTGAGCTTCATCAGTTTCTGTTGCAACAACAGGCTCAACCAAGTCATCATTTATAACTTGTGTCTCTAGAACCTCTTCTAGCTCTACCACATTGCCATCTGTATCATTTGTAAAAAAAATCTTTTTCTAAAAATGTGGCATGCTGAGAGACAAACACCTTTTGTTCCTCCTTGTGGTAGAATAGATATCCATATGAATTCTTTGGATATCCCACAAACTTACACATGACTGACTGTGTCCTGAGTTTTTCCAGATTCTGCTTTTTGACATAAGCCGGAAAACCCCAAATCTTAACTCGTTTAAGAGATGGTCTCTTCCCATGCCATATCTCATATGGTGTGGTAGACACGGTTTTGGTTGGAACCATGTTCAACAGAAACGCTGCAGTCTCCAATGCATGCCCCCAAAATGAGACAGATAACTCATCATCACTCATCATGGAACGTACCATATCTAATAGGGTCCGATTCCGTCATTCTGACACACCGTTGTGCTGTGGTGTGTAAGGAGGAGTGAGCTGAGAGAGAATCCCATTCTTTTTTTAGAAAATCTGAAAACTCTGTACTGAGATACTCTCCACCTCGATCTGATCGAAGTATCTTGATGCTCAATCCGGTTTGTTTTTCTAATTCAAGTTTATACTCAGTGAATTTCTCGAAATCTTCAGACTTATGCTTTAATAAAAACACATGACCGAATCGTGAGAAATCATCAGTAAAAGTTATGAAGTAAGAAAAACCGCCTGTAGCTTGTGTAGACATTGGCCCACATACATCACTATGTATGAGGCCTAAAATCTCAGTAGGTCTTTCTCCGTGTCCAGTAAACGGAGTTTTGGTCATTTTCCCTTTGATACAAGACTGACAAGTCGCATAAGATTTATAATCAAAAGGATTTAAATATCCATCTTTATGAAGCTTGTTTAGTCTTGTTTCATTAATATGACCAAGTCTACAATACCAAAGAAAAGCTTCATTTATATCTGAAAATTTTCTTTTATTAGTGTGATGTATGCTAAAAACTGTGTGTTGATTTAGGACGTATATCCCATTATTAAGTGTACCATACCCAACCAACATTTGATTCAGGTTAATGTTCATAACATTGTTCTGCAATATAAAATTATATCCTTCATTTTCTAACAAAGAAATGGATATTATATTACAAAGCATATTAGGCACATAATAACATGGGTTCAAAACCAATATATACCCTGATGGCAACCCTAGGTGATACTCTCCCACTGAAACCGTATGTATATTGGAACCATTTCCAATCCGGAGAGTATGGTCACCTGTTTTCAAAACTCTGCTATTTCTCAACCTCTACACAGAATTGCAGATGTGAGAACCTGAACCGGTATCTAATACCCAGAAAGTAGAGTTTATAGAAAAATAGTTTTCTGTCACAAACATACCTGAAGCGGAAGCATCACTATTCTTCTTCTTCTTGAGATCCAGGTACTCAGCACAGTTGCGCTTCCAGTGTGCCAATTTGTGGCAGTAATAACACTCCCCTTTCCTCGATTCCCCAGTCATGGACTTGTCTTTCCCCTTAGCCTTTTTAACTCCACCTCTAGGTTTGGTGGGTTTCTTCTTCATTTTTCCCTTGGCCTTGGCTTTTGGACGAGAAGAGGAAGATGGCCCACCAATCAAAGCAGGAGTCTTCACTGCCTCGAGTGTGCTCTCCGCACTTCTCAACATTTTGAGAAGTTCAGGTAGTGACTTCTCCATGTTGTGCATGTTGAAATTTACTACAAATTAAGCAAAAGCAGGGGGAAGAGACTGTAGAATAATATCAATATATTGTTCGTTCTCTATTTTCCATCCGAGGTCCTCAAGCTCTTCAATAAGATCTATCATCTTCAAAACGTGGTCACCTACTGGTGTGCTAGGAGCCATCCGCATCTGAAACAGCTTTCGAGATGCTTCGTATCGTAGGACACGAGATTGCTCCCCATACAAGTCCTTTGTATGGAGAAAGATGGATTGAACATCCATCTGCTCGTGCTGCTTTTGATGTGTGTTGTCCATCGATGCAAGCACGAGGCATTTGGTCGTGGCACAGTCAATATCCCATGTTTTGCAGATCTCCTGATCCGTAACTGAAGATTTAGGGCCTGGGACGGGTGGGGCTGGAGCTGTGAAGACATATGATACCTTATCATAAGTTAGGGCAATGTTAATGTTCCCCAGTCAGTCTTTATAATTCGTCCCATTCAGTTTATTTTTCTCTAGTAGAAGCTTAAGTCCAGTCATGGTATCTGCCATTAGGAGAGAGAAAAGAATACACTCAGCGAAAGCTCTTACAAAGATCACATTGGTTATTATCTTATCTAATCGATGTCTCCCACTGATTTTATAAAATTTTCCTTCAAACCTTAAAAAGAAAACTAGCTAGGATTAATTACATTCTACAACTTCGATAACCGTTCAGCCAGGCCAGTGTCGGTACTTTGAGGGAGTTCCCCGTGCTTTCGCAAGAACCTAATTAAAATAAACCTCGTTTTCCCAGAGGCGTAGCCCCGTAGACACCTTTCTAGACACCTAATGAGTTAGCTAATTGTAAAGTGCAAAACTATCCTGGGAGCAACTCTTGCTCACAGTGGGATCGAGATCTAACCATCATATGGAAGGTATGCAATCTCATATAATTCCAACTCTTGAAACCCCCGATATAGTTTTTACCACTAGCACTCATAACCTTGGCTATGGTCAACAAATCACAAGCACTAGTCAAGTTCTACCCGTCATTTCATGAATAATTAGACCCATTCATATGACTTTTGGCTATGGTCAACAAAGTCACATGCCTGTCCTAATTAATCGCATCATATGCTGTGTAAGAAAACATCACTTAGCTACCGTACACTACGCCTTGGCTAAGGTCAACAAACGTAGCACGAATACTAAGTACTCTACTTCCTAAAATGACGGAGGGTTGTGGATGGTTTTTAAGAAAACTTTTAACACTTTGAACTTGATATCGTTATAGAATCAAATGGTTTTCAAAAGGAGTGGCTTAATCTCCGTATTTTGAAATGTAGCTTTTTCGTATAAAGCCGAGTGTGTTTCAAATTCGATTCTACAACATCTTTTAGGTTTATTTTCCTTTACATTAATCATATTAATATAGTCCCATCATTTAAGTCCTTAAGCCATCACAGAAAAGAAACGAAAATAGAACGTACGCTTATGCCATTCGCATTCGCCACAGTGTCCCGTTATGCATCGTTAGGTTACTTAACTAACGGTATAGCGGGGTGGGACTAGTACGGATGTAAAATATAAGCAATGCTTATTATATATCATATATATAATAATACCATTCGTCTCATCATATAAAGTGATCTCATCACAGAATATCAACAGCAGAAGCACATAAATGAAAATATAGGATATACTAGGAGTTCCGTATTTTCTATTTAGCCAACGATAGAAAATACGAATTCCACGGTCGTGATGAATAGCCAATCCTACATCCTCGACCCTTACGAGAGCGGCAAGTGTCATTACCAATTCTAGAGTTAGGAGACCCGGTCTCGACTCCTCGAGATGGCTTCCCACTGGACTCTAGAACCCGATCACTTGTGCTCTCCATCTTGGGTCTATCATAATGTGGAAAAGTAAATAATATACATCAAAGGTAACATCATCCTCAACCCGGATGTGCCCCAATAAAAGAATATTACATACATCGAATTTTACATGAATGAAAGGAAAACTCTCATCTCACAGAAAACCCCCGGCCATTCAATCACGATGATCCTATACATTATATCACAGCAACACATAACAACACATGTCATCAACGTAAGCAAGTATGCTAACCCCAATTGTCGTTGACATATAGTAACGAAACCGGCGATACACCACATACTACACTTACGGTCACAAAATAAAATGTCAATCTACAATATTTGGAATCGTCACTATCCTTAGACATCATAAACCCGGAATATCTCATATTTTTGATTTCATGCCTAGCACTGCAAATCTTTCATTTGGGTCGCAGTAAAGAAAACACCTTTTTAAAAGAAACTGGGTAATTCAACAAGATTCCCGATTCCATCCGTGACCGAAATGATAAATTTACAAGCGATAATTAATTTTCACAATGGTAGATGAACCTTGTATATACAAAAGGGTAGTAGAGAGTATTGTGGTCTTCCTCGTATTGTACGCGGATGGCATACTCTTGATAGGGAAGGTGTTTCCTATGCTACACTCGATCAATCTCCTCTTATCACAAGGATTCTCCATATAGGATCAATGTGATACCTCCTAAATCCTGGGTTTTGGATCTATGGGATAGATCTAAGTGGATGTTAGGATTCTCACTAGGTGTAGTGAGATGGTATCGATCGATCCTGGGAAAATCACTGGATAGCTTCCAGGGTGATAAGGTCGACTGAATGTCAGTCATAGGCATTGTCTTTACCCTCAGTGGAGAGACGTATGTTGGAAGAGTTCCAAGCTAGATACCGTGACATACTAGATGATAAAGGTTGGATACATCATTACCAATGATACTACCAAAGAGGGAATCTAGGTGTATATAAGTTCATGAGATGAACTTCATTCCTACCATTGTGTGACAATGGAGTTGTGGTTTTGGCCTAGGAACCCCCATCCCATCAGTGATCCAGACATATTCTAAGGCAGCATCACCTGATCATGGAGATGGTTGATCTCCAGGGAGATCGAGATTAGGAGAGTAGACATAGAGGACAACACGGCGGATCCACTCACAAAGGCCTTCTCCCAAAAGAGACTTTTATGGGATGGTTGTGTATGAGATACTACAACCACTGCTGATTGTTGGGTATTGGATACTACAACATATGGCTCTAGTGCAAGTGGGAGATTGTTAGTTATATGTATGTCCTAGATGCCATTATTGTACATATGATGTATATTATAGTAGATGCTTGGACATACATAGGGAGGACTTTCTTTCTCAACATGATAGTATGCTATCTGGTTGCTCTTTATCTTAACATGTACACTAATTGTCTCTATGTTACATGTTGATAAAGCCCTTAGGATGAGTACTTGACTACCAGGATTATGATGCAGATCATACTAGTAGGGACAGAGTAGTCGGTAAGTACATCCTTCAAATGTTCCTAGTCGTGGGTGTATCGAGACAGAGCATCGATATACCAGAGTAGACTAGCGTATAGTTTCTTGACCCATGTAGATGGGCGATGGATGATCTCATATCCATTGGTGTTTGACATCAGAGATAGTATACTGGTGCTCAGTGGAGACTTGGTACACTGAACGGACTCGCTGAGAACTCCCAGATGGTATTACACCTCACGTCAGATAGCAGTTCTCTGGTGACACTGGTACATGTTAGTCTGTAGACCCGAGATCGTCATAGAGTTTTGTGATTCCCACTGTGCTTTGATTTCCACCTTACCACATTCAAGAGAACGTGCAAAATGGTAGCTTTTGGGTACAGTCCCGAATCATATCGAGGTAATGAGCGATAGGAGGGGTTTCGTCTCTCCCGGTATTGGGGGTTGATGTTGCACCGTGCTCGATTGGCTATAACAGGAAGTCCCTGGCAAGGGCTGCTTCAGAGATATACTGGTAAGTGTTATCAGTAGTTTCTCGACCCGTTATGAGCCTCATATCGGCATTACTTATCGAGTTACTGGGGTCTGACGTTTACCACCCCTAGACGAGATATGCGACATATCAGACGAAGAGACCGGACTTTATGGTAGTGTTACTGATTGGATTCGCAGGAGTATGAGTAGGCTTGCTTGTTGATCTTCTGATCGCTCAATACCCGAGTGTCCGTTACGTTTAGCAGACCGCTTGCGGCTTGTGGGTGTTTGATATGATCATCGCCTACTGCCGGCGTATTGACGAGTCTTTAGAGTCCTACACCGAGGTTTCCTGGCTCAAGCGAAATAGAGTAGGAGCACATGTGTGATATGTGAGGGACCGAGATTAATACGATATGTGATACCGTATTCTATTCTCGCGATATGTGATATCGGTCGGTTATATATGAAATAGCCGGATTGTTGGATCAAGTGTTGATTCGATAAATTGATTCATTTAATATTAGTCGGTTATATGTAATATATTAGGATTATTAAATCAAGAGTTGATTTAATAATTTAATGTATAATTATATATTTGATATATTACATTACATTAACTAATATTAGCTCAATTAAGATTTCTTTTTCTCACATATGCTACACTTTACATATATGTGATATATGTATTGTTTTCTTTTAACACATAAATATATATGTGATATGTATTCATGTGTCATGCTATGTTACATATGCAACAAGGGTGTATGAGACTAAAATGCTAGGGTTAAAGTTAGGGTTTGATAGTTATCATTTAAGTTATCACAAATTAGTGATGACTTAGTCAATGTTTCAAGCTTGGATGAAGCTTGTAGAACATTGACCAAGTCCACTCTTTTGTCATTTCTTAAGATAATTTTTAACCCAACCTTAACCCTTAACCTTGGTTAATTCTCTACATGAGTTAGGCATGGAATAAGAACTCACCATGGTTGCATTTCTAACCTAAGATTATTGTTCATCACTTCATCATCTTCTTCTTCCTCTCATTGAAGCTTTCTAGCTTCATGAAAAGTGATGAAAAATAGTGAAAAATTAAATCTAAAATGAGTAAAATTCCTACTTCATCATCCTCTACTACTTTCTATTTAGTATAGGGTGTTTGCTTCACTAATTCCACAATTAGTGAAGGGGTAGCTTGGGTTAGTGTCTTCTCGACGTAGATCATTTTCGGCCTCGAAGATTTCGATGTAAGCTTGTTCATTTCTTCATGGGAGCCTCTCTAGAGTCCGGGAGTTCATGATCGCAGCGAAGGGACTACTACACGGAGCTAATGAAGTGAAGGACCGGTCTACAAAGGTTGTATTCCTTGTTCACTTATATGCAAAGTTGTTTGTATTATGTTTCGTTGAATTTTCTAGTATACGATTCTAGGTTAGGATTAGCTAGAACGGCAAATTTTTAAATTGGCATGGACGATACCTCCCGAAACCTTGCTGCCGTGCTAGACAGCCCTGCAGTCACATCTGCTTCTTGTTGGAACAAGGAAGAACGTCATTGTTGATTTCTAGGCTGTAGGTGTAGCCATCGAGATCTAGCTTCCCTTCGACGAAGCCTGGTGGGATAATGTGGTTTCCTTTTTGTTTGTGCCTATGGATTGTATAAAGGGATCAATGTGATCTCACCTTCAGGGCAAAGTTTTATTTTTTTGTATTTCTTCCCGCGATGCTCTATCATTTCAGCTTTTTATATCACGAATGTCGCGATTGCCCAATCATTTCGGCTATTTTTTCGCGATGCCCAATCATTTCGACTATGTTTATTTTTCTTTACTTGTTGCTTTTTATTGCGAATTGCCCAATCATTTCGGGTATTTTTTATGCATATATTTTACTCGCTGATTTTTGTTGCGAGTTGCCCTATCATTTCGGCTATTTCTTCAGAATTTATGGCTCGCTGACTTTTTGCTGTGAGTATGGAACTTGAGATATGATACCAATCTTAGCATCAGCCTCACTGCAACTGGAATATGGTCAGGAGCGAATCATCATTTTCTATGAAAGGACTTGGAATTTGATACCGGTTTAGGCATCAGCATCGCTACCACTGGGATTGTTGCCTGGAGCGAATCATCATTTACCTTTGTTGACTCGAATTAAGGTGGCTTAGCAAACAGGGTTAGGATCCTGTCGACTAAGGATTTTGACTTCATGAGCCGTAAGGGTCTCATAAAAGTGTTTCTCCCTACGAGCCGTGAAGATCCTGTAGGCACGTTTTATTCTTAGGAATCGTGAGGATTCTTAAGCGTGTGTTCTTTTATAAGTCGTAAGGATCTTACAAGAGTGTTTTCTCCTTATAAGTCGAGATGACTTACAAGTGTCGTTCACCATGTGAGGACACTCCTCGTCATTAGTGGGACTTGGTGAGGGAAACATTTATTTGTACCTGTGGATAGTATACAAAGGTCAATATTAAACCGCTTGTAGGGCAATTTGGGGAATGTGACGGCTTAAGAACAGATTCAGATTTCTGTATCTTAAGGCTTTTGAATCCTACGAGCCGTGAGGGTCTCATAGGGGGAATTTTCCTTATGAGTCGTGAGGATCCCGTAAGTGCAATTTCTCCTTAGGAATCGTGGGGATCCCTAAGTGGGTTGCTCCCTTGTGAGTCATAAGGATCTTACGCAGGTATTTTCTCCTCACAAGGTCGAAAGGACCTTACATGTGTCTTTATTTTAACGAGATTGCGCCTTTTCGGGTTTTCACAAACTCGCCGGTAGTTCTGCTGTTTTTACTCACGGCGTCCTTTCGGATTTTCATCCGTGCCCATTTCTCTTGTGGACGTACCCCTTTTTTTTATGATGAAACACTCAAGAATAGTTTCGCCGTATATGATCCATCCGTTTGCCGGTAGGATTTGAGTTGCAATCCTCACCGCTGGGACTTGTGGACTTGCATTCCACTATCGCCGTGTTTGAGGTAACGTTGTTAGTTTAGGGAAATCTCGGTCTGTTGTTAGTTTAAGGAAATCTCGGTCCATTGTTAGTTTAAGGACATCTCGGTCCAATGTTAGTTTAGGGACATCTTGGTCCATTGTTAGTTTAAGGACATTACGGTCCGTTGCTAGTTTAAGGACGTTGCGGTTCGTTGTTAGTTTTAAGGACATTACGGTCCATAGCTCTCCATGTTTGAGACGGAGTACTGTTGGGTACTACTCTTAGAGTCTTGACTCAAGAAGATAGTGAGCGGACATAGGCGTCATCATCTATCATTGACCTGGGCCGTGACTCGTCAGGCGTAGTATTTTTTCAGGAATCGACCGTTTATTGTCCGAAAGGGTATTTCGCCATGCATATCCATGAGCAAGTAGGCTCCACCTTGGTAGACCTTGTCTTTGATGTATGGGTCCTCATAGTTTGGCTCAAATTTCCTCCGTTTGGTACGGTTGGGGATCATAGGTCTTTTTACGACTAACATGAGTTCGCCTTGGCGGAATGTCTTCGGCCTAGTCAATCTTTCATATGAGCGCGTCATCCTTGCTTTGTAAGCTTCTAGGTTTTGCTGCGCCATGAGACGAGTTTCATCGAGGGCATCGAGCTCCTCAAGTCGAAGATGGGCATTCTCATCGTCCGTCAGCTCGTATCGAACTGCCACTCGTAGAGAGGGTAGCTCCATCTCCAAGGAAGTACCGCTTCCGTGCCGAATACTAACGCAAACGGCGTTGTGTTCGTGGCCGTCTTGAATGTAGTCTGATAAGCCCAGAGAGCTTCATGCAATCTCTCGTGCCAGTCTTTTTTTATTTCGGGACACCGTTTTCTTTATGATCTTTGTTAAGGTCTTGTTGAAAGCCTCTGCTAGACCGTTAGCTCGGGGATTATAAACTGAAGAATATCTTCAATATATTTTATGTTGCTGTGCGAAGCGGCTGATCTTATAGCTTCTGTAGGCTGGCCCGTTATCAGAGATAATCTGTCGCGTAGTGCCGAACCGGCAGAGTATGTGTGTCTTGAAGAAATGGAGAATGTTCTCCGTCTTCACCTATCTTAGCGGTATTGCTTCTGCCCACTTAGAGAAGTAATCGGTCGTTGCCAATATGAACCGATGTCCCTTAGATGACGCTGGCTCAATGGGGCCAATTATGTCAGTTCCCCACATTTCGAACGGCCAACTAGCCAATGTCGGGTGTAGCGGATTTGGATGCTAGTGGATGAAGTCCCCATGAGTTTGTAACGAGTGCCACTGCTTCGCATATTCGAGATAGTCCTGAACCATTCTGGGCCAATAGTAGCCTATTCTTTTGATCTTCAGTTTCATCTTTGGCCCAGCTTGATGGGAACCGCAAAGTTCGTCATGAGTTTCTTGGATGACCCTTTTTTCTTCTTCTGGTCCCAGGCATTTCAGCCATAGACAATTGAATGATCTCTTATAAAGAGTACCATTGACGAAGGTGAAAGACAGGGCTCACTTCATGAGCTGATGTCTTGACGACGCGTCTTCGGGCGTTCCATAGGATTTGAAGTAGTCTACCAGACTTCTCTCCAATCCTTCACCCTTTCTTCATCCTCCAATTGGAAGGCATCTTGTTCGGTTTCTTTCTCTCCTTTAGATGGCTTCGGAGATATTTCTGCTGGAGCGAGAATCCGACGACTTTGCACAATGATCTTTACGTCATCGAGGTTTTCGTCGGCCAGTTCTTTAGCGAGCTTGGCTAACGCATCCTCCTTACTATTTTCCGCACGCGGTATGCTTTCCAGGGTGTAGGAGGGAATTTGTATCAGCAGTTGCCGCACTCTTTCGCCATATTTTACCAACTCTGGTTTGCATGTCTGATAGTCGCCATTCACTTGGCTAACGACTAGCTGGGAGTCTCCATATATGAGGAGGTTTTCGATGCCTATGTCAACAGCAATCTCAAGACCTGCTATCAAAGCTTCATATTCTGCTTCGTTGTTTTTGAACGTCATTTCCGTTCTTTACCATATTGTTGCTTCTGCGTCGGGCTTTCTTCTTGCCACGAGAGAGCATAGCGGGTTGAGGGTGTAGGGCATCGTCATCCTTCGTAGCCTGCTGAATGATATGTTGCATCCTGGCTTTTTCGTAAATGGCCATTTCGCGGCTGTGGTCATCCTGAACCTTTTGACCTTCTTCTCTTATTAGCTTGTCAATCTGTTCTTCGAATGACGGGCTTGGTATTCTCACGGCGGGATCTCGCTCTTATTTGATATCAGCGCTATCTGGAAATGCATTCGCTTCTCCACCGGAGTTATTTATGATATGGCAACCATAGTATTGCTCCCGTTTCTTGGACCGAACGTATCCAAGCCCAGTCGTCTCCATCCTCCCATTGGGCATTTTTCGCTGAGTCTCGGGAATGTCCCAAATATTGTTGTAGAACTGGGCTTGTCGAGCGGTCTGTTTGAAGGGTACTCCTTAGCATCTTAACAGCCTTTTCAATCCCTCTGCGTAATATCTGGGAAGACGGATTGGTTGGAGCCTATCAAGCGCAAAATCGACACCATGCCAGACTTCTTTTTCTACCTTAGTCTCCGTAGATTGGTAGAAGAGGATCGCCTTTTCACCTTTTCACCTAGGAGGAACGTAGAAGGTATGCAGCTCTTGCACGCCGTATGTATCGCGCGCATTAAGTTCTCTGTAATGGTGCTGCGGAACCATGGTGATTTGTAAGCTTTGATCAGCTCCAATGAAGGTTTGTATTGATGGACGAACAAAGAATACTGTGTTGATTTCATCTTCAGAATCGCTGCCAAAGACCAAAATAGGCATAAATGGTCCTGGCCCACTGCCTTGGGGTTGCCCCGAGAAGACTATCTCTTCATCATCTTCGGTATCGCTCCCAAATATTGGGATGGCGGCGGCAACTTTTTGTTTATTCTCCGGTTTACGACATCTTTCCATGTCTTCAAAGTCTGGTAGGAAGTACTTAGCGTCTTCATACTTGCGAACTTCATTTACGGAGAATGGGTTTAACTCCCCTGTAACTGTGTACTTGAGGCCTGATTTTGTATAAAAAACTATCTATTACCGCAATCAAGAACGGCGTCGCATGAAGCTAGCCGGTGAGTACGGGTCGGTCCACAGGGATGTTGTGAATCTCCTAGTCGCGCTAACGAGTTAATTCTGAAAGGTGTTCGGATTGGTTATTAAATCTAAAAACCTAAATTATTCTATCTACGATTATCTAGATCTATTCTTGCTAGGGTTAGGTTTAGGGATGGTTTGGAAATGCAAGTAAATCTCAACGCTTTCATACCCGAATGAAGATCTATGAGGAGTTATGGTAATTATCAATAAAGGGGATTAGATCCATTCGGGAAGGTGTTCCTTCCTCTAGGTTCTTATCCTTCCTTTAGAGATCCTTACCCTAACCTCCATGGAAAACGCGCGCAACCGGGATTTTATACTACGGTATCACCGCTACCTCGAGGGATAGGGTGCCGTAGGGCGCGGTGTGTGCGTGTATGCATGGAGTCCTGTTGAAAATATATTATAGGTAAGAAAGGGATGAGAGATCTCATCTCTCAAAATCCTTCCCCAAAGCTAACTCTAAACAAGTTCCTAGGGCATGAAATTAAATCTACCTAGGGCAAAGAATTGAAATCTAAACTAGAGCAAGAAATTAAATCTACTTACAGATGCATCTCTCTAATCATCAACGCAGGTTTGTCAGATCTGAATCCATGAGTTGAAAAGAAACACCGATGCTCTCCATAAATAGATCTGAATTTTATTTCATTAAAAGGAGGCATAAGAAAATTACAAGCTTTAGAGTTCCTATTTATAGAGGATAGGAAACCCTAGGTTACATCTGATTCGCATGTCTACAATTACAAAAATAGCCCTTAGGAAGACCAGTCAAAGACATAAAGAATTATGGTAAAAATTTCATTTTCCAACTGCTCCACTCCACCACGGAACCGCGGCCCAAGGCCCTGTTTGGCCGCGGTTCCGCGGTCAACTAAGAAGATTGGGCTTTGAATTTTGGGCTGCAGCTTCTGGTCATTTTGGGCTTCCTGTTTACATAGGTCTTTTCTCATATTGACTTCTGTTTTTTCTGCAGATCTTCACAGTGAATTGTAGTGAACTTTTAACCGTTGCTTCGCGATCTTGGACCTTGCATTGCCTTGTACTTTGAGAACTTTATCTTTTATGTAGGCTTGATCAAGATCCTTCTATTTATTGGTTAAAGTTCCACTTTTGCATCGTCTTTTCATCGTTTTCACTGCTTTTCTGTTCAAGAACCTGTAACCTATAATATGTAGCAGACATGCGTCAAAAGTAACTGTTTATTTGTAAAACGAATAAGAATGGGGAATATAATAATACAATATTATGGTGTGAACAAATACCCCCAAGCTTATCTTTTGCTCGTCCTCGAGCAAACTTATTTTTTTTTATTCACTAAAATCTAACCTAACCGCACTTTCGCAGGGAGACGCGATTGCACTGAGCTCGTGCAACAAGCCGTTAAACCTCTAGGTGTCCCTAGTAGGAGGAGTGTTGTCTCCTGAGGGTTTTCAGTGGATACTACCCATAAAATCCTATCAATTCGGCCCATCGACTTTTGTTCTCCAATTAGGTTTTCTAGCTAAGAATTCTATTATCATCGACCCGCAAATTATCCACCCATATTCTTCACACTTCCTCATCATCTAACTTAAGATTATATATGTTCTATAGACTTATTTAGCTTTCGGCATCTCTTAAGTTTTCCTTCTAAGGTTCCATCTCCACTTAGGAATTTCTATCAACTCTACTAAAGATACAAGTTCTATTCTTCACTCCTTTCTCTTATCTAAACTCCAATCACATATCCCTACGTGTGTGTATGAATCACCCCTATACTTGGAAATTCAAATCAAGCAATCATACCCTTGTCCATTGTCCAAAGTACTTATTAGTTGGTGAATTTTTAATTGAATTTTGCTTACACATCCTTCATGCGACCGTTAATACTTCTTGAGGTACCAACGACCGATTACAAGATGCGTTAGCACTTTAAAGCGTGCTTCCTAGTCTTGCAACACCCAAGGCTTTAGCAGTGACTCCCAAACCAGTTCGTCTAAGGCACTAGGTGATGAAGCACCCTCGCTAAATATTTTTTTATTTTTACAGCCTTAAGTAATCACAGAAACCAGTGTTCATTTTTTTTTATTCTTTATTCACACTTGTATATTTTTATTTCATTTTCTTCGTACTAAAGACTTCAGAAAAGAGCATTTCAAGGTCTCTTCTACTATTCCAAGTTTCAAGGTGCGTGATTGTGCAAATTGTAAGGTATACGTTTTCAGAATCTAGACTTAAATTAGGAACTATTTTTCAAACTTATACTCTAATAAGAACATCAATACTCTTCCCTTATTTTGACTTAGCCCAAGAAGTGAACCCAAAATTTGCCTATTTCTAAATAAACTACAAAGGCATATACTTTCTACCGTTAAACTTTAAGAAAGGTTATCTTTAGGGTTTTTAATTTACTAAGTCTAAGATTTAGTTGTTCCTAGCCAGTTAATCTATTTGTCAAACTCAAGTCAATTAGCCAAAATTGAATATATAAATTTTTATAATTTTTGAAAATTTTCAATTTTTATGGTTTTTTAAATAAGTATGCAAATGCAAAAATATATACAAATGAATGCGAAGGAAGAAGACGTACCGAGCATACCCCCAAACTTGAACTTGACAGTGTCCTCACTGTCATGCTAAACCAAGATGGTCAAAATACCGGCACTCCCCTGTTTATTTATTTACCTTTTTAAAAATATTTTTTAATGTTTTGAATTTTTTTTTATTTCATAGAAAAAGAAAGCAAAAATATATATACATATATACAACAAGGTTCCCCCCAAACTTTAGCTTGGCCTTACACAAGCCAAAGGTTAGCACCAACCATTCAAAAATCTTATCGTGGTAATGGTATAGTCGGTGCAAGAATGGGGTGGAAAGAAAAGAGATGAGAAGCACACTAGACCGTGTGGAAAGAAGGGTAGAATATGGTCTCGGTGGAGGAGAGGAATGGCGGAAAGGAGAAAGAAGTGGATTACGATCTTGAGGGTGTAAATCGAGTGAATAAATTAGCGCAATTTGTGATGACAGATGTGTTAAAAGCGATTGCGCTAACCTATCAACTCATCGAGAAATGGGATCAAATCCCTCAAGATTCGCAAGAAAATATGGGTACGCCAAACTTGGTATTGGAGATGAAAGTGTAACGGTCACTTGCATGGTCGGAACAATAGGAAGGACGAAAGCAAGTGAATTAGGGATAGTCTCATTCTCACCGTAGTAAACTGTCTCGAACTTAAAAGATTCCATTAATGGTTCGAAACTACTGTAAGCAACCGAGTCTGATGGTTCAACTAACTCATCTGAAAATGTAAAAGACTCAAACTCGGGCGGTGAGCCATCAACATCGTCCGAAAAAGTGAAACACTCGTAAGTGTTAACGTCTGTGAGAACTGTGTCAGATTCAAAGGAAAAGTTTTCAAGCTCACAGTCGTCAAGCGTGGTCGGAACGATGGAAAGGAGGGAGGGTGATATAACAGTCAAAGGTTCAGGAGGATGAATTGGAAAATCAGACACATCAAATAAAAATGGTTCAACCTCAATATGGTTCTCAAAACTCTCCTCAATACTATCCTTATAATTCTCCTCAACATTTATCTCATCCATGCCATTATCATCAAAGTCAAGACGCATATGAGATTCGGGAGAAACATTTAATAACTCGGGATGATGATTTGAACATAAAATCTCAATTAAATCGACAAGTTCATCATCCTAAATATTCCCGGCGTCTATATCCTCAATCAAGTGAAAAAAAATTTTCTTAGACACCTCATCAAAAGCATGGATATTTATCGATTTAGGTTCTAGAGTGGAGATGTAAAGATCGAAAGGATTAGGTGCGGTTTCACTCGAAAGGGGTTCTTCACAATTTGGCAAATCAAACACTACAAAATCACACAACTCATCATTTTGGATACACGTTTGAAAATTGGAGTTGTTGGATTCAATTGGGTATGGGTAAGTTTGATTTGGAAATCCTCTCTCATTCTCACTCTGTCCAACCGCCTCCTTATACATTAAAAATTTTTGAGCTAGCGGGAAACTAGCTACCGGTTCACTAGGTTGCATAAGGGCGGCCACAGACGCTTCCACATTCCTAGTCATTTTATTTGTTGCTAAGATATAAGCCTCCAACGACTCTTCCAAACTAGACTTAGGTGGTGAGGGGGTTTCGGTAAAAGATTCGAAGTTGTTTGGATATGTGAAACTCCCTACAGGCTGTGTAGAAATAGTGTCTAGTGAGGGTGGTAAGGTCGGGTAGGACTGGTAGGAAGTGGGTGGTAGGACAGGGGTAGGGTCAACATGTGGATAAAAAGATGAATAATCGTGTGGATCCCTAGAACTAGATGAGTGGAGAGGGGTGAAAGATCGGCTGCGAGATTGAGCAATATGCTCAGCAATGGACATCGGCTTAGGATTGACAGAAGGACTTGAAAAAGTGGTGTCAACATATGTAGGTGGTAAATGTTGACTTGGTTGACACAAAGTGGGTTGAAAAGTCAAACTATTTCTCCTAGACGCCTCTATTTGATCTTTCAAAGATTTTTTTGGCAAGGAAGGGTCGTCTTTAAATTGACCGAACAAATTGATATACGACGCAAAATTAGGTTCGGGATACCAAAGTTCGGCAAGTGATTTATTGTGTGGGCTACCCATGTTAGAAGAAGGAAGGGTGAAAGAAAGAAAGAAAGTTTGTTGTGGTGGTGGTGTAAGGATTTATTTGCGGCAAAGGTTTGCAAGTTTTATAATAAAAATTTTCCTTTTTCCTTTTATCTTTATTTGGAAAAATTTTATTGCAAAAAGATTTTCGAGAAAAAATATGCAACAGAAAAATATTTTATAGAAAAGATATGCAACAGCAAAATATTACTTGCAATCAATTTTATTTCAAGCGGGGCGCAAAAATCCTGCACAAGACTGTTATATGGAAGGGAATATATTTTTAAGGTGCACAAAATCCTGCAGGCATTTTTCAGAAAATATATTTCAAAAATTACAGAGGAGGAACCAGAGAAGCTTACAGAGGAAATTTCCTGCGCTGAGGACACTAGGTAGCCGCGGAATCGCGGTCGTAGGCGGCTTGGCACGGCGGAAGCGCGGCGGCTGAAGCGGCGCAGCTCCCGAGATTTGGCCAGATGACCGCGGAAGGGCGGCAGGAGGCTGCTAATGCCGCGTAATCGCGGTGGACTGGGCGGTTCTGAACTGGAGAATTTTTCTGTTGTTCTGTTTCTGGACTTCTCCTCTGTTCTGATCTTCTCTTTTCTGTTTTGCTTTCTGGAAATTTCCAGATCCGTCTTTATTTGTAAATCCTGCAAAATTCAAACAACAAAGTACCCTTTCCAAGAATAACAATTGATATATTTTTATAATTTTTGTGTTTTTCAGATTTTTATGATTTTTTTAATTTTAAGATTAACCCGAAATCGCAAAATAGAAAGTTCTACGCCATCCCCGGCAACGGCGCCATTTGATTTTGTATAAAAAACTATCTATTACCGCAATCAAGAACGGCGTCGCATGAAGCTAGCTGGTGAGTACGGGTCGGTCCACAGGGATGTTGTGAATCTTCTAGTCGCACTAACGAGTTAATTCCGAAAGGTGTTCGGATTGGTTATTAAATCTAAAAACCTAAATTATTCTATCTACGATTATCTAGATCTATTCTTGCTAGGGTTAGGTTTAGGGATGGTTTGGAAATGCAAGTAAATCTCAACGCTTTCATACCCGAATGAAGATCTATGAGGAGTTATGGTAATTATCAATAAAGGGGATTAGATCCATTCGGGAAGGTGTTCCTTCCTCTAGGTTCTTATCCTTCCTTTAGAGATCCTTACCCTAACCTCCATGGAAAACGCGCGCAACCGGGCTTTTATACTACGGTATCACCGCTACCTCGAGGGATAGGGTGCCGTAGGGCGCGGTGTGTGCGTGTATGCATGGAGTCCTATTGAAAATATATTATAGGTAAGAAAGGGATGAGAGATCTCATCTCTCAAAATCCTTCCCCAAAGATAACTCTAAACAAGTTCCTAGGGCATGAAATTAAATCTACCAAGGGCAAAGAATTGAAATCTAAACAAGAGCAAGAAATTAAATCTACTTACAGATGCATCTCTCTAATCATCAACGCAGGTTTGTCAGATCTGAATCCATGAGTTGAAAAGAAACACCGATACTCTCCATAAATAGATCTGAATTTTATTTCATTAAAAGGAGGCATAAGAAAATTACAAGCTTTAGAGTTACTATTTATAAAGGATAGGAAACCCTAGGTTACATCTGATTCGCATGTCTACAATTACAAAAATAGCCCTTAGGAAGACCGATCAAAGACATAAAGAATTATGGTAAAAATTTCATTTTCCAACTGCTCCACTCCACCGCGGAACCGCGGCCCAAGGCCCTGTTTGGCCGCGGTTCCGCGGTCAACTAAGAAGATTGGGCTTTGAATTTTGGGCTGCAGCTTCTGGTCATTTTGGGCTTCCTGTTTACATAGGTCTTTTCTCATATTGACTTCTGTTTTTTTCTCCAGATCTTCACAGTGAATTGTAGTGAACTTTTAACCGTTGCTTCGCGATCTTGGACCTTGCATTGCCTTGTACTTTGAGAACTTTATCTTTTATGTAGGCTTGATCAAGATCCTTCTATTTATTGGTTAAAGTTCCACTTTTGCATCGTCTTTTCATCGTTTTCACTGCTTTTCTGTTCAAGAACCTGTAACCTATAATATGTAGCAGACATGCGTCAAAAGTACCTGTTTATTTGTAAAACGAATAAGAATGGGGAATATAATAATACAATATTATGGTGTGAACAAGGCCATCTTTGAAGTACTTCATACACTGATGTTGTGTAGAAGGGATGATGTTGTACCTGTGTAAACAAGGCCGACCGAGCAAAGCATTGTAGCAAGTCTTGGCATCGATGACGTGAAACTTGATGTCAGTGACGAGCATCCCTAAGCGTAATGTCAGTATTATAGATCCAAGCATCCGGGATGACTGCGAGTCGAACCCAGAGATAGTAATTTTGTCCCGGGCCTGGTGCTGAACATTCATGCAAATCTCCTTCAACACTCTCACATTGAGAAGGTTGACAGAGGACCCGTTGTCAAGCAGGATCTTCACTATCTTGATGTCATGGCAGTATCCGGTGACATATAAAGGACGGTTATGCTCGCCCGTTCCGGGGAGGAGATCTTCATCGCCGAATGTGATGTCAGCTGTATGAACCTCTTCCAGCTCATCCTTCATCTTTTCTTCCGCAAAGAAAGCTTCGAACTGATCAGGCTCTTGCAGTGCCTTGATTTGATAATCTCGTACCTTTTTGGACAAGAGGAGAGCATCCAGTACGCTCAGTTGCGAGGGTATCTTCCCCAGGTATGCCAGGATATTGTAATCCACCTTATTTTTCTTAGACGGGTCCTTAGCTGTGAGCTCTTCGACGACTCTATCATGAGGGCAATCTCCTCAGGGACCTTTTCCTTCCCCTTATCTCTCTTACCCGAACCTTTGTTTGAGAGTCCGAGATTCTTTTTAGGCAACGTACAGTTACCCAGCTGGATGTTTTCGCATTTTTTCACCTCTTCTTCTTTTCCAGAGGTGGATTCCTTGAAGAGTGGGCCGAGGGATATTTCTTCGTCAGAATCGCCCCCGAAGGTAAGAACTTGAGATTTCCCTTTTGTCGAAATGGCATCAACCATATGATAGTTACTGGCTATTCCTTTACACTCATCCATCGTGCTTCTCTGTTCCTGACGGGCTTTGCGCTTCATTCACTTGAAGTGTTCTCGGTGGGCAACTTATCCTTGCCACCATTGCTTGAAGGCACTGCACTCTTTGGTGGGGTGTGTAACCTTCCGATGGTATAAGCAGTATTTCGGATGTACATCCGCTTCGTCAAGGCACGTACTCCCGGGAGTATTTCCTTCGAAATGTGGCAGCTTCATTCCCATTGACATGACTTTGGCGAACTGTTTCACCATCTTAAACTTGCTTTTTTCTGCAGTGGGTGTGCTTCGATCCAGTTGGAGTACTGTGTGACTCTTCCTTGCCGCGGCTTCCTCATCCTGACGCTGACGCTTGGCTTTTTCGTATATGGTCATTTCACGCTTTCGGTCAGCTTTGCTATTTTGAAGGGCTTCGTTCAGTGGTTTATCGATCAGGTCGTCTGACGGTTCCATGGATTTTGACCCCGGCCCTGCCCCCAGTTCCTCTGCGTTGCTTTCCGACGCCAAGAGAGCTCCTTCGTCTCTTAATGACAGGTGAGAGACCATATAGCAACTCGCTACATATTCCTCAGGTTCTTCTGACGAGTCGTTCCCCTCATCATTGTCACTGTCTCCGTTCTCAAGAATATGCTTGAGGAACTCTTCAAGTGTGACTGGGGTCCGCGCCTTTTGGTTGTACTCTTCCAGTGCGTCAACGTACTTTTGCAGATCCGTGCGCTTGTTGTTAGGCTGCGCGGGCTTCTTGGTCTTCTTCTTTCCTTTCGAAGACTTTGAAGACTTGACTTGTGTGTTTTGCCCATTGTTACCGGCGTTCGGTGCCAAGCGCGGTTTCAGCATCCCCTCAATGATCTCGGGCTCCAGTGGGCTTTTCCATCTGATTGCCGAGCATGCTTGAAAATCTTTCAGCATTCTTTTGGTTTTAGATGAAAGGACAATTTCCTACGGAGCTGCTTCTATAAATAAGCATGATGCTCCCGGCGTGTCCACCTTTTTAGGAGCGTGCTGCTGAGGCAGGTTTACCTTCCAGTTTTCGGACAGCACGAATTTACCTAGTTGGTACTGGTCCTCAACCCAGTTCTTAAAGACGTAACAATCTTCAATCGGGTGGTCCATTATTCTGTGGTAGGGGCAGTAGTTAGGATTGTTGACGTCACCAGGCTGCAGCGGGCATCTTGGATCCGGCAGAGTGATGATCCTGTTGCGCACTGCCAGTTCGAACAGTCTCCTTGTTTTATCCCGGAAAAATGAGTAAGGACGTCTCAACTTCTCTTCGAGGGATCTTGGTTTGTTGCTTTAGCTAATAACCGGTTTCGGGTAACTCGATTGTTGTTGAGCATTGGCGACGAAGGTCGCTTTCCCTTTGCCCTTTTCATTCCGAAGATCTATCTTTGAAGAGTACGGCCTATGGCCTATCTGGTCCATTTAGGCTAGTTTGTCGATCAAGGCCTGGAAGTTGGTCGGCTTGAAGAACATCATAAACTGGGATATAGTTGCTTGAGGATCAAGGGTCCCTACGAACATGCCCACAGCAGGAGCTTCTTCTATGAGCTGTTCACACTTCGATCATAGGTTCCGCCACCGAATCACATATTGAACCCAGGTCTCTCCCGGTTTCACCCTGGTGTTGATTAATGCCATGATCGGGGTGTGCTCGCTTGCGCTTGCGAACCGCTGTGTAAACATTAGTTCCATTTCTGCAAATGTCTTGATAGAATCATTCGGAAGCTCTGAGTACCATTCAAACACCGTCTCCGCCAAGCTGCCGACAAATTGGCGAAGCAATAGTTTGTCATCACCTCCAGTATTTCTTCATAGAGCTCTGAATTGAGCAACGTGTTGGTGCGGATTGCCCGTCCCCTCATACACATGTAATTTGGGGATCATATATCCTGGCGGGTACTTAATTTCGTCATACCAGCCTGGGTAAGGTCGCCCAGTTCTAACGACCTGTCCTGCCGCTTCGTTCGCTTGATGAGCTCGTATTTGTTGAGCTATGTAGTCATCAAGGGTAGCTTTGGATATTGTCTCCTCCTTGACTGCTGATAAAGCCGGAGGAGGGTTCGATGTCTCCCCTCTGTTGTCTTCAATGATTATAGGAGGGTCTTCAGCTGGAGGATCCGGCTGTATCATCATCCCAACCATGTTTTGGAACAGAAGCGCCATCTGTTTTATATTAGCCGCTTGTTCCGCGGCCTCTTTATCTTTCTTTTCAAGCAACCTCCGTAGAAATTCGGTGTCGGTCTCCTACTCTTGGCGTTGTTCCGACGAGGCTTCCGGGCTTTCTTTCTGCCCAGTAAGTGCGGCCATCCTTGTTAACATCTCCTGGAGCTTTTGTTGTTGCTCCTGAGCTTTCGTCACAGACCGTGTGAATGGTCGATGACTCACGGAAGCACGACTATCATCTTTTCCGGATGACATGTAGACAGTATGCACAACCATGCCCCCAGACTTGGGGCGTTTGGGTCCACTATCATTGGTGTTTGCCGCTAGTGGTGGGAGATTCTCAGGCCTTCTCTTTTTGTGGGAGGTCGAGGTTAAGGGGGCCGTTGCGGTAGGCACCCATGCAGATGATACCTTTCGTGGTATGGAGGTTGGATGGTTCTCCTCTTGCCGAGCCTCCGTCTTCTTCAGTCAGCGAGAGTAATCTTTGTCAATTACAGAGTATTGGACTTTCCGCCAAACTCTGTGGATCTTAGAGGACAACCACTGAGGAGGCTGTTCTGGCTTCACCTATGTTGTGTTTTCGACAGGCGGAGGAGACTTCTTTAGTATGACTGTTGGAGAGTTCTTGCGCACCTTCCTGAGTAGCTCGAAGCTGTTCCCAGTTGGAACAGCAACATCAATTTCCACCATTGGAGCTGGTGGGGTAAGTCCAGAGGGGGAACTGCCCCCAGCTTTCCTCATTCAGCACTAGTGGCGACGTCGAGCATGTCATGTAGACGGGACCACCTTTGTTGTTGGAGCGACTTCGTCATGCCCCCTGCTCTGATAAGAGGCTACTGTTGGTGTCAGCCTGTCAAAGACTGACGTCCGTTGAGAGGGGATGACCAATCTTTCGAAGGCTGACCTTTTGATAGGGGAAGCGGTCTTGATGACTTTGCCAGAAGCAGAAGTTGGAACGTCCAATCCTGCAAAGACCGATCTTTTAGCAGGAGAAGCCCTTTTGACGACTTCTTCTGCCGGAGCCGGAATGGTTATCCGCTTCGGGATAACCCCTTCAGGTATTGCGAGCTTTTTTGTAGGCCCACTGGAGCTATGGCTCAGCCTGTCGAGGACTGAGGTGGTAGACTTGGACGACCTATTGAGAGGGGTCATGGTAGTTGCAAGTCGATCAACGACCGACTTCTTCGAAGCCTCCTGTGATGTCACTGAAGCATTGAAGCTCATTGGCGAGAGCATGGCCCCGAAGAACAATCCAGTGGTGGCCAGAGTCACCTGCTCCACTGGCATTGCAAAGATGGAGGCCGCTTGGGGCCCGTAAGTCACTCCTCCAGTCGGGGTGGAGCGAGAATTGCTGTTAAAGTTAGTGCAGCTGGAGGCCATCGATGTTATCTTCTTTTCTGCTTAGGAGCAAGACACCAAATCTTAGTACCTTGAATCCAGGGGCAACCATATTAAACCGCGATTTGTTCGCGAACGCGGCACACGAAGTGTGGAGTGAAAAGAGGAAAAGGTCCCACCGGGTGTGCCAAAGTCTGTTTATCGCCGAAAATGGGGATGGAACTGCATAGGGTCGTCTTGCCTGAATTTGGGGGCAGATGCTATTTGGATTTATCCATCCACCTCTCTGAAGATGCCAAGTTGATTTATGGCACTGTGTATGGGAGGTCTGGACGGATGCGGCCGTGGTAGCAGACTTCGTCAGATTCCCTCTCATTGTGAGGGGTTTTTGATTGTGGGGATACTCTTCCTGTTAGTTATATGTATGCCCTAGAGGCCATTACTATACATAGGATGTATAGTGTAGTGGATGATTGGACATATATAGGGAGGACTTTCTTGCTCGACATGATAGTATGCTATCTGGTTGCTCTTTACCTTAACGTGTACACTGATTGTCTCTCTGTTACATGTTGGTAAAGCCCTTAGGATGTGTACTTGACTACCTGGACTATGATGCGGATCATATAAGTGGGGACAAGGTAGTCCATAAGTACATCCTTCAAGGTCCCTAGTCGTGGGTGTATCGAGACAAGGCATCGATATACCAGTGTAGACTAGCGTAAACCTTCTCGACCCATACAGATGGGCGATGGATGATCCCATATCCATTGGTGTTTGACATCAGAGATGATATACGGGTGCTCAGTGGAGACTGGGTACACTGGACGGACTCGCCGAGAACTCCCAGATGGTATTATACCTCACGTCAGATGGCAGTTCTCTGGTGACACTGGTACAGAGTAGTCTGTTGACCCGAGATCGTCATAGAGTCTTGTGTGATTTCCACTGTGCTTTGATTTCCACCTTACCACGTCCAAGAGGGCGTGCAAAATAGTGGTTTTTGGGTACAGTCCCGAATCACATGGAGGCAATGAGCGATAGGAGGGGATTCGTCTCTACCGGTATAGGGGGTTGATGTTGCGCTGTGCTCGATTGGCTATAACCGGAAATCCCTGGCCAGGGTTGCTGAGATTTACTGGTAAGTGTTACCAATAGTTTCTCGAACTGTTATAGACCTCATATCGACACGACTTATCGAGCTATTAGGGTCTGACGTTTACCACCCCTAGGCAAGATATGCGACATATCAGACGACGAGACCGGCCTGTACGGTAAGTGTTACTGGTTGGATTCACAGGAGTGTGAGCGGGCTTGCTCGTCGATCTTCTGATCGCTCAATACCCGGGTGGCCGTTGCGTTTAGCAGACCGCTTGCGGCTTGTGGGTGTTTGATATGATCATCACCTACTGCCGGCGTATTGACGAGTCTTTAGAGTCCTACACAGAGGTTTCCTGGCTCAAGCGAAACAAAATAGGAGCGCATATGAGATATGTGCGGGACCGAGAATAATGCGTGTATGTGATACCGTATTCTATTCTCGCGATGAATGTATCGATTGGTTGTATGCGATATAACCTAGTTATCGAATCGAGGATTGATTCGATAAGTCGATACATTGGATATTAGTCGGTCATATGCGATATGACCGGATCGTTAAATCAAGTGTTGATTTAATGATTTAATGTATAATTATATATTTGATATATTACTTTATATTAACTAGTATTGGTTCACTTAAGATTATTTTCTCACTTGAATGTGCACATTGTATATATGATATATGTTTGTGCACTAGTTTGTATCATGTTTGATGATACATGCAAACTTGGGTGTGTGTTTACTTTAAACCATGTTTAGGTTAATGGTTAGGGTTTTAAATGTTTTATTTATTTTCTTTAATTCATTTTTGGCAAAAAGGGAAATGGTGGCTTGTTTTGTTTTATAGTTGAAGCTTCATGAAGCTTTGAATAAGTCTACCATTTTTGTTTTATGCTTAACCTAACCATTAAAACTAAACCCTAGTTTATTCTCTACATGAGTAAACTTCACCCATGGTTGCAAGATGATAAGTATTCACTTGAATTTTTATTTTAAATGATTATTCATTCTTTTTCTTCTTCTTCATCTTTTTATTCAAGGGAAGAAAAGGAAAAGCTCTCTTGAAAAAATGTTAAGTGATGATTCCAAGTGAGAAATCCAAATCCAAAGTGAACCCACTTCCTATTTCTTCATCCTCTACCACTTGCCAAGTAGTATAGGGTGTTTTCTTCACAAGTTTCATGACTTGGTGAAGTTGGAGCTTGATCTTGAGTTGCCTCGATGTAGATCATCTTCGGCATCGAAGTCGACGACCTAGCCCGATCATTTCTTCGATGAAACCATCGCTAGAGTCCGGGATCCGATGATCGCAGCGGAGGGACATCATCACGGAGCTAAGGAAGTGGAGGACCGGATCTACAAAGGTTGTAGTCTCTTTCACTTTAGAGTAAAGTTGTTTATTTGCATTTGTTTTCGCCTAAACTCTAGTTAACGATCGCATTAGGGTTTCTCGGCACCGGAAAAATTTGAATTTGGCATGGTTGATGCCTTGTGAGACCTCTAGAGTGTGCCTAGGAACCCTACAGTGGTATCAGAGCCTAGCTAGAGCCTTAGACGAAGTGTTGACGATGTTAGAAACACGAAACCCTAATCCGACCCATTCTTTGTACATTTTTCAAAACTGTGCATTTTTCCTAATTAAAAATATGCAGAAAAACCAGCAGGTGTTTTTAGGAGTTACTGTGAAATTCGAGTGGCTAATTCGATCAAAGCGCCGCGGAAACACGGCACGAGCATGGCTCGTGCGGCGCTTCCGCGGCCGTATAGTCACATTGATGTTTAATTTTTGCACAGTAACTTCCCTATTAGTTTACTGAATCTTCTGGAAATTTTTAATGTATACTCAAGTGTTGAGTTTTCTGGGTTGTATTGGGAGTTCGACGATTCGATCGGAATCTTTAACTTTGTCTGTTTTTTTTTCCGGATAATTTTTGAATATGTTAAAAAGTTCGACCGGATATAAATACCCACTTTTTCCCCTGCCGGGAAATTTCCAAGTGTTGGATTTTTCCGTGGTTTAAAGACGTTCTAAGTAGTACAAGTAACGCGATGGACCCTCTAGAAGACAACAAACCTTAACTCGATTATGTGACCGTCTTGAACTGCCCTTTGAACCCTAGGGTTTGGGGCAGTACGGCGTGCCACATGTGAGGTGTTGGCTTCACCCTTCTATGGCTGGACTGTTGGTACTGAGGAATGAAGTGAATGTTTTTAAAACTTGTCTCAAGTGTTGAGCTGTTTCGGGAAAACTTGGATATTTGACTGTTCGATCGGAAAGTTTAACATTTTCTGTTTATCTAGAATGTGATACAATATTTGGAATCCACAAATAGTTATGAGATAACTGATTTGAATGTTATAAACATAGCACTTTAGTCTCACTTGATTGGTTGCCACGGAATTTTGATGTGATCAAAAGTCCGTCGCAATCACGAAGCGTACGCGGATACTCGTCGGGTAAACTTAATAGACAGCTACACACCATAGCCCCGACCAAGTTACTGTAGGATAACCTCGTCGCCGAAAGCATCCGTTCGGGTGCTTGCGGCAGCGGTGTTTCGCCTTGGTGCACTTCGTCGACGGCATCGGGGGTGCGGCCGTCTACAAAAGTTTGCGACGAGCATTCGATCAGGATATCGGGAATCTTGTTGAATTGCCCGACTTGATATTGAAAAGAGTTTTCGATAAATGAGACTAAAATGCGGGGTTTATAATTGTTAGGCATGCGATGTCTAAGGAATTCATTTGATTAGGCATGCGATGTCTAAAGAGTTTGCGGATTCCAACTGTTGTAGTTTTACACTTTCTTTTCTGCGACCGTAAGTGTAATATGTGATATCGCCGGTTTCGTTGCTATATGCCAACGACAATTGGGATACGCATGTTTACTTACGTTGATGACATGTGATGTTATGTGTTGCTGGATATGTTATATTGGATCGTCGTGTTTGAATAGCCGGTTTTTTTTTATGTGAGATGAGTGTTTTTTCATTTTCATTCATGTAAAAAAACTTGTATGTAATATTCTTTTATTGGGGCACTTCCAGGTTGTGGAAGATGTCACCCTTTGTATATTATTTACTTTTCCGCACTAGGATAAACCCAAGGAGGAGAGCACAAGTAACCGGGTTCTGGAGTCCACTGGGAGACCAACTCGAGGAGTCGAGTTCGGGTCTCCTAACTCCAGAATTGGTAGGGTCGCTTGCCGCTCTCGTAGGGGTCTAGGGGTGTGGGTTTGGCTATTCATCGCGACCGTGGAATCCGTGTTTTATACTGGCTCGTATTGAAAACACGGACGTCCTAGTATATCCAATGTTTCATATGATTCTTCTGCTGCGATATCTGTGATGTGATCATTTGATATGTTGTGATAGATACAGTATATAGTATATATGATATATTATATAGACGTTACTTATGTTTTACACCCGCGCTAGCCCTGCCCCGCTCTGCCGTTAGTTACCTAACCTAATGGTGCACGAGGGGACATCGAGGCGAATGCGGATGGCATAAGTGTACGTCGTATTTATCTGTGATGTTTAGGTACTTAAATGATGGGACTTCATTAATGAGATTAATGAAATAAAAGAAACCTAAAGATATTGTAGAATCGAATTTCAAAAATAAAACAGGTAGCTACAGTTCTTGCTTTGCACAGCGGTATATATGATATATCCTGCACCTTATTCGATGAGGAAAGGGCCGACGATCCCTTCACCGGGAGTGACCCTTTTAGCAATAACTGGCAGATGCTACACACTCGGTTTATCTTTTGATAGCTTCTATAGTTTCTGCTTTGCACAGTGATATATATGATATATCCCGCACCTCAATCGACGAGAAAAGGGCCGACGATCCCTTCACCGGGAGTGACCCCTTTAGCAAAACTAGAAAAGCCTAAAAAACACTCCATTTCAAAATTTATTCGATCCTACAACGATATCAAGTTCATTACGCAATAGGTTTTCAGAAAAACCTGTCGTAGCCCTCCGTCATTTCAGATAAGTACTATTTAGTATTCGTGCTGCGGTAGTTTGACATGCGTCAAGGCGTAGTGTACGGTGGCTAACTAGTGCTTATCTGCTAGCATACGATGCGATTGGATTAGGGTATTCGCACGGCGTTGTTTGGCATGCGTCAAGGGTCTTGCGGGTGGGTTTAATTCAATCAAGAAATGTACGGGTTGAACTTGACTAGCGGACTATGGGTTGTTTGGCATGCGTCAAGGTCATAGCACGCTAGGGGCAAAATATTATCGGGAATTTCAAGTGTTGAAATTTGCAATGAGATTGCATACTTTCTATGAGATAGTTGGATCCCGATACCCGCTGCGAGTAAGAGTTACTCTTGGGAGAGTTTTACACATTACAATTAGCCGATCAAGTAGGTGTCTAGAAAGGTGTTAACGGGGTTACGTCTCTGGGAAAATGAGGTTTACATTAATTAGGTTCGTGCGAAAGCACGGGGGACCTCCCTCAAAGTACCGACACTGGCCTGGCTGAAAGATTGGCGAACTTGTAGCTTGTAATTAATCCCGGCTAGTCTTTCCTTTTAGGGTTTGAAGGAAGATTTGATAAAAACAGTGGGAGCCATCCTGATTAGATAAAATAATAACCAATCTAATCTTGACAGAGCGCACGCAGAGTGTTTTCTTCTCTCTCTCTCCAGGTAGTGACCATATCATGCCTTAATCAAGATAATAATACGGATCTATTGACCGAACCCGCTTGTTATACTGAGCTGGGGAACGTTGGTCCCGCTCCAACTTATAATTGTTATAAGACAGAGCAGGAAATTGGGGAATACCAGAATTCCTATGCCGCCTAAACGAAGAAAGTGCATATGATGCATCTCCTTCGGGTGTGTTCATTACAAAGAACTGTTTCTCTGTATCCTCTACGTCCTGGGTATTAGATACCGGATCAGGATCCCAGATATGTAATCTGATACATAGGGCTACAGAAAGGTGGAGAACTGAGAACGGGTGATAAGTTTCATGAGACAGAAAATGGGGCAAGTGTTGCAGCCAAGTCTGTTGGTCACTGTCACCCTGTATTCCAAATACATTGATTCTAAATGAATGTTATTAGATACCGAACCTGATATACAAAATCATATCAGTCTCTTTATTAGTAAAGAAATGATAAAATTTTGTATTGTTGGATAATGTTTTGAACATTTCCTATATCAAAAGTTGATCGGTTCAGGCACGTTATCTAAAAGCATTGATGTTCTAAATCAAACTACAGTTCTTAGTATACGGAACACACATAAGAGGAAGAGTTCAGAAATGAATGAATCCTTCTTGAGGTATTGTAGACTAGGTCATATCAATGCGACCCGACTAGCTGAAGTTACATTTAGATGCATATTTAAATCTGTTTGAATTTACATCTTGTGAAACTTGCTAGTCATGTCGCAAAGATAAGATGACCATAGCTCCGTTTACTGAAAACAGAGAAAGAGTTAGTAAACTCTTGGGATTGATACATGTTGATGTATGTAAAGTTCCCCGTCTACACATGCCAGGACCGGTTCTTTGTACTTCATTACATTCTCTGATGATCTCTCAAGATTCAGTCATATGTTCCTGTTGAAACACAAGTCCAAACCTTTTGAGATATTCACAGAATATAAGTTAGAAGTAGAGAACCAATACGGGTATAAGTATTATGTCCTTTGATGAGATCAAGGAGGAGAATACTTGTGCATAGAATTCCTGGACTTTTCTAAAGGAGAATGAGATTCTCTCTCAGCATTACTCCTCCGTATACACCATAGCACGATGGTATATCGGGGCAGAGCAATTGCACCCTATTCGATATGGTGTGCTCTATGATGAGTACTACTGAGTTACTTGTTTCCTTTTGGGGGTTATGCACTTGAGAAGCTGCATACCTATTGAATTAGGTTCGAATCAAATCAGTTGCCTACCACTTCATATTTGATATGATAAGGGAAGAGCCCATCTCTTAAGTCAGTTAAGATTTGGGGTTGTCCGGGCTATGTCTAAAAGCATAATCCGGATAAGCTCGAGGCAAGGTCAGTTATGTAGAACTGGAAAGGTTCCAGCTATACAAACTACAGCAGATGATTTGGTAGAACCAAAGGATTCAGTAGATACGAACGAACCTCAGCCTCTTTGCCGATCTAGTAGTGTTTCTCACCCACCTGAGAGATACTTCTGTTTCTCTATGACAGTGGGAGCGAGGATTGCATCATGAGATGATGACCCAATTAGTTTCGAGCTGGCCATCAGGAGTGGGACTCTGTAAGAATGGCTGGATGCTTATCGATCTGAGATGGAATCCTTATACACCAACAAAGTATGGATTTTGGTTGCTTTATCTGAAGGGTTAAATCCCCATCAGGAGCAAGTATATCTTGAGAAGATTACTTGGTGTACATGGAAAAGTTAAGACTTTCAAAGCTAGACTTGTTAAAGGTTTGCATCATTAACCAGGTATGGATTTTGTTGAAACCTTTTCTAAGTAGCTATGCTTAAGTCCATCCAGATCCTACTTGCCACGGCTACATACCATGACTACGATATCTGGCGGTTGGGTGTCATGACTGCTCTTCTAAATGATATTTTATAAGAGAGAGTCTATAAATACACAGCCAGAGGGCTTCGTAGACAGTGGGAGCAGCGGAAACGTGTGCAAGATGTTTTATGTGATAAAGCAGGCATCGCGGAGTTGGAACATCTGTTTTGATGTATTAGTCAAAGAGTTTGACATCATCAAAATGGTAGATGAACCTTGTATAAACAAAAAGGTAGTAGGGAGTATGGTGACGATCCTCGTAAAGTACGTGGATGGCATACTCTTGATAGGGAAGGAGTTTCCTATGCTATGATCGATCAATCTCCGCTTATCACAATGATTCTCCATATAGGATCAAAGTGATACCTCCTAAATCCTGAGTTTTGATCTATGAGATAGAAGTAATTGGATGTTAGGATTCTCACTAGTTGTAGTGAGATGATATCAATCGATCCGGGGGAGAATCACTGGAAATGTTCCAGGGTGATAAGGACGACTGAATGTCAGTCACAAGCATTGTCTTTACCCTTAGTAAAGGGACGATATGTTGGAAGAGTTCCAAGCTAGATGTCGTGGCTTACTAGACGATAAAGGCTCGATACATCGCTACTTAAGATGCTACCAAAGAGACAGTCTGGATGTATATTAGTTCATGAGATGAACTTTGTTCCTCCCATTGTGTGACAATGGAGTTGTGGCTTATGCCAAGGAACGTCCGTCCCATCTGTGATCCAGACATATTCTGAGACAGTGTCACCTGATCATGGAGATGGATGATCTCCAGGGTGATCGAGGTAAGGAGAGTAGACTCAGAGGACAACACGGCGGATCCACTCACAAAGGCCTTTTCCCAGAGAGAGACTTTTATGGGATGGTTGAGTATGAGATACTACAACCACTGCTATCAGATGGCCCTAGTGCAAGTGGGAGATTGTTAGTTATATGTATGCCCTAGAGGCCATTACTATACATAGGATGTATATTGTAGTGGATGCTTGGACATATATAGGGAGGACTTTCTTGCTCGACATGATAGTATGCTATCTGGTTGCTCTTTACCTTAACGTGTACACTGATTGTCTCTCTGTTACATGTTGGTAAAGCCCTTAGGATGTGTACTTGACTACCTGGACTATGATGCGGATCATACTAGTGGGGACATGGTAGTCCATAAGTACATCCTTCAAGGTCCCTAGTCATGGGTGTATCGAGACAGGGCATCGATATACCAGTGTAGACTAGCGTATACCTTCTTGACCCATACGGATGGGCGATGGATGATCCCATATCCATTGGTGTTTGACATCAGAGATGATATACGGGTGCTCAGTGGAGACTGGGTACACTGGACGGACTTGCCGAGAACTACCAGATGGTATTATACCTTACGTCAGATGGCAGTTCTCTGGTGACACTGGTACAGAGTAGTCTGTTGACCCGAGATCGTCATAGAGTCTTGTGTGATTCCCACTGTGCTTTGATTTCCACCTTACCACGTCCAAGAGGGCGTGCAAAACAGTGGTTTTTGGGTATAGTCCCGAATCACATGGAGGCAATGAGCGATAGTAGGGGATTCATCTCTCCCGGTATAGGGGGTTGATGTTGCGCTATGCTCGATTGGCTATAACCGGAAATCCCTGGCCAGGGTTGCTGAGATTTACTGGTAAGTGTTACCAGTAGTTTCTCGAACTATTATAGACCTCATATCGACACGACTTATCGAGCTATTGGGGTCTGACGTTTACCACCCCTAGGCATGATATGCGACATATCAGACGACGAGACCGGACTGTACGGTAAGTGTTACTGGTTGGATTCACAGGAGTGTGAGCGGGCTTGCTCGTCGATCTTCTGTTCGCTCAATACCCGGGTGTCCGTTACGTTTAGCAGACCGCTTGCGGCTTGTGGGTGTTTGATATGATCATTACCTACTGCCGGCGTATTAACGAGTCTTTAGAGTCCTACACAGAGGTTTCCTGGCTCAAGCGAAACGAAATAGGAGCGCATATGAGATATGTGCGGGACCGAGAATAATGCGTGTATATGATACCGTATTCTATTCTCGCGATGAATGTATCGATTGGTTGTATGCGATATAACCTAGTTATCGAATCGAGGATTGATTCGATAAGTCGATACATTGGATATTAGTCGGTCATATGCGATATGACCGGATCGTTAAATCAAGTGTTGATTTAATGATTTAATGTATAATTATATATTTGATATATTACTTTATATTAACTAGTATTGGTTCACTTAAGATTATTTTCTCACTTGAATGTGCACATTGTATATATGATATATGTTTGTGCACTAGTTTGTATCATGTTTGATGATACATGCAAACTGGGTGTGTGTTTACTTTAAACCATGTTTAGGTTAATGGTTAGGGTTTTAAATGTTTTATTTATTTTCTTTAATTCATTTTTGGCAAAAAGGGAAATGGTGGCTTGCTTTGTTTTATAGTTGAAGCTTCATGAAGCTTTGAATAAGTCTACCATTTTTGTTTTATGCTTAACCTAACCATTAAAACTAAACCCTAGTTTATTCTCTACATGAGTAAACTTCACCCATGGTTGCAAGATGATAAGTATTCACTTGAATTTTTATTTTAAATGATTATCCATTCTCTTTCTTCTTCTTCATCTTCTTATTCAAGTGAAGAAAAGGAAAAGCTCTCTTGAAAAAATGTCAAGTGATGATTCCAAGTGAGAAATCAAAATCCAATGTGAACCCACTTCCTATTTCTTCATCCTCTACCACTTGCCAAGTAGTATATGGTGTTTTCTTCACAAGTTTCATGACTTGGTGAAGTTGGAGCTTGATTTTGAGTTGCCTCGACGTAGATCATCTTCGATATCGAAGTCGACGATCTAGCCCGATCATTTCTTCAACGAAACCATCGCTAGAGTCCGGGATCCGATGATCGCAGCGGAGGGACATCATCACGGAGCTAAGGAAGTGGAGGACCAGATCTATAAAGGTTGTAGTCTCTTTCACTTTAGAGTAAAGTTGTTTATTCGCATTTGTTTTCTCCTAAACTCTAGTTAACGATCTCATTAGGGTTTCTCGGCACCGGAAAAAATTGAATTTGGCATGGTTGATGCCTTGTGAGACCTCTAGAGTGTGCCTAGGAACCCTACACTTCCCTGCAGGCGCAAGCCCCTGCAGTTAATTATGTTACCGCGTAGCGATAACCACTTTCTCCTGCTCCAGATGTTCACTTCATGTCGTATGTATTTCTTTTATTTTTGGTTGCCCGTGGATTGTATACGGAGACTAATTTGTGTTGTCGTCCGTAGGGCGTGGATTAGTCCAAATCCGTATTTTCTTAGATTTGGGTTTGGATTGATTTAAGGATCGTTAATCTCATTTGGGATTAAGATCGACTTAAATATTTGTTAAGGATACGTTAATCCAATATTGGACTAAGATCTACTTAACGGAGGTTAGGGATCATTTTTGATCCAACAAAAGAGCATTTGGGCTCTATCGTTTTAGTTTAAGGACGTTACGGTCCGTAGATCACCATTTTTGGTATGAGGATTTAGTTTAAGGACGTTGCGGTCCACAGCTAGTTTAAAGACATTACGGTCCATGGCTAGTTTAAGGACATTACGGTCTATAGGCTAGTTTAAGGACATTGCGGTCCATGGGCTAGTTCAAGGACATTGCGGTCAATAGTAATTTAAGGATATTACGGTCCACGGAATTGTTGGTTTACAGGACCCGCCACCTCTCTGAATATGTTGAAGAATTACAACGACATGTATCAGAGGTGTGGGGAGATGTACCCTTGAACCAATGCCAGTTAGGAGATCTGTAGTTGGGTTTGTGACTAAGACCAATTTGGAAAAATTGTGAGCACATGGGCTCACTTGATCTGAATTGGGGACTTTTGGTCAACTTGGACTCAGCCCACTCATTTTTTCAATAAAGTGTTAAACAATTGTTTGGGCTCGCTCCCTTTTTTGTGCAACAATGCTGAGTATTGATATGGGCTTTGACGCTCACCCCATTTCTTTTTTTTATGGAGTGCTAAACACTCTTTATGGCGTTTGGCTCTGTTTGTAGAGCGCTTTATGTTAAACAACACCCACGTGAGGGGCACATGAGGTGCTTGGCGCCGAGTGCCGACCATTGAGTGCAAGCACTCTTTATTTTAGCAGCGCCTACGTGAGAGGCACATGGGGCGCTCAGCGCTGTGCGCCAACCACTGAGTGCTAGACGCTCTTTATTAAGCAGCGCCCATGAGAAGGGCACATGGGGCGCTCGGCACCAACCACTGAGTGCTAGACACTCTTTATTAAGTAGCCTCCACGTGAAGGGCACGTGGGGCGCTCGGCGCTGGGCGCCGACCACTGAGTGCTAGTCACTCTTTATTAAGCAGCGCCCATGTGAAGGGCACGTGGGGCGCTCGGCGCTGTTTCCTTCTTTATGTATTTTTCTGAAGAGTTCAATTCTTTGTTCTCCCCTGGATCTGTAATCCCCAAGAATAAATTCATCCCTACGAGAATTAAATTCTCATTTGTGGGAGACTTGTCTCATGGATCTCAGATTCAGGGAAAGAATTATGTTCTTTTATAAGGGTTAAACCCTTGGGTATGCAGATGAGATAGTATGATCTCTATTTACCTTGAAGAAAGTTCTTCTTCTTTCTTCTCTCTTAAAGCACTTTTTTGCTTGCTCTTCTTTTTGAACTTGAAGTTTATGGAAGGGGGGTTACCTCTGTACAAGACTTAAAGTCTTGAGGCCTTTATATAGTGGAGGCAGATTTGTTGATTCAATTAAGGAAATCTCTCATTGAGAGATTTCTTAATTGATTTGGGGATTTTACCCACCATTAGATCTTTGATCCAATGACTTCTATGTTATAGAAGACATTCTTCTTGTTTTTTTAATAAGATTGGGAAAATATTTTTCCATACAGAGCTTATTCTATAATTTGGTGATTTTTTAATCACTATTGGATCTTTAATCCAACGGTGCTTTGTTTTACAGAGCGTAATCTTTCTTATTTAGAAAGATTGGGGAAAATGTTTTCCCCTACAGATCTTATTCTGTAGCTTGGTGATTTTTAATCACCATTAGATTTTTAATCCAATGGTACTCTTTTTTACAGAGCGTAATCTTTCTTGTTTATAAAGATTGGGGAAAATGTTTTCCCCTACAGAGCTTATTCTGTGGCTTGGTGTCACGACCCGAAAAGTACGGAACATGAACGACACTTAAACTACGAAACGTCTCGAGGCGTACGTAATCTAAGTACGCCAAAACCCAGAAATCCAAACCAAGTAAAGCAGTAGAGTGAAGGAAAAACCAATTTTAAAGTACGAAGTTTAACAACATAAGCCGAATTATGTATTTTTAAAATCTCTAGTTTTTTCTGAAAATTTCGGCAGAGTTTCCTTTGTAAATACTGACCCCAAACAGGTACAAACCTGATAAAACATATATAATGAATAAAGGCATCCCCAAGAGGGAGCTAGCTCTTCGTCAACCGACGGACAAAATCACACAATGCAATATAATATACAACGCCAAAGGCGAGGATCAAAGCTTAAAAGGAAACTCAAAATCATCAAGAAAACCATAATAATACAACGCGCGACTCTAAGGTCGAAATAATATACACTGGTCTTCTATGTCTATCAAATATACAAGTCTGGTTGATGGGGTTTTACTAGATACAACTGAAATAACAAATATACAATGGTGGTCCTGATGCAAAAGAACCCACCTACCAAAGCAATCACCCGGAAGGAACGGTATGCCAGCAAAGCCGCAACGAAACCTGTACGGCAAAACCTGCAAGGAACTGTGGCACAACGGGGGTGAGTTGCCAACTCGTGAGTAGAAAACATCACAGAGCAGAAATCTCATGTATGACGCTATCCTAGGTCATATCAAGTAATATCCTCAAATAAATATCCTGATCCAACTACACATAAGTGCAATACCACGTGCTCATGTCAGTGCCTCAGATAGCAACATATCAGATATATATGATGTATGAATGCATTACGAATAGAAACAGGATACATCATGAGTGAGACAACTGTTTTCTTTATTTAATGAGATTCCCGTATACATATAAATCGAATATCATCAATGAAATCAACAGAGAAATCAGTGTCAAGTATCGACACAAAACATGAATCTCAATATCTCAATATCTCAGACTCCGGCTATCCGGACTGGCCTGTATCATCAAATCTCAATATCTCAGTGTCTCAAATCTCAATATCTCAATATCTCAGGCTCCGTCAGTCTGGATCGGCCCATATCATCAATCACACGACCACGAAAGGTATCCTCCGGATATCCGCCGTGCCAAACAATCACCGGTAGGTAGTCTGCCCATGCCGGGCTCATCGTCTACAACTCGAGCTTCTTGCCCCGGGGTACCATACCGGGTCCACCATGTACCCGCAAACGGTTCATCCAACTCCTCGAATCGGGTCTCGAAAACTATCTCAGAACCGAGAAAATATCATAGTGGACAAGACTCATCATATCAAGGAAAACCGTATTTTTCTCTTTAAAAATACATCATCAGTTTATAAAACTTTCGCATGCGGTTTCCAAATCCAGAAAATTTCAAGAAGGATCCGAAAACATCAAATCACCATGTCAATGAGAGTGAAAACCGGCATAAATGTCCATAATACTGCATAACCAATAAATATATGAATGCATATAATATCATGCAATGAATGTAATAGTTAAACTAGCATATGAAAGTTATAACATATTGCAACTATCAGCTAGCAGGCTATGTCAATGAAATAGTATTCTCTAAAGTGTACGTGACATGGCAATTACCGATGATGATGTGTGTGAGCCGGCAAGCAAGTGTATGTGGAGCATACGCATCATCGGTAACGGTGCTGGTGTCCCGACAGCATGGTTTCATAATAATTATAGATAACATATGTATAAGCATGCAATGTGATGAAACATCACGAATATACAGAAATTGATACAGTAACAGCAACACTGAAGAATATCCCTATCCAATATACGAGTCATACAATTTGGTATATAAAATACTCACAAACCTCCACTTTTGAAAACTAGTATGACTCGAGCCCAGTCAAAAGGATAAGGAAATCCACCTAAGTCTGAGTCGATATATATATGTATATCTAGTAGTCGGTGATCTCGCCTCAATAGTATTACGTACGATACAATAAATAATATAACATCCTCGAGTCAAGAGTGCGGATCCATCCTCATAACTATATCTCGTACGGTAAATTTATCGTACGACATCCTAAATCTGGGTACGGGTCAAATATCATATTTATCTCATTACTCATCTGGTATCCTTATCATCATATGTCATGAACTGGGGTACAGATCTAAGTCTAGTATAAGCTGATACCATCAATAATATATGTGCGTATGTCTGAAACACCTCGCCTAAAGATCCGCTATAATATTATGTCGTATCTCCTAATACGAGCAAAATCATATCACCGATCTCACGGCATCAAGCCTAATTACATCGACTCATCTCCAAGTACCATATACTATCCTTTATCATTCGTGTACCCGTATGTGTATATATATAAACCCACACATTCACATCTATCCGCATACATATAACATGTACACCCAAAACCATATCCGGTGCCTGCATGTGTACGGGTAACAACCTCACTCTAGTGTTCGCGACTAAGAAACCAACTAAACCACTTTCCTCAATTCTCGCTAACATTAACCCATGATCTCCTAAAAATTTTCTTGCTAAGTGTTTATATCTTTCAACAACATATAAATGTATATTTATATCACATCACATCAATCTCACAACTTTGCGGGGGTGCTACACGCCATCCACCCGACTTCCTCCGTAGATATAATATACTCACCTCGATTCTTGCTTGCCGATGTCGATGTCGCCATCCTCTTCTTCATCATATGAAATCCACGTGAAGGTACGTACACATATAACACAATCGCAAATGCGTATTAAAATCACATCAGAAAACCAAAACGACACGCTAAGGCCTATAGGTTAGAACCTATGGACCACGCCTTCAAAACCACCAACAACCCTCGATATCATCGTTTAAATGTCAAGTGATCGAGGTAAAACACAATACTAAAAATCCAGAATTCAAAATACAAGAAACGAAACCCCGAATCAAAACAACAACTCTTGAAAATGGTCCCAGATTTTACCCTAGGTCAAATTAGCCAATTTTGCATATGCCAAGGGTCTAGTTTACTGGAGATGGAGCTACAGACCAAACACGAAACAGTTCCAACCTACCCTGGCTGCAAATTGCGGCCAGAATGATTAAATCTGCGGCCATGGAAGGGGGTTAGGGGCTAGATTTTCAGTGGGGTGTTCTACGTTGCCTACACACTCCTCTGTGTTTGCTAAATAATTTTTTAGGTCTCCGAGTGTTAGCAGATTTCAAATTCCCTACAGAATTCCATAAAATACAGATATCGGGGATTTCTAAGTTCACTAATAGGGGTTCTAGTCTCTGGTTTAGGTCTCCAATCAATCACTACAGGGGTTTAAGGTCAATATTAAGCCTCAACTACACTATCTCAATTCAATTCAAACCCTAACCCTAACTTGGAATTTCAAAGTTTCACTAAACTTCGCCAAAACGATTTCAAATTTGAAGAGAGGATTAAGCAAAAGAAATACTATACTATTTGTGAAAGGATTACCTCATTTGGCAACTCAAGAATTTTCTTGAGTTGCCCTAGTGTCCAAAATTCAAGCTTTCTTGGTCCAAAATGTAGCTAGTGAGCTCATGCACATTTTTTGTGAAGAGGGGATGGGATTTTGATGAAGATTTGATGATGAAATGGGGGTTGTAGTGGAGGAGGGAGAGGGGGTGCTGCCCTTGAGAGAGAAGAAGAGAGAAGGATGGAGATGAGAATGAAACAAATGGCTAAGACCAAGGTTTGACCCCTCACCTCTCTCTTCTCTCTCATGCCCATACTCTCACTATTCTATTCTTTATTGTTTTCTTTTCTTTTCTATTTTTCTTTTCTTCTCTCATAATAAAACCCAAATCATGCATGATAAAAGAGAAAGCATGAAAGAAAAATGTAACAAGTGCTAAAAATGACTTAGTGCATGTCATGTGCACAAATCCAGTTTAAAGCATGATTAGCGATTTTTAATCGCGATTAGCAATAAAATAGTGTCAAATAAATCATAAACTTTCATAATTTGCATAATTCACATAAAGCACCTTCATTTCAGTAATTTCCATAATTTTCCAAATTTTTCCCAGTTTATCGGTATCTAATTATACCGCCTTATTAAAATATTCAATATATTTATTATTTAATTTCAAAAATTCCCAAAAATAATATTTTATTTTTATGAAATGTTACACTTGGTGATTTTTAATCACCATTGGATCTTTGATCCAACGGTGTTCTGTTTTACAGAGCATAATCTTTCTTGTTTATAAAGAATTGAGGAGTATTTTCTCAATCAGAATTTTATTCTACGCTTTGATGATTTATCATCTCCGTTGGATCTTTGATCCAACGGCGAAGAACTTTTAGATCTGGCGCCAGCGTCCTCGTGCGAGGCACGTGAGGCGCCGCCTCAGAGTTTTTTAACTCTTGGTACTGGCGCCCTCGTGCAAGGCACGTAAGGCGCCGCCTCAGAGTTTTTAACTCTTAGCGCTGGCGTCCTCGTGCAAGGCACGTGAGGCGCTGCTTCTTTCAAATTTTGAACAGAGTTTTGCTCTTTTATTAGAGGGAAACAAACTATTGGTAGTGTCTGAAAAAATATGTGAGTAAATGAAAGAATGCGAGAGCTTTGAAAAGAGTTAAGGAAATTACTAGGTTTACCTTGGTCTACGGCCTCTGCTTCTTCGGACGCTAAAAGGAAAGCCTGACGCCGTGGTACATTCCTCATAACTTGGTGCACATTCTCTGTCCTTGGGGCATGTTTCTCTGCCCTCGAGGTATGTTCCTCAGTGCCTGATGGAATTGGCGAGTAGGCTGTGCAGGTGGTGGAGCTGGGAGTGCAAGACGAGGTGTAGGAGCCTGGATAGCTGGCCGCTGCGGGTAGTTGGTGGGTGTGTGATTTTGGTTGCTTCTATAAGGACAGTTTCCAATTCTGTGATTGGATGCGCCACAAATTAAGCACAGGCCTTTTGCGCGCCTATAGTCCTTCACCAAATGTCCATTCCTCTTGCAATGGAAGAAAAAATACGGACTCGGCTGGTTATTGATTTCTTCCGATCTCCTGGGTTCAACTGTTGGTCTTGAAGAGGCTCTTCCTGCCATCTGAGTGGCAGGACGCTTCACTCCGGCAGATTGAGATCTGCCCTTCCTCTTTTCCACTGCCTTATATCGTCGGGAAGCCTTCAAAGCCAAATCATGGGTTGGGAAATCCCCTGTAGCTAATGCAGCTTGGATTTCCGGGTCCAACCCTTGCTGAAATCTTCTAGCTCTGATCTCAGCGGTCGGTATGAGATGGGCCGCAAACCTGTTACGGTCTTGTGTTAGCTGTGTAGTATGTGATATAAAATCGAACATTGAGACATATCTTACCTACTGAGCATGGTAACTCAGCATCATACTCATCTACAAATTTGGTCCACATTGAACCTTATTGCAGATGGATGAACTGCTGTTCCATATCAAAGCAGGCAGTCTCAGGGAAGTACTTTGCATCGAACATGTCACGGAAAGTATTCCATTCGATAGGTTGGTCAAGACGGCTTTCTTCCGCCTTCCACCAAACCCATGCATTGTCAGTGAGCTGCAGCTTTGCAACTCGTACCCAAGCGACCTCTGGCACTTGTGCTGCTGCCAGGCCATCTTCAACGCTTTGAGCCCATTCCTCCGCTTCCATAGGGTTCTCTTTTCCTGCAAACCGTTTGGGGTGCAAGGCCCTGAATCGCTTCACCCTAGGTGCTTCTGCCTCGGGACGGTTAATTAGAATAGCAGTCTGATGCTGCTATCCTTCCAGGAGGCTAGGGATTGCCTCAAGCAGAACCATCTGCTCGTTGATCTGAGCAGCAACAGCAGGTGTGAGTGGTGGTGGTGGGGGAGTGTTGTTGACATTCGTGCTGGTGTTGTTTACGGAATCCATATCCTTGAAAGAAAATTTTGGTTTAGAATAGATTCAAAGTGTATGAAATGATAAGATTTAAGAAGTATGAATTGTAAAGAATGTTTTTAGTTGCTGGTTCTTATATTATATTGCTTAGGTTGTCCACGCAGAGCTGAACTGCATCGTAGGGTTCCATACAGCTCTGACCTGCATGGGCCACCAAAAAAACCTGTCACGCTCTGCTTCCTAGTAAACGGGTAGAGGACGCGACGAGGCCGCTATGTATTTACTCTGAAATAAACACGCTAAGCGTATCTAAGCAATATAAGTAAAATGCATAAGAGACAATGTCAATGGATATAACTGAACAACAACTTTATTTATTAAACGTTCTTTTTACAATACAACTGAAAAGTAAATACATGGAATGGAAAGCAATGCCTAAACAGTGGCATAACAGAAATGAAAAATACAGAATGTAAATGTGTACAAGGAATCTAAAGCTCTGAGTCGAAAGTTAGCTAGTCCAAATCCTCGCTGGTGGGATCGATCTCTAGTAAGTCCGAATCACCTGACAACATTCCAAAGAAAAAGAAAGAGAATGTCGTCAACGAACTAATGGCTCGGTAAGTCCCGTAAATAGACAAGAATGGAATAGACAGAATAGAGAGTATATTGTTATAATGTTGTATTTAGTGTTAATGTTGTTGTTTGTAGCTTGGTACAGAAGAGGCCAGTGTATACGAGAGGAGTCCAACTTTCCCCGTGGACTAAGGTATAAGTAGCACAAGGAACCGTTCAGCCACGGTACAACGGCAATTGAATTCAGGTTAGATATATTATGGTTACAGTCTCGTGCCACTTTTAACACCTTCCGTACCAATCTACCCCTTTATAAAGCTCGCGATGTCTTGATTGTATTGTTGTATTATTTGAATTGTATATGGATGACTTGCCGAAACCATGATATCAGTAATGGAACGGATATAATGGATGAACATTTTGATGGAATATATCCATGGTTCGGTTTAGTCAATATAGATTGAATAGATTGAATATATGGATGCATATTGAATTGTGGTTTGGTACTTGAATCATATTCAAGTCAGATTGATTATATTGAGACTCGGTCTGAGTCAGACAATAAGAAAAGAAATTGAATCCTGAATTAGGTTTTGGTGTTATCGGTAACTGCTGCATACGGAAGGCAGGATTTGTGTCTCTTTCAAAGACAATTACCGTGTTGATAACACCGTTTGTTAAGTTGTCTACCTTAAATAGGCAAGCACCCATATCTCCGGCTCCATGAGGCTCGAGAGACTGGTCCCGCTTAAACTTATGTTTACTAGGGTCCTTATTGTAATTTAGTATAACTTGAGGGGGGTTTATGTAAAAATAATTTTGTATAATTTTCAAAATACACCTCAAGTATTTTATTACCGTTTTAAGAGTTTTTGTGGATGTATATTTTATCAATGTGACATTTCTAGTGAATAAAACCTAATTTCATAATATATGATATTTATTTGTAATATTGGATTTGTATAGTATTTTCTTCTAAATGAGATATTTTTCTTGAATTTTGGAAATGTGGAATATTATAAATATTAAAAATAGATATTTTGATATTAATTACTTATATATATATTTATTAAAAATATAAGTTTTATTTATAACAGAAATTACATTTTCTAAAGAAAATTATATTTTAAATCTTTCGAGATCGTATGCTCCTTGCGGAGGTCTGCATCTCACTCTATTAAGCCCGAGAATTTGCGATAATCCGCACCATCCCGAACGGGTTTCCCAAATGGGTTGTAGAGGCGCAATTGAAAAGATTTGTTAAAATACACTTCTTGTAGAAAAATGTTTTATAAGTTGAAGGTAGTTATATGTAAAGTCGTGTTTTCCCAAATCCATGTTCTCAAATTCTATCGTGCTATGTTAGATATGAGTATTGTGAGGAGGTAGGTCATTACCTTGTGAGTTATCTAAAAGTATAAAGGTATTATAGAGTTTATATCGGAAACTAAAGTTTGTGGTATTTTAATGTAAAATTGCGATAAAAGATGCATATAACAATCTTTTATGATAAAACTTGTTAAAGATGTTTATTAATGTTTAATGAACAATATATGATGATATGAAGGTATCTTGATTAAGAAAAAATGTAGTTTTTAAAGAAAACCGAATCGGAAGTCGGACCAACTCCGCTTCCGTCGGGTTTTAGTTTTGAATGTTTATAGAATAGAGAAAAGAAGGATAAGTAGGGACTTACTAGATGATTGGATAGAGGAGAGAAAGAGGAAGAGGTGATAGTTACCAGTGCATCATTTCGTCGTCGAAAACTCCTTGAGTTATCGCCGGAAGTTCACCGGAGCTTCGCCTTTTGCTAACTCTACTTCCACAGAAAAGACTTGGGAATTTTCTTGAGAGTTTGGGTAGGGATTTAGGAGTGAGGAGGGGTGATTTGAGGGTGGTATTTATAGGAAAAATTAGGGTTTTAAGGTAGTGAAAGGGTGTATTAAAATTGTAATAAAAAATGGATTAAATGTGAGTTTTATGGTGTCCTGTAAATGTGCAGTAAAAACAAATAATACATGGGTTATGAGGGGGGTTCAAGAGTCGTCTGAGTTGAAGAAAATTTGGGTTTGGACCGAGTGGAACCGGCGGTGCCGGCTGAGTCAAGCCTTTCGCTGGCCCGAGTCGGGCGAGTCGGGGCTCGTCTTAGTGCCATGTGTCCCTGACACTTGGTCTAGCCCCGTGGACGCGTTTGTTTAGACTGTGACTCTTGATTTTACGGGTTGTACACGTGTAGACTATTAGTCATCTAAAACATTAAAAGAATTTTAAATAAAAAGAATGTATGGCTGATGGGATTTGAACTCTGGTGTTATGGTTCAACAGTGCAAGGTATTACCAATGAGCTACAAGCTCTTTCTTGCCGTTCAAAAGAAAATCAAACTTATAACTTGTGCTCAGGCTCAAGTACCCCTTTCTGTATTTTTGAAAAAAAAATTTGTACAGAAAGTTTAGGGTTGTTACACAATACATCTATATTATTATCTTGATTAAGGCGTGATATGGTCGCTACCTGGAGAGAGAGAGAAGAAAACACTTTGCGTATACTCTTGCAAGATTAGATTGGTTATTATTTTATCTAATCAGGATGGCTCCCACTATTTTTATCAAATCTTCCTTCAAACCTTAAAAGGTAAGACTAGCCGGGATTAATTACACCCTACAAGTTCGCTAACCGGTCAGCCAGGCCAGTGTCGGTACTTTGAGGGAGGTTTCCCGTGCTTTCGCACGGACCTAATTAAAGTAAACCTCGTTTTTCCATAGGCATAACCCCATTGACACCTTTCTAGACACATAATGGGTTACCTAATTGTAAAATGCAAAACTCTCCCAGGAGTAACACTTACTCGCAGTGGGTATCGGGATCCAACTATCTCATAGAAGGTATGCAATCTCATTGCAAATTTCAACTCTTGAAATTCCCGATATGGTTTTTACCCCTTGTGACTTGTGACCTTAACTATGGTCAACAAATCATAAGCACTAGTCAAGTTCTACCCGTCATTTCATGATTAATTAGACCCACTCACATGACCCTTAACTATAGTCAACAAAGTAATATAAATGCCCTAATTAATCGCATCATATACTGTGTAGGAAGATATCACTTAGCTACCATACACCCTGCCTTAACTATGGTCAACAAACGTAGCACGAATACAAAGTACTCTACTTTCTAAAATGACGGAGGGTTGCGGATGGTTTTTATGAAAACCTTTAACACTTTGAACTTGATATCGTTGTAGAATCGAGTGATTTGAAAAGGAGTGGTTTAAGCTCCGCTTTTAAAATCGAGTTTTTCAAAATAAACTGTAACAACCCTTAAACTTTCTGTACAATTTTTTTTCAAAAATACAGAAAGGGGTACTTGAGCCTGGGCATAAGTTATAAGTTTGATTTGCTTTTGAACAACAAGAAGGAACTTGCAGCTCATTGGTAAGACCTTACACTGCTGAACCAAAGCACCAGAGTTCAAATCCCATCAGCCACACATTCTTTTTATTTAAAATTCTTTTAATCTTTTAGAAGCCCAAGAGTCTACACATGCACTATACGTAATAGGGTAAGTTACAGAATAAATAAAAGTGACCACGAGGCTAGACCAAGCGTTAGACATACGTGGCATCAAGACGAGCCCCGACTCGCCCGACTCGGGCCGGCGAAGCGCTTGAATCGGCCGGCGCCGCCAGATCAAATCGGTCCGATCCCTCTTTTTCTTGAACCCCCTACACCCTTTGGCCTATCCCACTCCCCCTGCACTGTTTAAATTATCTGCAATTAACCAGAGAATTAAAATACCCCCTTTTAATCCTTTTTAATGCAATTTAAATACAATTTTTATCACACCCTTTCACTATCCTAAACCCTAGATTTTTCCTATAAATACCACCCTCAAAATCACCCCCACTCATAAATCCCTGTCCAAACTCTAAAGAAAATTCCTAAGACTTTTTGTTTGCAAGTGGAGTTAGAAAAGGGCGAAGCTTCGAAGAACTTCCGACGACGATCCGAGAAGATTCCGATGACGAAAAGATGCACCGGCACCTTCTACCTCTTCCACCTTCTCCTTTCTAGTCAAATAACCTATAAGTCCCAAATTCTTCTTCTTTTCTATATTCTAAAAATATTCAAAACTAAAACTCGACGGAAGCGGAGTTAATCCGACTTTCGATTCGGGTTTTCTTTAAAAAGTTCTATTTTTTCTTAAACACAATAATCCCAAACTCTTATATCAAGACCATTAAACATTAACAAAGGCAATAGAACAAGTTTGACATCAAAATAATAATAATAGCATGTTTTATTCCGCTTTTACATTAAAATACCTTCATATTTCATTTCGAAATACTTGAATTTTGTAAACCGTATTACCTTAGAAAACTCATGAGGTAATGACCTACCTCCTCACAACACTCATATGTAATATAGCACGATGGAATTTGGGAACATAGATTTGGGAAAAATACGATTTTACACATAACTACCTCCGACTTATAAAAACCTTTTTCTACAAGATGTGTATTTTAACAGATCTTTGCAAATGCTCCTCTACAACCCATTTCGGGGAACCCGTTCGGGATGGTGCAGATTATCGTACATCCTCGGGCTTATTAGAGTGAGATGTAGACCTCCGCAAGGAATATACGATCTCGAAAGATTTAAAATACAATTTTCTTTAGAAAATATGATTTCTATTATAAATAAAACGTATATTTTTAATAAATAAATATATATGTAATTAATAACAAAATATCTATTTTTAATATTTATAATATTTCACATTTCCAAAATTCAAGAAGAATATCTCATTTACAAGAAAATACACTACTCCAATATGGGGTTGCCCCTACGGATAAAGGAATCCGTAGGGGCAACTTTTTATTGCCCCTACGGATTAATCCGTAAGTCCACATGCTTGTCCCCACGGTTCTCAACGTTTTAATTTAAAAATATTTAATCGTAATTTGATGTTTGGCCCTACGGAGCCGCAAACAAAGGACCTACGGGGAAGTCCGTAGGGGCATGTATATGGGTTAATAATAAAAAAAAGGCACAGAAAAGCCCTCACCATTCCCAAAAATTCTTTCTCTCATTCTCCCGCAGCTCACGATCGATCGTTCCCGCACCTCGATCCCAAGCCTCGTCGCCGATTGCGTCCTCATCCGCCCGCCACCGCCCTCGATCGTAGGTCATAACCTCCTCGTCGATTTCCTCGTCGCCACCACACTTGACTCGTCGCCGATTGCGTCATCGACTACCGGCCTCCTCCGTCGTCTCCTCCACCGCCCTACAGGTTAGTAAATCTCTAATTTTTACTTCTAATTTAATGCTTTTATTTCCCTCTTTTGATGATGTTAGGGCTAGGGTTCAGGGTTTAGGGTTCGGGTAGGGGTGAGGGTTAGGGTTAGGCATCGGGTCAGTTTAGCTTAGGGTTAAGGTTAGGGTTAAGGTTTGGTTGGGGTTGGGGTTGGGGTTGGGGTTAGGGTTAGGGTTCGGTTGGGGTTGGGGTTAGGGTTAGGGTTAGGGTTCGGTTGGGGTTGGGGTTCGGTTGGGGTTGGGGTTGGGGTTAATTAGTTGGCCTTAGGGTTATGGTAATTAGGGTTAGGGTTAGGGTCAGGGTTAGGGTTAGAGGCTAGGGTTAATTTGAGTTAATTTGGGTTAATTAGTGATAATTTGAAAGGGTTAGGGTGTTGATTAGGGTTAATTTGGGTAAATTTGGTTAAATTTGGGTTGATTAGGGATAATTTGTGTTAGGGTAATGATTATGGTTAATTGTGGTTAATTAGGTTAATTTGGGTTATTTAGGTTTGTGGTGCACTAGTTTATTTAGTAAGATACACTAGTTCATTGCAGTAGGATACTCGATGATAACGTAAACGTACAACTTTACCGTAAACGCAAGAAAAATTTAACCTAAACTTGAAATTTCGAACCCTTAATAACGAAACGTAAACGTAAAACCTATTCATGTTAAATGTTCAAGTTAAAACCAATATATGATACTCGATGATAATATGAAACTTTCATATTCTCATCGATACTCATATATAAAACTCAAAGCGCCACTTAGTCCCCGTCTATCGGTTAACATACGTTCTATGTTCGTCGTGGCATAGAACTATACGAAGGTTATTAAATATCGGACGGTATAGCTCGGTACTAACAACCGTCGTGTAGTCTATGTGACGAGAAGATTCAATTGTATGATAACCGATAAATTTGTCCCGTGTGGACAAGTTAGGAATGTATAAAGCAAACACCTGCATTCACTTGTGTTTTCATCCGTTTTGAGATATTTCGTCGGTACTTTTCCGCTGGTTCTCCGTGTACAAAGATAGATTAGATATTCATTTCAACGTTGTTTCACAGCTTTGAAATGATTATCTATTCTATTACAGTGTACTCGGAGAACAGTAGGGAGGTGCTGCCGAAATGAGTCATCCAAGAGATTCACCGGCATGGAAGGATTTCGATAGGAGGCACGCGATATTCAGTAGCGATCTCGCAATTTCAGGCTCGGAATGGCTAGTGATGGCTTCTGCCCATTCAACTATATGGCTGGAAGCCACAGCACATGGCCCGTTGTAATGATAATTTATAATCTGTCGTCTTGGTTGGCTATGGACCAATTATATTTTATGATGCCTCTTCTTATCGACGGACCAAACTCACCGGGAAACAATATCGACGTCTATCTCCGACCTCTGATCGAGGAGTTAAAATCTTTGTTCATTGATGGTGTAGAGAGTTACAATGCAAACATAAATACAACCTTCATACTGTGTGCGGCTTTAATATGGACAATTAATGACTTTCCTGCGTATGGAATGCTATCAGGTTAGTTCGTACATGGTCACAAAGCATGTCCTCATTGCCATCAACATACAACATCGAAATTCTTGAATTTTAACAGGAAGGTTTGTTATTGCGGCCATCGACGTTTCCTGCCTCTAGACCACCCCTACAGATTAGACGCTGTTCACTTTGATGGTCATCAGGAGTTTCTTGGACCTCCAGCCCCATTGTCCAAAGAGGACGTGACTGCTCAGTGAGATAGTTACAATAATGTGACCTTCGGGATGGATCCGACAAAACTGGTCAAACCACCATTCTGAAACAAGTTAAGCATTTTCTTCGAGCTTCCGTACTAGTTAACAAATTTAGTGTGTCATTGCCTGGACGTCATACATATAGAGAAGGGAGTATCCGAGCACATACTCAACTTGCTTATTTGTAAAGACGGGAAATCGAAAGACAACCTCAATACTCGGATGGATCTATAGGACTGGAAAATTAGAAGTGAATTGCATCCTAAACCGGTAGCGGGTAAACTAGGAAAGTTTGTATTTCCCAATGCCGCTTATCATATGTCACAACCGGAGAAGAAATGATTCCTGCAGGTGTTGCATGATTTGAAAGTTCCCACAGGTTTCTCAGGATCATTCAGCAAGAAGATAAAAATTTTGAAAGGCAAGATCGATGGGCTGAAAAGTCATGATCACCATGTTATCGTGGAGCACCTTCTCCCATTAGCCCTTAGGACTTCCCTCCCTGAATCGGTTGGTCTAGTAATCAACGGCCTATGTTGTTTTTTCAGAGAGTTATGCGCTAAAGCACTGGATGTTGTGACGCTGGAGAAACTAGAAAATTTTACTGCATTGATACTTTGCAAGTTTGAGCATATTTTCCCACCGTCATTCTTCGATATCTAATACACCTGATGGTTCATCTTGCAACTGAGTCTAAGTTAGCCGGACCGGTACAATATCGATGGATGTATCCCGTCGAGAGGTACATGGAATTTTTCATTTCGCGCAATTTTTAAAATTATTGTTGTCCTGTATTCACGTATTTATTTATTCAATATATTTTCTTTAGGCACCTCTACACTTAAAAAGTATATACGCAATAGAAATCGACCAGAGGGTTCTATCATGTAAGGTTATCTTCTAGATGAAGTAACCACATTTTGTTCCCGCTATCTGGATGAGAATATTGAGACGAGACTTAACCGGCCTCGAAGAATTCAAGATGGGCCATATGGTAAAGCCGATTATAAGAGGGTAGATACTATGTTTATCAACAAGATATACCGGTTTATCTTGCTCAATAGCGCATGTCTTGAAAAAATTAGAGAGTAAGTTTTTTTGGATTAATTGTTATATTTGTGTTTGTGTGTGTACGAAATGATATAATATTAATGTCGTAATTTATTTTCGAGAACATAATTCATTTTAACGAGGTATGTGAGGGACATCATGATTAGAATGATGAACGATTGGAAAAATATCATCAGGATAATTTTTGTGATTGGGTTGCAGATCATGTAAGTTATTCGAATAACATGTTATTGCTATCAGTTTTAATCTAAACTTATATCGTTATGTATTTGTCGTAAAATTTGTTTTGTTACATCCACGATCCAAACTTGTCTGCATCATTAGAGAGTGATTCAAGATGTTTAGCTCAATTTCTTAGTATGGAGGTTCCATATTATAAAGGATTCGGTGTTCTTGGATACAAATTCGAAGTTAAGGACATAGAAATATCTAGAACCACACAGAATAGTGGGATTGCGACGGTATGATCGGATGGTGTGATTTATTATGGATACTTAAATTGTATACTCGGCATCCAATATCTCGGACGATCAGAACCCTTTTATATATTTCAGTGTACTTGGTACGATACGTGAACCGATACGGATAAGTGGAGAAGCAATCTCAGGACTTAGAAAAATGAATATGGATTGACCAGTATGAACACACTTCGATTTTACGGTCAGGAAGATCCATTTATCTTTCCGAACCAAGCGTTCCAAGTATACTACTCACAGTGTTTGAAGCATCCGGGATGGAGTGTCGTATGCCGTTGGAAACCCAGGGATGTCTACGATGTCTCAGAATTCGAGGACATCGATGAGGATGAAGAAGAGAGAAGACTTACAGTGCTCCGACTGTCTGTTTCGAAAGACGGGTTGTCTTCGGCTGATCATGAAGTTACGTGGGTTAGAAATGATATCGATGATGAAATCCAAGTAGATATGTCTAATGCGCCCACGAAACGAAAAAGGTTATCAGTAATGTTATATTATTACTTCACATTTTACGATCTATATATATATAGTCAATGCTTGTAATGATTGTTTAATGCGTCCATGAACCGTTTTATCTAGATTTGATGACGATGACGGGAGCAGCGAGGGGCGTCAGGAGCTCCAGCCGCGGCACCGGCAGAGGCAGAGGCAGAGGCAGAGGCAGAGCGGTTCTGCCGCCCGCAGAGCTGCGTAGGGAGCTTCAGAGGGCCGGTCTTGCACCCTGATCGGAGACCCCTTCGGATGCCTCCTTCCGTGTGTACTTTGCCACACCTCCAGATATATTGCACGCATATTCATTTTAAATGTAATATTATAGATATACATGCATGTTCATGTCAAAATTACTTACATTGTCAATGTTTGATTGTCTAGCTGTTGGTGATGCGTCCACATCAGGGACAGAGGCCACTCCCGCACCTCCAGGTATGTTTATATATCATATAGTGCATGTATATTGATTTAGAATGCTATATCATAAATATACATACATTCTTTTTGCTCTTACGTACTTACATCTTGGGCTGTAGGTGGTGCCTTCACATCTCCGGCAGAGCCCACCACCGCACCTGCGGGTATGTTTATATATTCTATAGTGTATACATGTTTACATGTTGATTTAGAATGTTATATTATTGATATACACATTCTTTTTGCAATTACTTATATAGCTGATACTTGATTGTCTAATTATAGGTGGTGCGTCCTCGTCTGGTGCAGGGACCACTCCCGTCACTTCCATACCCTCCGCTCAGTCTGCAGGTTTGTATGAATAAATATAAAATATTTATTCATTTTACATATCCTTTAAGAATAAACATGAACTTCATATAATTTTATCGATGTTTATTTTCTAGTTGGAGATGCGTCCACGTCCGGGTCACCGGCTGTTCCTCACCGGAGGAACTATCGTCTGCTTGTGCTGCTGCCCGGGCCCAGGCTCATGCTTTAGTCGCCGGAGGTATATATCACACTTCAATTTTCGTTAAACCTTGATTTCTTAATACCACTTTGTCTTAATATTGATTGTCTTGATATTTCTTGTAGACGCAGGGCCTCCCCATCCCGAGAGGGGGACTCGAGGCATGAATCAGTCCCACAGGCTGAGGCCCGACAGAGCTAGGGGGAGGAAGCATCCCCCCTCTTTTTTACCCCTGATTATCACTATACCAGCGATTATGCCGAGAGGATCGGCCGGTATATGGGGGATGAGAGCCGCCTCGTGAAGAACTATCCACTTCACGTTGAGTAGGGCGACTAGCACCGATGCTCATTCGCCCTCTTCTGGGATCAGGCTCGTGTATTAATATATATTTTCATTTGATTTATCCAATATATTTATTATTAACACTTTCAATTTAATAACATTGTTTTTTTGTATTTTCAGTTGGATTACGATTTTAGCCTGTACCCGACCCTGATCACTCTGGGAGGGTGCTCGATTTTCACGCTCTGTACCATGGCCTGATGAAGAACATGCAATCGAAGGTCTGATACAATAGGAATGAGCATAAGATCGACTGCTATTCCCTGTGGATGGCGACCTCCGAGGCAGAGAGAGCGGCCCTCCTATATACTTCGGCCTTTGCGAGAGTCGACGTAGATACATGGCCTCTATCGTGCCAATATTTCGACTCTCAGCGCAAACAGGTATGTATTTTAAATGTAATTCATTGTTTAGTATATAATTTATTTTTTTGTGTTGCTTAATTAGAAAACTAAATCTGAATGTGTTGTGTAGAAACATGCCGATCAAAATAAAGAGAATAGGAAGTCGGCGAAGAGGGGTTGCCCCACTTATACAGGTGGCTCGAGAAATATTACTCGTGCCATGGAGTTATCGGTAAATTACAATAGACCGGCCTTTGTGATATAATGTAATATTAAGAGTTATTTTCTAATATATGTAAATTTTTGGCGAATTGCAGAGAGCTCAGACCCTAGCGCAGGGTGGTACACTGACCGTGCTGTCCGTGTATCTTGCCGTCAATGGCACCTTGACAGATCCGGCCACGGGCGAGCTTCAATACCCCGACACCGCTACCCAGGAGTATTACGTAAGTGTTAAAATTTATTCAACCCCTATTTGAAATTTTTGTTTTTAAAGGTTTAAATTTAAATGATATACTTATATTTTACTGGTTAATGTGGCTGTAGGAGCGGGTGGTTGAGTAGACGGAGGCATCGGGGATCGATTTTACTGGACAGAACGATCCGATGCTGCTGACTCTAGTCCTAGATGCTGCACACGGAGGGCACTACGGAGGTTGGGAGAGAGGCCGGGGATTGGGTCCTAGCAGGGCCCATATGAGGTTGGACTCCACTCCGGCGGTTACTTCCTCTATCTCCCGTGAGTGACGTTTCGAGCAAGAACTGGACACCCTGAAGGCCACCATTCAGGAGTTGAAGGAGATATTGGTATATATACTACTTAATAGTAAAATATTATGTCATATTATAGATAGCAACATATCCAATATTAGTACGTAGCCTGAGCTTATTTTGTTATAGACTTAGCTTTGATTAATCATACATACATAGAACTGTCTAATTAAAATAAACTAGGTTTTCCAAACTAGATATCCAAACGAGGCCTAAGTCCCTGAGTATACATAGATTGGGGTTTCGCAATAACCTGATAATGATACGAATTCGAATAATACACAGTTCTTACTCGTTTATTACACACAAAATTGAACAGACGCGACAGGGTACATCAGCTGAGCCTCCACATGCATCTCCTTCGGCTGCGGCTCCGCAATCCACTATCTCGGCTGCGGTTGTGCAGATAACTCCTATAGCTTCACAGCCCGCTCAGACTCCCGCAGCTGCGGCTCCGCAAGCCACTACCTCGGCGGCGGTTGCGCAGACCACTCCTACAGCTCCACAGCCCGCTCAGACTCCCGCACACTCCACGTTGCTCAAGATATTGACTCATGGTATATCCGAGGAGCAGGCGCGCCAGATTACGGCATTTATCAGAGGTGGAGCTGGACCAAGCTATGGTAGCTTTTTGATTCTTATATTTTAAACATGTATTTACTTATATGATACATATTGTATATATTTTGGACGATATTGATATTGGTGGTGTTTACGTGTTCATATTGATTTAGATTGATATCGTATTCTGCTTGTTGATTTCTTTTATATATTATGCGTGAGATGTTGATTATGAATACTGCGGTATATATTCTGCGTGTTGATTAATTTTATATATGATGTATATATTATTGTACACGGGGCGAGGAAAAAACAGGCATCCCCTTTTTAAAAGAAACCCTGATAATATGTCCCTACGGATTAAACCGTAGGGCCAACCCTTGTACCTACGGATTAATCTATAGGGTCCTACCTTGCCCCTACACATTTATCTGTAGGGGCAAAATATCAGGATACCTGATATTTTGCCCCTATGATCTCAGTAAGAGGGGTTATACTTGTCCCTATGGATTGGACCGTAGGGGCATAAACATGCCTCTACACAGGTATCCGTAGGGACAAAATATCAGGAAACATGATATTTTGCCCTTACACATCTGGACCTACGCATGTATCCGTAGGGGCAGCAATTTAGCCCTACAGAGTTATCCGTAGGGACAACTATTTTATTTTATAAACCGATAAATTAAATAACTTTTTTGTCCCTATAGTCTAATCCGTAGGGACATATGGACCTATGCATTAAGCCGTAGGGGTATGTTTAAAGCTAAGACTTGCACCTGCGGCGTTTGCACCTACGGCGTAATTTCATGCCCTACGGCTATAGCCGTAGGGGCAGTGGTTTGCTCCTACGCATTTATCCGTAGGGGCAACCCCTATTTGTACTAGTGATACCATACAATTCCAATATTATAAATAAATACCATATATTATAAAATTAGGTTTTATTCACTAGAAATGTCATATTGATCAAATATACATCCATGAAAACTATAAAGACGATAATAAAATACTTGAGGTGTATTTTAAAAATTATACAAAAATTATTTTACATAAAACCCCCTCAAGTTATACTAAATTACAATAAGGACCCTAGCAAACATAGGTTTAAGCGGGACCAGTCTCTTGAGCCTCAGGGAGCCGGAGATATGGGTGCTTGCCTATTTAAGGTAGACAACTTAATTAACGATGTTATCAATACGGTAATTGTCTTTGAAAAAGACACAGATCCTAACGTCCATGTACGGCAGTTACCGATAACACCAAAATCTAATTCAGGATTCAATTTCTTTTCTAATTGTCTGACTCAGACTGAGTCTCAATATAATAAATCTGACTTGAATATGATTCAAGCATCAAATTTTAATACAACATGGATCAATGAATCCGTCTATTCAATCTAATCAATCAATATTGACTGAGCCGAACCATGGATATACATCCATCTACATGATTCTCCAGTTATATCCATTTATTGATATCATGGTTTCGGCAAGTTATCCATCTATATACAATATACAATTCAAACAATACAAACAATACAATGAAGACATCACGTGGTTTATAAGGGGTAGACTGGTACGGAAGGTGTTAGAAGTGGCACAAGACTGTAACCATAATACACCTAACTTGAATTCAATTGCCGTTGTACCATGGCTGAACGGTTCCTTATGCTGCTTATACCTTAGTCCACGGGGAAAGTTGGACTCCTCTCGTATACACTGGCCTCTTCTATACCAAACTACAAACAACAGCGTTAACATTAAAAACAACATTATAACAATATACTCTCTATTCTGTCTATACCACTCTTGTCTCTTGCAGGACTTACCGAGCGATTTGTTCGCTGACGACATTCTCTTTCTTTTCCTTGGAATGTCGTTAGGTGATTTGGACTCACTGGAGATCGAGCCCACCAGCGAGAATTTGGACCAGCTAGCTTTCGACTCAGAGCTTTAGATTCCTTGTACACATTTACATTTTGTATTTTCCATTTCTGTTATGCCACTGTTTAGGCATTGCTTTCCTTTCCATGTATTTACTTTTCAGATGTATTGTAAAAATAATGTTAATAAATAAAGTTGTTGTTCATTTACATCCCGTCTCTTGTGCATTTTACTTATATTGCTTAGATACGCTTAGCGTGTTTACTTCTGAGTAAATACGTAGCAGTCTCGTCACGTCCTCTGCCGTATACTGGGAAGCAGGGCATGACAGGTTTTGTTGGTGGCCCATGCAGGTCAGAGCTGTATGGAACCCTACCATGCAGTTTAGTTCTGCGTGGACAACCTAAGCAATATAACACAAGAACCAACAACTAAAAAACATTCTTTACAATTCATACCCCTTGAATCTTCCAACTTCATATATTTTGAATCTATCCTGAACTAATTTTTTTTTCAAGGTTATGGATTCCCCAAACAATACCAACACGAATGTCAACAATACTCCCCCACCACTACCATTCACACCTGCCGTCGCTGTGCCGATCAACGAGCTGACGGTTCTGCTTGAGGCAATCCACAGCCTCCTGGAAGGACAGCAGCAGCATATTGCTATTCTCTTGAACCGTTCAGAAGCGGAAGCACCCGGAGTGAAGCAATTCCGGGCACTGCACCCCAAGAATTTTTTGGGAAAAGAGAGCCCTCTGGAAGCGGAGGAATTGGTTCAAAGCGTTGAAGATGACCTGGCAGCAGCACAAGTGCCAGAGATTGCTTGGGTTCGAGTTGAAAAGCTGCAGCTCACCGATAATGTATGGGTTTGGTGGAAGGCGGAAGAAAGCCGTCTTGACCAACCTATCGAATGGACGACTTTCCGTGACATGTTCGATGCAAAGTACTTCCCTGAGACTGCCCACTCTGATATGGAACAACAGTTCATCCATCTGCAACAAGGTTTGATGTGGAACAAATCTGTTGATGAGTATGATTCTGAGTTTACCATGCTCAGTAGGTAAGATATGTCTCAATGTTCGATTTTATATCACATACTACACAGCTAACACAAGACCGTAACTGGTTTGCGGCCCATCTCATACCGGTTGCTGAGATCAAAGCTAGAAGATTTCAGCAAGAGTTGGACCCGGAAATCCAAGCTGCATTAGCTACAGGGGATTTCCCAACCCATGATTTGGTTTTGAAGGCTGCCCGACGATATGAGGCAGTGGAAAAGAGAAAGGGCAGATCTCAATCTGCCGGAGTGAAGCGCCCTGTCAATCAGATGGCAGGAGGAGCCTCTTCAAGACCAACTGTTGAACCCAGGAGATCGGAAGAAATCAATAACCAGCCGATTCCATGTTTTTTCTTCTATTGCAAGAGGAATGGACACTTTTGGAAGGATTGTAGGCGCGCAAAAGGCCTGTGTCTAGTTTGTGGCGCATCCAATCACGGAATTGAAAATTGTCCTTATAGAAGCAACCCAGCTCACACACCCACTAACTACCCGCATCGGCCATCTATCCAGGCTCTTGCATCTCGTCTTGCACTCCTAGCTCCACCACCTGCACATCCTAATCACCAATTCCATCAGGCTCTGAGGAACATGCCTCGAGGGCAGAGAAACGTGCCCCAAGGACAGAGGAATGTGCCTCCAGTTAGGAGGAATGTACCACGGCGTCAGGTTTTCCTTTTAGCGGCTGAAGAAGCAGAGGCCGTAGAACAAGGTAAACCTGGTAATTTTCTCAACTCTTTTCAAATCTCTCGCATTCTTTCGTTCTCTCACATATTTTTTATACACTACCAATAGTTTTATCACCAAACTTTCCTTGAATCTGTTACACCTTCCTATTACAAACATCGATAACGAAATTTTTATAAGGAGGGTAGAATGTAACAACCTTAAACTTTCTGTACAATTTTTTTTCAAAAATACAGAAAGGGGTACTTGAGCCTTAGCACAAGTTATAAGCTTGATTTGCTTTTGAACAGCAAGAAGGAGCTTGTAGCTCATTGATAAGACCTTGCACTGCTAAACCAAAGCACCAGAGTTCATATCCCATCAGCCACACATTCTTTTTATTTCAATTTTTTTAACCTTTTAGAAGCCTAAGAGTCTACACGTGCACTACACGTAATAGGGTAAGTTACAGAATAAACAAACGTGACCACGAGGCTAGACCAAACGTCAGGGACACGTGGCATCAAGACGAGCCCCGACTCGCCCGACTCGGGCCGGCGAAGCGCTTGAATCGGCCGGTGCCGCCGGGTCAACTCGGTCCGATCCCAGTTTTTCTTGAACCTCCTGCACTCTTTGGCCTACCCCACTCCCCCTTTACTATTTAAATTCTCTGCAATTAACCAGAGAATTAAAATACCCTCTTTTAATCCTTTTTAATGCAATTTAAATACAATTTTTATCACACCTTTCACTATCCTAAACCCTAGATTTTTCCTATAAATACCACCCTCAAAATCATCCCCTCACTCACAAATCCCTGCCCAAACTCTTAAGAAAATTCCCAAGACTTTTTGTGTGCAAGTGGAGTTAGCAAAGGGCGAAACTCCGAAGAACTTTCGATGACGATCCGAGAAGATTCCGACGACGAAACGACATACCAGCACCTTCTACCTCTTCCTCCTTCTCCTTTCTAGTCAAATAACCCATAAGTCTCTAATTCTTCTTCTTTTCTTTGTTCTAAAAATATTCAAAACTAAAATCCGACGGAAGCGGAGTTAATCTGACTTCCGATTCGGTTTTTCCTTAAAAAATTCTATTTTTTCTTAAACACAATAACAACAAACTCTTATTTCATGACCATTAAACATTAACAAAAGCAATAGAACAAGTTTGACATCAAAATTATAATCGTAGCAAGTTTTATTCCGCTTTTACATTAAAATACCTTCATGTTTCATTTCGACATACTTGAACTTTGTAAACCGTATTACCTTAGAAAACTCACGAGGTAATGACCTATCTCCTCAAAACACTCATATGTAACATAGCACAATGGAGTTTGGGAACATACATTTGGGAAAAATACGATTTTACACATAACTATCTCCGACTTATAAAAACATTTTTCTACAAGATGCGTGTTTTAACAAATCTTTGCAAATGCGCCTCTACAACCCATTTCGGGAAACCCGTTCGGGATGGTGCGGATTTTCGCACATCTTCGGGCTTAGTAGAGTGAGATGCAGACCTCCGCAAGGAGCATACGATCTCGAAAGATTTAAAATACAATTTTTCTTTAGAAAATATGATTTCTATTATAAATAAAACATATATTTTTAATAAATAAATATATATGTAATTAATATCAAAATATCTATTTTTAATATTTATAATATTCCACATTTCCAAAATTCAAGAAAAACATCTCATTTACAAGAAAATACCATACAATTTCAATATTACAAATAAATACCATATATTATGAAATTAGGTTTTATTCACTAGAAATGTTATATTGATCAAATATACATCCATGAAAACTCTAAAGACGATAATAAAATACTTGAGGTGTATTTTGAAAATTATACAAAAATTATTTTACATAAAACCCCCTCAAGTTATACTAAATTACAATAAGGACCTTAGTAAAAATAGCTTTAAGCGGGACCAGTCTCTTGAGCCTCAGGGAGCTGGAGATATGGGTGCTTACCTATTTAAGGTACACAACTTAACAAACGATGTTATTAATACGGTAATTGTCTTTGAAAAAGACACAAATCCTGCCGTCCATATGCAGCAGTTACCGATAACACCAAAACCTAATTCAGAATTCAATTTCTTTTCTAATTGTCCGACTCGGACTGAGTCTCAATATAAAAAATCTGACTTGAATATGATTCAAGTATCAAATTTCAATACAACATGGATCTATGAATCCGTCTATTCAATCTAATCAATCTATATTGACTGAGCCGAACCATGGATATACATCCATCTACATGATTCTCCAGTTATATCCATTTATTGATATCATGGTTTCGGCAAGTCATCCATCTATATACAATATACAATTCAAACAATACAATCAAGATATCGCGGGGTTTATAAGGGGTAGACTGGTACGGAAGGTGTTAGAAGTGTCACGAGACTGTAACCATAATACACCTAACCTGAATTCAATTGCCATTGTACCGTGGCTGAACGGTTCCTTGTGCTCCTTATACCTTAGTCCACGGGGAAAGTTGGACTCCTCTCATATATACTGGCCTTTTCTGTACCAAGCTACAAACAACAACGTTAACATTAAATACAAAATTATAACAATATACTCTCCATTCTGTCTATTCCATTCTTATTTATTTGCGGGACTTACCGAGCAATTTGTTCACTGACGACATTCTCTTTCTTTTCTTTGGAATATCGTCAGGTGATTTGGATTCACTGGAGATCGGGCCCACCAGCGAGGATTTGGACTAGCTAGCTTTCGACCTAGAGCTTTAGATTCCTTGTACACATTTACATTCTGTATTTTCCATTTCTGTTATGTCACTGTTTAGGCATTGCTTTCTTTTTATGTATTTACTTTTCAGATGTATTGCAAAAAGAATGTTAATAAATAAAGTTGTTCATTTACATCCGGTCTCTTGTGCATTTTACTTATATTGCTTAGATAAGCTTAGCGTGTTTACTTCTGAATAAATACGTAGCGGCCTCGTCACGTCTTCTGTCATATACTGGGAAGCGGGGTGTGACATAAACCGAGTGGGTGTAGCATCTGTTGACTTTTGCTAAAGAGGTCATTCCTAGTGAAGGGATCTCGGCTCTTTCCTCATCGAATGAGGTGCTGGATATTCATAAAGGAATACCGCTATGCAAAGCAAGAACTAGAGCTACCAGTTTTGAAAATTTGATTCCACAACATCATTAGGTTTCTTTCCTTTTCATTAATCTTATTAATGAAGTCCCATCATTTATGCTTCCTAAGCATCACAGATAAAGAAACGAAAATACTTATACAACGTACTCTTATGTCATCCGCATTCGTCACGGGGTCCCGTCATGCACCGTTAGATTAGATAACTAACAGCAGAGCGGGGGCAGGACTGGCGCGGATGCAAAACATAAGCAACGTTTATTATATATCATATATATAATATAAAGGATTCGCCTCAGGCAGTCATATGTTCTCATCACAGAATATTACAGCAGAAGTCAACATATGAAATATTGGATATACTAGGATGTCCGTGTTTTAAATTAATCCAGTAAAAAACATGGATTCCACGGTCATGATGAATAGCCAAACCCACATCTCTAGACCCCTACAAAAGCGGCAAGCAACCCTACCAATTCTAGAGTTAGGAGACTCGGTCTCGACTCCTCGAGATGCTCTCCCACTGGACTCTAGAACCCGGTTACTTGTGCTCCTCATCTTGGGTTTATCGTAATGCGGAAAATTAAATAATATACATCAATGGTGACATCATCCTCAACCCAGAAGTGTCCCAATAAAAGAATATTACCTACAGTTTTTACATGAATGAAAATGAAAAACTCTCATCTCACGCAAAAACCACCGGCTATTCAAACACGACGATCCAATATAACACATCACAGCAACACATAATATCACATGTCATCAACATAAGTAAATATGTGTATACCAATTGTCGTTGACATATAGCAACGAAACCGCCGATACACTAGATATTACACTTACGATCGCAGAAAAGAAAGTGAAAACTATAATAATTGGAATCCGCAACCACCTTAGACATCATAAACCCGAAATATCATATACTTCGGATTTCATGCCTAACCATATGAATTCCTTGGACATCATAAACCCGGAATATCTCATATTCCGAATTTCATGCCTAATCTTATAAACCCCTCATTTTAGTCTCAATATTGAAAATACTTTTCAATAACCAGTCGAGTAATTCAACAAGATTCCCGACAACCTAATCGAATGCTCGTTGGAAACTTTAGTAGACGGCCGCGCCCCCGATATCGTCGACGAAGTGCACTTAGGCGGAACATCACGGTCGCGAGCACTCAGGAGGATGCTTTTGGCAACGGGGTTCTCCTACATTCATTTGGTCGGGGCTTTGGGGCGTGGCTATCTAGTAATGTTACCCGGCGAGTATCCGCGTACACTACGTGATTGCGACAGAGTTTTGATCCATATCAAAACCCCGTGGCAACCGATCAAATGAGACTAAATTGCTAGGTTTACAAAATTCAAACTAGTTTTTACAAAACTAATTATTGTGGATTCCAAATATTGTATCACATTTCAATATCAAACCCGAAACGATGTTAAAATACGACTACGAAGCACTCCGTATTGCCACTACAGAAAGATAACATCACATGCAATCTTGGCAAAAACAAACATAACCTGAAACCCTAAAACCATGAGATCAGAACACCACAAAAATTTCAATATTTTTGGCTACAGGAAAAAAGGTGAGGCCGGTTTTTTGGACAATTTGGCCGGCCATTTTTTTTGTTTTGCCTCAAATTTTTCTGGTGTTCTGGATACATCATAACTAGATTTCTGCACTTGTTTAAAAATTTTTTAGAGGACTTGAAAAATTCGATAGAAACTAAGGTTTCGGATTCCAGGTTTTGGAGTTGTTTCGGTTTCGTAATTCTAACACATCATATAATTCTCTAGTTTGGCTCTGATACCACTGCTGGGTTCCTCAGTACTCTCACTAGGTTTTATAAGGCATCGGGTATGCAATTTTAAAAAAACTGGAGAGCAAAGTAACTCAAACAAATGATCTAACTAGAGAATTATGGTTAAACAATACAAGTAAACAACTTTACTCTAAGTGAACAAGGAATACAACCTTTGTAGACCGGTGCTTCACTTCTAAAGCTCTGTGTAGTAGTCTCTTAGCTCTAAGTGGTGGTCTCCCGGACTCTCGTTAGGCTCCACTAGGCGAAAGGAACAAGCTTGCTTAAAGATCTTCGAGGCCGAAAATGATCTACGTTGAAGAATCTCTAACTCAAGCTACCTCTTCACTAATTGATGAACTAGTGAAGAAAAAACCTATACTAAATGGTTAGTTTGGTATAGATTGATGAAGTAGGAATTTTTCTTACTTTAGAATTATTTTTCTCAATTTTTTTCTTCACCTCAAGAAAACCTAGAGAGCTCAATGGAGATGAAGAATATGAAGTCTAGAATAGAATGAGAGTGAAGTGACAACCATGGGTAAGAAATATCATATATTATCATTATAGAGACTTAACCATGGCTAAAGATAATAGTTGGGTTAATAAATATCTAAAGTAAGACAAAATTTGTAGACTAAGTCAATGGTTCCCATAAACTTCTCCAAGCTTCACAAACCATGCCATTTCCACCTAATTTTGTTTATACTTTAAATAATTAATCACCCTAATTATCTATGGTATGGTATGAGTCTCATACACCCATGTTTAATATATCATCAAGCATGACACAAAGAAATAATACATTAATATATATCACATATATATTAAATGTACAATGAGAAACGAAAATCTTAAGTGAGCTAATATTAGTTAATATATATTAATATATCAAATTTATAATTATATATTAAATTATTAAATCAACACTTGATTTAATAACACGGCTGTATCGCATACAACCGACTAATATCATATATATCAACTTATCGAATCAACACTTGATTCAATAATCCGGTTATATCACATATAACCGACCGATATCATATATCGCAAGATAAGAATATGGTATCACATACACGTATTAATCTTGGTCCAGCACATATCATATATGTGCCCTACTTCGTTTCGCTTGAGCTAGGAAACCTCTGTATAGGACTCTAAATACTCGTCAATACGCCGGCAGTAGGTAATGATCATATCAGTTACCCACAAGCCGTCAGCGGTACTAGCTGGACGTAACGGCTACCCGGGTATTGAGTGATCAGAAGATCAACAAGCAAGCCTGCTCATATTCCTGTGAATCCAATAAGTAACACTACCGTACATTTCGATCTCTTCGTCTGATATGTCGCATATCTAGTCTCGGAATGGTAAACGTCAAACCTCAATAACTTGATAAGTTATGCCGATGTGGGTCGAGAAACTACTGATAACACTTACCAGTAAATCTCAGTATCAGCCCTGGCCAGGGAATTCCTGTTATAGCCAATCGAGCACAGCGCAACATCAACCCCCAATACCGGGAGAGACGAAACCCCTCCTATCGCTCATTGCTTCCATGTGACTCGGGACTGTACCCAAAAACCACCATTTTGCACGCTCTCTTGAATGTGGTAAGGTGGAACTCAAAGCACAGTGGGAATTACACAAGACTCTATGATGATCTCGGGTCTACAGACTAACCTGTACTAGTGTCACTAGAGAACTGCTATCTGACATTAGGTATAATACCATCTAGGTGTTCTCGGCGAGTCCTGTTCAGTGTACCCAGTCTCCACTGAGCACCCGTATACCATCTTTGATCTCAAACACCAATGGATATGGGATCATCCATCGCCCATCAAATGGGTCAAAAAGCGTATACGCTAGTTTTCTCTGGAATATCGATGCCCCGTCTCGATACACCCTCGACTAGGAACAATTAGAGGATGGACTTATGGACTACCTTAGCCCTACTAGTATGATCTCCATCATAGTCTCGGTAGTCGAGTAAACATCCTAAGGGTTTTATCAACATGTAACAGAGAGACAATACAAGTATACATGTTAAGATAAAGAGTAACCAGATAGCATACTATCATGTCGAGCAAGAAAGTCCTCCTTATATATGTCTAAGCATCCACTATAATATACAATCATGTACAATAATGGCCTCTAGGGCATACATACAACTAACACTATACGCACGCCACATCACTTTTTGCATCGGCAGGCACCTTCGTTGCGGGACTCTAAACACCTGTCAATAGGCTGGCATTAAGCTATACAGGATCACATCCGATCGAATTTAAACACTTTCAGATCTAATCTCCTAATGGGATAACCCACAAGCATGTTAGTGGCACTAGTTGTATATAACGACTACCCAGGTACGATCAAGATAAAGACAGGTCGACGTGCGAAGTCATCTGGACCCGACAAAGTTTATAAGTGACAGCCACCGTACAGTCTAGTTTTTTCGTCTAAGAGTATCACATATCGGGTCTAGGGTTTGGAATCTGTCAGACCCTAATAACTCGATAAGTCATGCGACAGAGGACTCATAACCAACCGGAGATATAACTGATAATACTTTTTAGTTTATCTCCACTGTGGTGGCCACCGACTTATGATTGTAGTCATGTTCTGCACAGCACAACATCAGCTCCTTATACCGGGAGAGACGAATCCGCTCGACCTCTCACTGCCTCCACATGCTCCGGGACTATACCCAACAAAAAACTGTTTGCACTACTCTTTTGAGCCGTGGTATGGTAGAAGTCTATGTATAGTGGGAACACACATGAGACATTATGGCGATCTCAGGTCCAAGGGACTACCCTGTACTCATGTCACCAGAGAACCGCTATCTGGCATTGGTATATTACCAACTAGGAGTTCTCGGTGAGTCCGTCCAGTGTAACTCATCCAATGAGCACCTGTATACAATCCTCGGGGTCAAACACCAATAGCTATGGGACCAGCTATTGCCCTCCAACCGGGTCAAGAAACGTACACACTAGCCTAAAATGGAGTACCGATACCCAGTCTTGATACTCCTACGGCTAGGGACATCTACCCAGGCCCCACTAGTATGATCTGCATCATCATCCTGGTAGTCAAGAAAAATCCTAAGGGCTTTATCTCATGTCTAAACGAAACATGATAAAGAATAAAACGCATCACATGAAAGATAAAAACAAACTAGATAGCATACTATCATCTCGAGTAAGACTATTCTCCGTATAGGTCCTCCTTCAATTACGTAATTGCCATCTTGCAATAAAATAATTGCCTTGAGAGCACTATATCCAACAATATCCCACTTGCACTTAACGCTAATTATTGCAGCATCGCATACCTAACTTCTGTAGTAACAGTTTTGCAAACTGTGTTTGAGAACTAGCCTCAATGAGTGGATTCGACACAACGCTTCTCTCTGTTTCTTCCTGTATTTCAATTTTGCGGAGATCAAATATCTCTCGAACTGAGCGATACATGCTTTAGTATTTTCCTGGATAGACAATGGAATCATGTTCATAAATGAACAATTATATTCGGTGAATTCTCAGGCAGTATCTTTTGCTGATTCACAATCAGCATCTAGCGCCTCGACTACCTCAGTATTTGTCTTGGAACTACTTCCAATATACTGCTCCTCAGAAGAGGTTAAACTGTATAACTCATAACAGACATTCTGTCGTCCTTGTCACTGTTCTCTGCCGAAAGACGCGACCGGGACGTTGGGACGTCCGACCTGAATTTCGAGGGCAGATGCTATTTGGTGCTATCCGTCCATCTCTCCGAAGATGCCAAGTTGATTTATGGCACCATGTATCGAAGGTTTAAACGGATGCGGCCGATGTAGCAGACTTCGACAGATTGCCCCTCGTTGAGGGGTTTTTGATTGTGGGGATGCTCTTCTCTGCAGACGCAAGCCCCTGCAGTTAATTACACCACCGCATCGCGGTAACCACTTTCTTCTTCTCCAGACGGTCACTTCGTGTCGTGTGTGTTTGTTTTGTTTTTGGTTTCCCGTGGATTGTATACGGAGACTAATTTATGTTGTCGCCCGTAGGGTGTGGATTAGTCCAAATCCATATTTTCTTAGATTTAGGTTTTGGTTTGGATTTAAGGATACGTTAGTCTCATTTGAGACTAAGATCAACTTAAACGTTTGTTAAGGATACGTTAGTCTAATTTTAGACTAAGATCAACTTAACAGGATATTAAGGATTCGTTAGTCTAACTTTAAACTAAGATCAACTTAACAGGATCATTTAGATCCAACAAAAGAGCATTTGGGCTCTATTATTTTAGTTTAGGGATATTGCGGTCCATAATTAGTTTAAGGACATCACGATCCATGGAGTTTAAGGACATCATAGTCCATAGTAGTTTAAAGACGTCATAGTCTGTAAAGTTTAAGGACATCATAGTCCATGAGTTTAAGGACCCCACAGTCCGTGAAATTTCTGGTTGTTGGGGCCCGTCGCCTCTCTGAAGACGTTGAAAGATTACAACGACAAATATCAAAGGAGTGAAGAGATGTACCCTTGAACCAATATTGGTTGGGGGATCTGTAGTCCAATTTGGGACTAAGATTAAACATTTATGAGCATATGGGCTCAATTGATCTGAAGTAGAGATCTGTGGACAACTTGGGCTCGGCCCATTCAGTTAAAATGCTGAACATTTAGCAATGCTGAGCATTGGTTTGGATTCTGACAGCCTTTTTGTCTTTTATTGGGTGCTGAGCATTTATTATAGCTCTGGGGCTTTGTTATTTAAAGAACAATTTATGTTCATTTAGCGCATACATTAGAAGCATATGGTGCGCTTGGCGCCAGTCAATGAGCACATTGCGCTTATGGTGAAATAGCGCACACGTGAGGAGCACGTGGCGCGCTTGGCGCTGAGCGCCAGACAATGAGCGCGGTGCGCTTCTGGTGAAGTAGCGCACACGTGAGGATCACGTGGCGTGCTTGGCGCTGAGCGCCAGACAATGAGCACATTGCGCTTCTGGTGAAATTTGGAGCGCTAAGGCTCTGCAACGCCATGCGTTAAATTTGGAGTGCTGAAGCGCTTCTTTTGATTGGAGCGCTATGGCTCTTTTTTTCTGGCAGCTTTGCGCCCTGAGAATTAAATTCACTTTCTTATAAGAGACTTTGTCTCATGGATTTAAGAACAAAGTTCTTATTATTTTTTTTATAGGAGATATTTCAGTCTCTTATATTTTTTGATGAAAAGCTTTGCCTTTTTGGATCTGTGATCCCAAGAGAATTGAATTATTCTCCCCCCTTTTATAATGAGATATTATAATCTCTGAAAGACAATTTGTCTTATAGATCTATGATCTGAAGAAGATTAAGTTTTTCCTCTTATTTTTTATGATGAGATACTTTGATCTCTGTTATGAAAAGACCTTCGTCTTATGGATCTATGATCTTAGAAAAAGAAGTAAATTCTTCTTTTATATGAGATGATTTCATCTCTCTGTTCTCTTTTTACTTTTAAGAAAATCTTCTTCTTCTGAGAGCTTGCTCTTTGTCTTTGAAATTTCTCAAAGTTTAGGGGAGGTCCTCTTTTTTAGACTAGAAGTCTTAGGGCCTTTTTATAGGGCAAGGCTGATTTGTTCAATCAGTTGAAGAGATCTTTTCCCTAATTGATTTGGGGATGTTTCCCCCGTTGGATCTTTGATCCTAGGGCTTCTGATTTACAGAAGGCAATCTTCTTGTTTTTTAACAAGATTGGGAATTGTTTCCCCACACATAATTTATTCTGTATTTTAGTGATTTTTAATTACCATTGGATCATTGATCTGACGGTGCTCTGATTTAATGAACAAAATCTTTTTTTGTTTGGAAAGATTATAAGGAATGTTTTCTTAATAGAATTTTATTCTTGTCAACTGATGATTTTTAATCATGTTCGTTGGATCTTTGATCCAACGGTTGGAAATATTTAGTTCCAGCGCTAGCGCTCTTGTGATGCGCTGCTTAGAGTGCAGCGCACTTAGCTCTAGCGCTTACATGTTTTGTACGTGGTGCGCTGCAGCGCTCTTAGCGCTAGCGCTCATGTGCTTTGCACGTGAGTGCTGCCTCAGAGTCATTGACTCTCAGCGCTGGCGCTGTTATGAAGCGCTGCTTCATTTCAAAATTTGAAATTTGAACAGAGCTTTGCTCTGATTGGGAGAAACAAATGCCTTCCCTACCGTTGCGCTCACGTGGCTCACACGTGAGTGCAGCGGTGGCAGCATCTGCGCCCTTAGATCAACTTAGAAGTTGAAACGGCTCTCAGTGCCTATAAATAGGACCCTTGGCCCTTTAAGATGATCTCTGTTCATCTTCTTACTTTTTTCTGAGAATTATTTCTCCTTCAGAGCACAGCTCTTCGTCTTAAGAATTTTCTTAGGGACAAAACTCTGTCAAAAATTTAGGTAAAGATTAAATCTTTCTAGGGTTTCACCCATTAACAGAGCTTTGCCCTTTTCAAATCATATAGATTTTTATGGTTTCTCAATAGAGCTTTGCTCTTCATAGATATAAAGAGATCTTTCTTAGGGTTTCTTAACCCATTAACAGAGCTTTGCTCATTTCAAATAATATAGATTTGTTAATCTTTCATGAAAACTCTTAGAGTTCGTTCATAGGTCTTGAAGATCTCGGAATTTTTGATTCATTAAAAAGATTTTCTTTAAATTTTCCGATGGGTTACCCCATTTTCCTCGCAGAGCATGACTCTTAGAATTCTCGGGGAATTTTCTTTTATTCCCCTCATAATTGATTTTGACAGGTGTCACTCCTGTCTGCAGAGCATTCCTCTCGAGGAGTTTAACTCCTCGGCCCAAGGAGCCTCTCATTAAATGAGAAATCCTTTTAGGATTCCCTCCTTAATTGTACAAAATTAAATTCGTTGGGTATTTTAATCAGTACTTGTTTTCTTCATGAGGATATCAAGAGTTGTTTGAATCCCCGTGTTTTTTTCAATAAGCTTTTTCAATCTGTCCACTAACTTTCACTGATTTTCTTTTTCAGACGTTATGGCCGCTCATCTGTATGATCCCGATGAGATTATTTCTTACGGAGACATCCGTTCACTAGGCCGCTGCCAGAACCAAGAGTTCACAAATGCTCAGTGCGCCGAAATCATGCGCCGCTCTGATGAATACAATGGTCGACTGCTTCCTCATCGTTCTGCTCTTTTAAAGCTCATTGTGAGAGCGATCTGGGGAGCACTTCTTTTATTTTATCAAGGCATGCTGCTTAAGGCATTGGATGATACCGAAGACAAAGTGCACTCGGTGTATCTGATGGGCCTGATTTCAAAGAAAAGGCGAGACAATCTTGTTGATATTCTGCATCAAACTTTTCAACAGGCGACGATAATCGCTGCTTATCGAAGGGTAGAGGACATCAGCGAGGACTCACCCTGACGCTTGTGATCGTGAGAGGAAGCACACGAGAATAGTCTGAGAGGCCCGAAATATTTTAGATGGCCTTACTTTTGAATTTCTCAATCCATATCTTGGATTTGATGTCTTGCCATTGTAATCATTTTAATGATGTTTTTATTTACTGTTTTCATCGCTGTACGAACCTTTTAAAGTATGAATAGCAAATTCCTCATTTTCGTCTGTTTATTTTATGCACTAAATCTTTTGCAAACACATGAGTAGGTACACTTTGAATGCTTAAACGGATGCGAATCAAACGTTCTTTTTACTGTCTTGCATAATATGTGATTGACGTCTGTAGGTTATGCCTTTCTGTTTTGACTTGGCGCAGAGCAGTTGACGTACTCGTGAGCAGCATCTCGATTTCAACGGCCTGTAATTTTGGCAAGTGTGTCTTGTAGATAGTATGTAGCTGTTCATATTGGACTCTTTGCAGGGTGGTGATGGCTTAGGAAACAGGGTTAGGATCTATCACCTAAGACTTTTCAATTTTATGAGCCATGAGGGTCTCATAAAGATTTTTCTCCCTACGAGTCGTGAGGATCTCACAGGTGTATTTTCTCATTAGAAATCGTGAAGATTCCTAAGTGTGTTTTCTCTTGAGAGTCATAAGGATCTCACAAGAGAATTTTCTCCCTTACAAGTCGAGAGGACTCGTAAGTGATTGTTTCCCTCCTTGCCGATGTTCGACTTCGGAGAATATAGCCCGTAGATAGTCTATCTTGACCTCCCTGCAGGGCAATGATGGTTTAGGAGACAGGGTTAGGATCTGCCCCCTAAGACTTTTCAACTTTATGAGCTGTGAGGGTCTCATAAAGATTTTTCTCCCTACGAGTCGAGAGGATCTCATAGGTGTATTTTCTCCTTAAGAATCGTGAGGGTTCTTAAGTGTGTTTTTCTCTTGAGAGTCGTAAGGATCTCACAAGAGAATTTTCTTCCTTACAAGTCGAGAGGACTCGTAAGTGATTGATGAGTTGACCTGCTCCCGAATTAAAGTGTTGCTTTGACGGGGAGGTCGAGGGTTGACTTTAGCCATTTTCCACGGGGTCAGGATTGACTTTAGCCTTGTTCCGCGAGGTCAGGGGGTTGACTTTAGCCATACAGGGTCAGGATTGATTTTGGCCGTACGGGGTCAGGGGTTGACTTTGGCCATACGGGGTCAGGGATTGACTTTGGCCGTACAGGGTCAGGGTTTGACTTTGGCCATACGGGGTCAAGGGTTGACTTTAGCCATACGGGGTCAGGAGTTGACTTTGGCCGTACGAGGTCAGGGAGGTCGAGGGTTGACTTTAGCCATTTTCCACGGGGTCAGGATTGACTTTAGCCTTGTTCCGCGAGGTCAGGGGGTTGACTTTAGCCATACGGGGCCAGGATTGATTTTGGCCGTACGGGATCAGGGGTTGACTTTAGCCATACGGGATCAGGGATTGACTTTGGCCGTACGGGTCAGGGGTTGACTTTGGCGTACGGGGTCAGGGGTTGACTTTGGCAGTACGGGGTCAAGATTGACTTTGGCCGTACGGGGTCAGGGGTTGACTTTGGCCGTACGGGGTCAGGGGTTGACTTTAGCCATACAGGGTCAGGATTGACTTTGGTCGTATGGGGTCAGGGGTTGACTTTAGCCATACGGGGTTAGGATTGACTTTGGCCGTACGGGTTAGTGGTTGACTTTAGACATACGGGGTCAGGATTGAATTTGGCCGTATGGGTTCAGGGTTGACTTTAGCCATACGGGGTCAGGATTGACTTTGGCCGTACGGGGTCAGGATTGACTTTGGCCGTACGGGGTCAGGGGTTGACTTTAGCCATACGGGGTCAGGATTGATTTTGGCCGTACGGAGCCAGGGGTTGACTCTTGGTTGTCTGTGCACCACCGAGTCCTGGAACTGGGAATTTTGCCGCGGCTCCGCTTTGCTGACTTTACGCCTGTTGTAACGAGACGAATGTCGAGATAGTCTCTAGGTTATCTGTGAACCGTCGAGATGTGGAACTAGGGACTCTGCCGTGTCTCCGAGATTGATTGTCGCATCTGAATCCCGCTGGAATGAGGAGGAACGCTGTTGATGATCTCTAGGCTGTAGATGTCGCCGTTGAAATATGGAACTAGGGACTTTGCCATGGCTCCGAGATTGATTGTCGCATCTGAATCCTGCTGGAATGAGGAGGAACGCTGTTGATGATCTCTAGGCTGTAGATGTCGCCGTTGAAATCTAGTACTAGGGATTTTTCCATGGCTCCGAGATTGATTGTCACGTCTGAATCCTGCTGGAATGAGGAGGAACGCTGTTGACGATCTCTAAGCTGTAGATATCGCCATTGAGATTTGACTCTTTGTTTGAAAGAGCTTGGTGGGATGATCCGATCCCCTGTTTGTTTGTGCCCCTGGATTGTATACAGGGATCGATGTGATCTCATCTGCAGGGCAAAATTTTTATTTCATATGTATTTTTGTTTTCTTTCCACGATGCTCTATCATTTCAGCTATTTATATCGCGAAAATCGCGATTGCCCAATCATTTTGGCTATTTTTCATGGTGCCCAGTCATTTCGGCCATTTTGTATGCATATCTTTTACTTGCTGATTTTGTTGCAAGTTGCCCCATCATTTCGGCTATTTCATATGCATTTCTTTTACTTGCTGATTTTTTTGCAAGTATGGAACTTGGAACCCGATGCCAATATCAGCATCAGTATCGCTACGACTGGAATATTGCAAGGAGCGAATCATCATTTGCCGTGAAAGGACTTGGGATTTGATACAGATTTAGGCATCAGCATCGCTACCACTGGGACATTGCCAGGAGAGAATCATCATTTGCCTCTGTCGATGTCGAACAAAGGTGGGTTAGCAAACAGGATTAGGATCCTGTTGACTAAGGCTTTTTGACTTTACGAGTCGTAAGGATCTCATAAAGGTATTTCTCCCTACGGGTTGTGAGGATCTCGTAAGTGCGTTTTCTCCTTAAAAATCGTGAGGATTCTTAAGTTTATGTTCTCTTATAAGTCGTAAGGATCTTACAAGAGTGTTTTCTCCTTATAAGTCGAGAGGACTTACAAGGGTCGTTCACCGTGTAAGCATATCCTTAGTCGCTGATAGGACTTTGTTAGGGAAATGTTTATTCGTGCCCGTGGATTGTATACAAGGGTCAATATTGAAACACTTGTAGGGCAGTCTTTGGGTTATGATGGCTTAAGAACAGATTCAGATCCCTGTAACTTAAGGCTTTTGAGTCCTATGAGCCGTGAGGGTCTCAAAGAGGAATTCTCCTTACGAGTCATGAGGATCCCGTAAGTGTAACTTCTCCTTAGGAATCGTGGGGATCCCTACGTGTGTTGCTCCCTTATGAGTTGTAAGGATCTCATACAGGTATTTTCTCTTTACAGGGTCGAGAGGACCTTGCAATTGTCTTTTAATGAGATTGCGCCCTTTCGGGTTTTCACAAACTTGCCGGTAGCCCTGCTGTTTTTACTCATGGAGCCCTTTTGGGTTTTCATCCGTGTCCATCTCGCTTATGGACGTACCATTTTTTTGTGTCAGCTTTGGGATGCTGCGGTCCGTAGTAGTTTATAGACGTCTCGGTCAGTTGTAAGTTTTAGGACATTGCGGTCCATCGTTAGTTCAGGGATGTTTCGGTCCGTTGTTAGTTTAGGGACATTTCGGTCCGTTGTTAGTTTAGGGACATTTCGGTCCGTTGTTAGTTTAGGGACATTTCAGTCCGTTGTTGCAACGGTTTCATTGGCTACGACTTATAAAGTTTGGGCTTGGGAAGATAGCGAGCGGACTTAGGCGTCGTCATCTATCATTAACCCAGGCCGTAACTCGTCAGGCGTAGTATTTCTTTAGGAACCGACCGTTTATTGGCCTGAAGGGTCTTTCGCCATGCATATCCATGAGCAAGTATGCCCCACCCTGGTAGACTTTGTCTATGATGTACGGGCCTTCATAGTTCGGCTCGAATTTCCCCCGTTTGGCACGATTAGGGATCATAGTTCTCTTGACCACTAGCACGAGTTCGCCTTGGCGGAATGTTCTCGGCCTAGCCAATTTCTCGTATGAGCGCGTCATTTTTGCTTTGTAAGCTTCCAAGTTTTGCTGCGCCATGAGCCGAGTTTTGTCGAGGGCATCAAGCTCTTCAAGCCGAAGATGAGCATTCTCTTCGACTGTTAGCTCATAATGAGCTTCCACTCGTAAGGAGGGTAACACTATCTCTAAAGGGAGTACTGCTTTAGTGCCGAATACCAATGCATACGGCGTTGTGTTTGTGGCCGTCTTGAACGTAGTCCGATACGCCCAGAGAGCTTCATGCAGTCTCTCGTGCTAGTCCATCTTATTTTTGGACACCGTCTTTTTCACGATCTTCGTCAAGCTCTTGTTGAAAGTCTCAGCTAGACCATTAGCTCGGGGATTGTAGACCGAAGAGTATCTCCAGTCTATATTATGTTGCTGTGCGAAGCGGCTGATTTTATGGCTTCTGTAGGCCGGTCCGTTATCGGAGATAATCCGTCACGGAGTGCCGTACCGATAGATGACGCGTGTCTTGAAAAAATGGAGGATATTCTCCATCTTCACTTCTCTCAGTGGTACTGCTTCTGCCTACTTGGAGATGTAATCAGTTGTCGCCAATATGAACCGATGTCCTCTGAACGATATTGGTTCGATGGGTCCAATTATGTCGGTTCCCCACATTTCGAACGGCCAGCTAGCCACCGTTGGGTGTAGCGGATTTGGATGTTGGTGGATAAAGTCCCTGTAAATCTGGTACGAGTGGCATTGCTTCGCGTATTCAAGACAGTCCGGAATCATTATGGGCCAATAGTAACCCATTCTTTTAATCTTCAGCTTCATCTTTGGCCCGGCTTGATGAGAACCGCAGAGTCCATTATGAGTTTCTTGGATGACTCTCCTTGCTTCTTCTGGTCCCAGGCATCTTAGCCACAAGGAGTCGAACGATCTCTTATACAGAGTATCATTGACGAAGGCGAAGGATAGAGCTCGTTTCATAAGCTGATGTCTTGAGGATACATCTTCAGGTGCTCGACGGGATTTGAAGTATTCTGTAAAGACTTCTCTCCAATCCTTAGCCTTTTCTTGGTCTTTTATTTGTAGGGCCGCTTTCTTGGTCGCTTCCTTTTCTTCAAACGACTCAGACGATATTTCTGTCGGTGCGAGAACTCGACGGCTTTGCACAATGATCCTTACGTCATCGAGGTTCTCGTCTGCTAGTTCTTTAGTGAGCTTGGCTAATGCATCCGCCTTGCTGTTTTCCGCGCGCGGTATGCTTTCCAGGGTGTAGGCAGGGATTTGAATCAGTAATTTTTGCACACTCTCACCATACTTTATCAACTCTGGTTTGCACGTTTGATAGTCGCCATTTACTTGACTAACGACCAGCTGGGAGTCTCCGTATATGAGGAGATTTTCGATTCCCATGTCGACAGCGATCTCAAGCCCTGTTTCAAAGCTTCATATCCGGCTTCATTATTTGTCCACGGCTCTGTTAGGGAAAAAGCAAAGCGCATTATCCCTCCTTGTGGAGTCACGAAGATGAAGCCCACCCCAGATTTGATTATGGGGAGTTGTGCTTTCGCTTCTTCATAGAAGATGCTCCGTCGAAGTAGAGTTCCCATCGGGTATCACTCCCTCCTTTCTCCCCGTCGATCGTGTCAAACGCGTGCTCGTCTTGTAATTCACAGTTCAAGGGAAAATCGGCAGGTATCAGATGCTCAGCGAGGAAGTCGGCGATGGCCTGGCCTTTCACTGTCTTGAGAGGTCGGTATGTCACCGAGAATTCCATTAAGAGTGGGGCCTATTTAGTGAGCCGTCCTATTTGTCACGCCCCGCTTCCCAGTGTACGGCGAAGTAGACGCGACGAGGTCCGCTACGTATGTACTCAGAAGTACATACGCTAAGCGTAGCTGAGCTATATAAAGTAAATCACAAGAGACGAAAGATATAGAAATAACAGCAACTTTTATTAATAACATTCTTTGTACAATGCGTGAAAAGGAAAATACAACTGAAATGAAAAGCAATGCCTAAACAGTGGCATAACAGGAAATGGAAATACTGAAAAGAACTAGGTACAATATCTAGAGCTCGGGGTCTTCGTTAAACTGCTCCAAGTTTTCACCGGTGGGCTCGATGTCAGCTTGGTCCAATGCACCTGACGACATTCAATGAAGGAAGAAATAGAATGTCGTCAGCGAACAGGTCGCTCGGTAAGTCCCAAAGAGTAAGAGAGAGAGAGAAAATGGCTTTTACAGTTGCATTATATTGTTATATTATAGTAGTATGGTGTCAACGATGTTGTTGTAGCTTGGTATAGAAGGATGCCAGTGTATACGAGAGGGGTCTCAGTATGCTAGAGACCAGGGCAAATGGAAGTACAAGGCTCCATTATACAACCCGGAACAACGGCAATTGGATTCAGGTTAGGTGTCTTAATCTTACCATCTCGTGCCACCTTTAACACCTTCCGTACCAATCTACCCCTTAAACCCCGCGATATCTTGTTTGTATTGTTATCTTGTAAAATTGTATTGATTGCATGATAGACTGACCGACCGACCGAAACCATGATATCAGGAAATGGTTATAACCGTAGAGTCATGTAAATGGAATACTGGAAAACATGTAAAAGGAATATCCATGGTTCGGTTCAGTCAAGTTATATAAAATGTTAACTGGATTCTGGGATTCATGTTGAGTTCTAATATAAAGAATATAGATTGACTTGAATCATATTCAAGTCAGAAATAGTCAGACTCTAACCCGAGTTAGACTAAAAGAAAGTTAATTTGAAGTTTAATAATTGTTAGGGGCCTTATCGTAATTTATAAAACTTGAGGGGGTTTTATGTAAAAAGTACTTTTGTATAGTTTTCAAGATACACCTCAAGTATTTAATATTCGTCTTTATAGTTATAATGAGTGTGAATTTTATTTGTGTTATTCTAGTGAATATATCCTAATAAAAGTATTAATTTATTTATTTGAAATTCATGGTATTTTAATATAACTTTTATTCTTGTAATTTTTAGAAAAAGGTGGAAACTTTATCTTATAATAAAATAGGTGTTTAAATGATAATTATATATATATATATACAAGAATAATTTTAAATAAATATTTTATTTTCCAAAATCTTATTTTCCTTAAATGCCGTATTTTAAACCTTTCGAGACCGAATGCTCCTTGCGGAGGTCTGAATCTCGCACTACTAGCCCGCGGGTGCACGATGAACCGTACTATCCCTAACGGGTTCTCCAAAGGCGGGTTGTAGTAGCGCTTTGTATAGGTTTAATAAATACTATTCATTTAGGAAAACGGTTTTATAAATTTAAGGTATTTATTTGTAAAAGAGTATAGTTTTTCGTATTTTAGTTGTTAGGGTTTCCTAAGCCAACTAGCCTATTTCTAAGGTCTAAACGACAAGTCATTAGAAGCCTCAAATCGCCTCTTCACCGCCAATTGTGGCCAGGTAAGTGCCAGGTAAGTGGGAAGGAACCACAGTAGTGGGCCTAATTAAAAACCACTAGCCTAGACACACTTGCCTAGTCACCACAAAGTCAGTTTAGATAAACGATCGATGTCCATGACATATCGTGCTTTCATTTTAAAAGATTTTATTTAGAATTATGTACAACTTAAAGCTTTCAAGAAAGATTTATAAAGATAATGGTATTTTAGTGAAAAGTCTTGTATTTTCGTATTCTAAGTTTTGACATTATCAATTAGGGAAATATTTGTGTGTGTGTAGAGGTAGGTCATTACCTCGTGACTTATTTTAAGGTTTAGTGAAGTTTTAGAGGTTAAATAGGATATATTAAACTTGAAGGTATTAAAGCGCAAGAATACGGTATTTGAAAACGTTATCATTTCATGTGTGAAAACTCATTTAAATTGATTTCTACAAGTTCATTTATCAGGATAAACATATTTAGGAGTGAGGGAATTGATTAAACGAAGAAAAATAAACTTCATGGTATTTTTATGAAAAAATACGGTTTTACAAGAAAGCTATCATTTCATGTGAGAAACTTTATTTAAATTGGTTTCTAGGTGATTAATAGTCATCATGGATATGTTTAAGTATTATGGATTAGGTGACAAGTGGAATTTTGTAGAAAAATCGAATAGGAAATCGGTTTGTTCCGATTTCCGTCGGGTTCCAAAAAGTCGTATTTTCTATTAAAAGAAAAGAGAGATAGAAGAGATGGGACTTACGGGTTTGGACAAACTAAGGGGGCTAAGGAAGTGGTGGTTGTCGGTGTGTTGAAAACGTCGCGAAGGTTCTAGAACGATCGCCGGAATCCGTCGTCGGTTTCGGCAGCGCTTCGCTTCTCGCTCTTTTTCTACGTACCGAGTTCTCTTGAGAATTTGAGAGAGTGGACTTAAAGTTGTAGGGTGAAATGGTAGAGGGTAGGGGTGTTTATATAGGGCTAGGCTAGGGTTAGGGTTTGGATTAAAAAAAATATTAAAAAATGTAAAAATTCATTAAAATATCATTAATTTTAGGAGTAAAAAAGATTTAATGAAAAAATGATAACTGTTCTGGAAAAATGGAATATGCAGGGGTATTGACCAAGTCAACACGGAATTTTTCCGTGTTGACGACTCGGCCGACCGGCCGAGTCCGGCCGGCGGCGCCGGCCGATTCGGCCGAGCCGCCGGCCGACTAGGCCGAGTCGGGGCTCAAAGTGTGGGGAATCTTCTGGGGGGATTTATGGTGCACTTTATTTTTTGTGTACAGTATTAATTCTGTGTGTTATGGCTGTTTGACCGTTGACTTCCCAAAAATTTAAAACAAAAAGATATAAAAATATGTGGGGCATGGGATTCGAACTCTGGTGGCTTGGTTCAGCAGTGCAAGGTATTACCAATGAGCTACAAGCTCCTTCTTGTAATTATTGTAGAAAAGTAGATACTTAAAATGATATCAGTAGTATTAAATATCCAAAGTACACTTTAATTTTAAAACAATTTAATGTACACTAAAAATGAAATTATTTAAAAACAAAATAATTAATTATATATATCTTGTGCTCAGATTAAAATACCCTTTAAATTTTTTTTAAAAATTTGTACAGAAAAAATGTAGATGAAAATTAGGGTTGTTACACTATTAGAATGGCTTTTGACATCAAATACTTGAGAGGATCGACCTTTGATATGAGATCGACCTCATGTGCTAACGCATAGTGCCTGAGCTTCGTTATCGCAAAGATCAACGCCAGGCAGTGTTTTTCAATGGGAGAGTAATTGTTTTCTGCCCCTCAGAAGAACTCGACTCAAATAGTAAAGGGCTCTCTCCTTCCCTTGATCGTTTTCTTGTGTCCATAATGTGCCTAGAGAACCCTCAAGGGCGGTTGTATACAGAACGAGGGGCTATCTCATGACCGGAGCAGTTAGCACCGGAGGATTCTGTAGGTATTGCTTGATTTCGTCCAGTGTGCTTTGGCATTTGTGTTCCCAAACGAACGGGGTTCCCTTCTTCATCAAGTGACTGTAGGGACGGCATTTGCCAGAGAGGTTAGCTATGAACCGTCGGATATACGCGAGTTTTCCTTGGAGAGACCGCAGTTGTTTGAGAGTTCTTGGCGGGGGCATTTCCATAATTGCCTTGATCTTCGACGGGTCTATTTCGATGCCCCGGTGTCGCACGATGAATTCTGGGAATTTGCCCGAGGAGACTCCGAACGCGCATTTCAGAGAGTTCACCTTCAAGTTGTATTTCCGAAGACGTTGGAACACTACTTTTAGATGCTCCCAATGCTCCTCGTGCGATTTGCTTTTCACCACAAGGTCGTCGATATAGCATTTGACGACTTCATGTATGAGGTTGATTGTCACGATCTAACTGTGTCGTGTTTAAAAAGAATTCTGAAATTACCGCAATCAAAACGATGTCGCTTGTAGCGTGCCACGATGAATACGGGTCATCCGCAGGGAGATGGTAAGTTTCTTATTGCTTGTTTTAACGAGTTAATACCGTGTTTTGATTTGTTGGTTAACTAATTGTCGTAACAAAGATATGAATAAAAAGGACTTGTTAAGGGTAGTAATAAGTTAGATTGTATGAAGGTGATATTTGCCAATTCCTTATAGCCCCGACTTGGTATTGATACTAAAGCAATAGGTAACAACGCGGATTAGGGAACTTGAAATATGGTATTTGCGGTATTTCGCTAAATCCGTTTTCCTTGTCCCTTGTCCTTTCGTTGTTATGTCTTGATTTTAGCCTTCGGCAAACCACGGGCAATCCGGTCATGATTAGGAATCATCACTATCGGGGTAGGATAGGATGCCTAGTGAGCGGAGTTGCGGGTGATTTGCATGAAGTTTCAATAGGCAAGTTTTAGGTTTTAAAGTTTGGACAAAGAAAATCTTCGAATACGATCTAATATATTACACCCTTAACAAGTGAAAAGATTACTCACACATATTTACAAATTAACAAGAAAGAAAAGAGAAGATACATAAAAACATGCAATGAAATAAAGAGGAAAAGAGAACCGATGAGTTCAAGTGTTTTATCTCCCAGTGTTCAATCCCTGGCAACGTGTGAGATCCAAATACCAAGCTTTAAGGTTGCAAGCTCACTTAAGAGGTTGCAAGATCAAAGCAAAGCATGAATTTCACAATTGAAATCATGTAAATTGGAACAAGACATGTAATAAAAATACGAACTTTTATTGAAGAACAAACTTGTTACAAGAGATCTTGAAGTCAAGAACCTAAGCCTTAAGCTTGCAAGTTCTAAATGAGAAGTTGCAAGGTCAAGACAAAGGGGCAAGAGCTCAAGAATGAAAAGAAAAATTACAAGAATTCTAAGATAGAACTAAAGAAAAAGCTACTCTTTCCTCTTACCTCTGGTCTCTATTTATAGGCTCAGAAAGAAATATTCATATCTGCCCCATTATGGCTCATGCTGATTTGTTTGATTGCCTTTGATTTGAACACATGCTTTTTAGTCTTGAATGCATATAATATCATATGCATATAAAATCATATCCTTGATTGCATATAAAATCATATCCTTGATGATTGCATATAAAATCATATCCTTGATTGCATATAGAATCATATCCTTGATTGCATATAAAATCATATCCACATGTGCTTAAAAGTCTTGTGTACACACTTGTTGTGTTGGACCATTTAGAAAAAAAATGTGTACACAACTTGTTGCGTAAAGGAATTCCTGAAGTATCGGTCGGTTAGCGTTTCTGGTCGCAGTGTCTTCCCTCAAGTGATATATCTATGCTGTTGGATGCATTTCCAGTATTTTGTCATGGATACCTGTAATCTGTAATGCTGAGCAAACACTGGTCAATAATACCGATAAATACAACAATTAGATAATGAATGAGCGGTATTAGAATGCAATTTTCTGATATGAACAGAGGTCATCGAAAATCTTCGTCATGGCCCTCTGATAGGTAGCGCCGGTGTTCTTCAGACCGAAAGGCATTACTTTGTAGCAAAATATCCCCAGCGGAGTCCGGAAAACGGTATGCTTCTGGTCTTCAGGATACATCTTTATTTGATTGTACCCTGATGAGCCGTCCATGAAGGAGAAAACTTCGTGAGTGGACGTGTTGTCTATTATCAGCTCAGTAATCGGTACAGGAAAATCATCCTTTGAGAAAGCCTTGTTGAGGTTTCGAAAGTCCACGCAGATACGCACTGTCCCATTTTTCTTCATCACTGGGACAATGTTGGCAATCCAGTCAGGGTACTGAATTTCTTGGATGAAGCCGGAGTCGATTAGCTTCTTGACCTTAGCGTTGATGCTCATTTCAAGTTCAAGCCGCATTCTTCTTGGTGCTTGTTTGACTGGATTGATGTCCGGAGATATTGCCAATCTATACATTGCTATCTCTGGATCTAGTCCCGGCATCTCGGAGTAGTTCCATGCCAAACAGTCTTTATACTGCATGAGCACGTCTTTTAGCGTAGCCGCCTGTTCTTCAGACAACAACTCACTGACGAACGTCGGCCGTGGGTCGTTTTCCGTCCCCAAGTCGATTTTTCTGAGGTTATCTGTAGTAGTGTGTATCCCATCTTCCAGCTTTTTTGGCGCCGGTGGAAGTTTTGAGATCAACTCATCTTCATCCTCATTTTCGAAGCACCAGGAGAGGTCATCCATATCCTCGTGTACTCCTTCTCTTGTCAGCGTTATTACGTGACAGGTGTGAGATCGCTTCCATGACCGATGTTGATCTGGCTCTACTCTCGCTGCATACATGGCTTTCGGTTCATGCGTCTGTGGCGGGGTTACCCTCCAACTGCTGGATAAAGCGAACCCGCCTTGCTGAAACTGGTCCTCTACCTAATGTTTGAACGTGAAGCAGTTTTCGAGAGAATGTCCTATCGCTCGGTGATAGGAGCAATAATCCGGGTGAGAGACCTCGCCTGCTTGTTCGGGGTGTTTGGACTCCGGGAGCGTAATCATTTGGTGTTTCATGACAACATCGAATATCGTCCGTCTTGGGGAAAAGAGTATGCTCGACTCATCTTCTTTATAAGAGACGGATCCTGGCTGCTCAATTTTCGATCGCGAGGCTTCTTGGACTCTCTTCGCTGTCGTCGAACGTTTTTTCCGTTCTTCAGTTTGTTTTTGCCTTTGCGTCGAGTCTTCTTTGTGAGGGGCTGGAGACGAAGGGCATCATCATTCTCCGCAGCCTACTGAAGGAGGCGCTGCATCCTGGCATTCTCGTAAATGGCCATTTCGTGGCTATGGTCATCCTGGGCCTTTTGATCCGCTTCCCTTATTAGCTTATCCATCTGTTCTTCGAACGACGGACTTGGCACTTTCATGGCGAGACCTTGTTTTGGTTCTGGGTTAGCGTCTTCTATCAGAGCATCTCCTTCTTCATCAAAGTCATGTATAACATAGCAGCCATAGAATCGCTCCCGTTTCTTGGATTGAACATATCCAAGCCCGATCGTTTCCATTCTCCCATTAAGCAACTTTCACTGTGTTTCGGGGACGTTCCAGATTTTATTATAGAACTGAGCTTGTCGCGCGGTCTATTTAAAGGGTATGCCTTGATGTCTTAACAGCCTTTTTAATCCTTCTGTGTAGTATCTAGGAAGACGGATAGGCTGGAGCTTGTCATGTGTAGAATCGGCACCATGCCAGATTTCTTTCTCCACTTTGGTTTCAGCAGACCGACAAAAGAGGATTTCCTTTTCATCTTTTCGCCTGGAAGGGACGTAGAACGTCTGCAGTTCCTGTATACTGTAGGTGTCAAGTGTGTCGAGTTCTTTGTAATGCTCTTGCGGAACCATGGCGATTTGCAAACTTCGTTGATCGCTTCCAATATAGGCTCGTACTGATGGCCGAACAGAAAATACTGCATTGACCTCATCTTCAGAGTCGTTGCCGAAGACCGGAATAGGGATGGACGGTCCCGGCTTGTTGCATTAGAGCGGTCCTGAATAGACTATCTCTTCCTCCTCCTCGGTATCGCTCCCGAAGACCAGAATGGTGGTGATAGCTTTTTGTTTATTCTCCGGCTTATGGCACCTTTCCGTGTCTTCGAAGTCTGGCAAGAAGTATTTTGCATCTTCGTATTTTTGGACTTCATTCACGGAGAAGGGGTTCAGCTCCCCTGTCACGGTATACTCGAGACCATCCTTGAAATACTTCATATACTGATGCTGTGTAGAAAGGATGATATTGTACTTGTGCAACCAAGGCCTGCCAAGCAAAGCGTTGTATCAAGTCTTGGCATCAATGATGTGGAACTTGATATCCGTGACGAGCAGCCCAAATCGTAACGTTAGTATCACAGACCCGAGCGTCCGTGATGACTGAGAGTCGAACCCGGAGAGAGTGATTTTATCTCGAGCGAGGTGTTGAACGCTCATGCAAATCTCTTTCAACACTCTCATATTGAGAAGGTTAACGGAGGATCCATTGTCGACTAGGATCTTCCCTATCTTGATGTCATGACAGTATCCGGTGACATATAAGGGACGGTTGTGCTCGCACGTCCTGAGGAGGATGTCTTCGTAACCGAAAGTGATGTCAGCTGTATGAATTTCTTCCAGCACGTCCTTCATCTTTTCTTCGGCGAGGAAAGCTTGAAATTGGTCAGGCTCTTGTAATGCCTTGATCAGAGAATCTCTCGCCTCTTTGGATAGCAGAAGGGCATCGAGAATGCTTAGCTGCGAGGGTATTTTTCTCAGGTATGCTAGAACGTTTTAATCCACCTTGTTTTTCTTGGGTGGGTCCTTGGCTGCCAGCTCTTCGACGACTTTATCATCGAGGGCGATATCCTCAGGGACCTTTTCTTTCCCCCTATCCTTTTTGTTCGATCCCTTGTTCGCAGGTCCGAGATTCATTTCAGGTAGCGTGCGATTGCACAGCTGAATGTTCTCGCAGGTATTCATCTCTTCTGTTTCAGAGATGGATTCCTTGAAGAGAGGGCCGAGGGCTATTTGTTCATTGGAATCACTCCCGAAGGTAAGAACTTGCGATCCTCCGGAATTAACTATGTGACATTCACCGGTAGTTCTTTTATGCTCATCTGTCGTGTTTCTTTGTTCTCGACGAGTTTTGCGCTTCATCCGCTTGAAATGCTGCCGGTGAGCAACGTATCCTTACCACTAATTTTTAAAGGTGTTACATTCTTCAGTAGGGTATGGAATCTTCCGATTGTACAAGCAGTAGTTAGATGTGCATCCTCTTCGTTAGGGTGTATCCTGTCAGGAGTGTTTCCTTCGGAGGGTGGCAGCTTCTTTCCCATCGATACGGCTTTGGCGAACCTTTTCCTCATCTTGAACCTGCTTTTATTTGCGGCGAATGTGCTTTGATCTGGTGGGAGTGTTTTAACCCTTTCGTCCAGTCACCGGCGTTTGGCCTTTTCAAATATGGCCATTTCACGTTCTCGATCAGCTTTGCTTTTCTGAAGAGCTTCGTTCAGGAATGCGTCAATCATCTCGTCTGACGGTCCTAAGAGTTCAGGCTCAGGATCTGCCCCCAGTTTCTATTCATCTGGAGCTTCTTCATCGTTTATTAATGAGTGAGAGATCACGTGGCAGCTTTCCACATAATCCTCAGGTTCATCTGCTGAGTCTTCTCCCTCATCTTTGTCGCCATCTCCATCTTCAAGGATATGGTTGAGAAACTCTTGAAGCGTGACCGGGGTTCGCGCCTTCTAGTTATATTCTTCAAACGCTTCAATATGTTTTTCCAGGTCCGTGCGCTTGTCACCATGCTTCATGGGCTTTTTGGTCTTCTTCTTCCTCTTTGAAGACTTTGACGGTTGGGCCTGAGCGTTTTGATTATCGCTACCAATTCTTGGAGTCAGGCATGGCTTCAGCATTCCTTCAATGATCTCGGGTTTCAGCGGACTTTTCCACCTGATTGCCGGGCATGTTTGGAGATCCCTCAGCATTCTTTTCATCTTGGCTGAAAGAGCGACCTCCCATGGAGCTTCTTCTATAAAAGAGCATGATGCCTCCGGTGAGCCCCCCTTTTTAAGAGCGTGCGGCTGTGGCGGGCTTACTTTCCAATTTTCAGACAGTGCGAATTTACCCTGTTGGTATTGGTCCTCAATCCAGCCTTTGAAGACGAAGCAATTTTCGATTGGATGGCCTACCACTTGGTGATAGGGGCAATAATTGGGATTATTGGTCTCACCGGGTTGCAATGGGCGTTTTGGATCCGACAAGATGATGAGCCTGTTGCGCACCGCCAGCTCGAACAGTTTCTTCGTTTTATCTCGGGGAGACGAATAAGGGCGCTTCAGTTTCTCACTGAAGAATCGCCGTCTTTCATCTTGGCGATCAGTTGGCTTTGGACCACTGGGATGCTGCTGAGTATTGGCGACGAAGGATGCTTTCCCTTTCTCGTTTCGAGATTCTAATTTCGAAGAAGAGGGTCTATGACCCATCTAATTCATTTGGGCCAGATTGTCAATCAAGGCTTAGAAAGTAGTTGGCTTGAAGAACATCATGAATTGTGAGATGGTCACCTGAGGGTCGAGGGTCCCTACGAACATGCCTACTGCAGGTGCTTCTTCGATGGGCTGCTCGCACTTCGACCATGGATTCCACCACCGTATCGCATACCGCACCCATGTTTCGCCTGGCTTCACTCTGGAGTTAATTAACACGGTGATCGGGGTGCGCTTGTTAGTTATATGTATGCCCTAGAGGCCATTACTATACATAGGATGTATATTGTAGTAGATGCTGGGACATATATAGGGAGGACTTTCTTGCTCGATATGATAGTATGCTATCTGGTTGATCTTTACCTTAACGTGTACACTGATTGTCTCTCTGTTACATGTTGGTAAAGCCCTTAGGATGTGTACTTGACTACCTGGACTATGATGCGGATCATACTAGTGGGGACATGGTAGTCTATAAGTACATCCTTCAAAGTCCCTAGTCGTGGGTATATCGAGACGGGGCATCGATAGACCAGAGTAGACTAGCGTATACCTTCTCGACCCATACAGATGGGCGATGGATGATCCCATATCCATTGGTGTTTGACATCAGAGATGATATACGGGTGCTCAGTGGAGACTGGGTACACTGGACGGACTCGCCGAGAACTCCCAGATGGTATTATACCTTACGTTAGATGGCAGTTCTCAGGTGACACTGGTACAGAGTAGTCTGTTGACCCGAGATCGTCATAGAGTCTTGTGTGGTTCCCACTGTGCTTTGATTTCCACCTTACCACATCCAAGTGGGCATGCAAAACGGTGGTTTTTGGGTACAGTCCCGAATCACATGGTGGCAATGAGCGATAGGAGGGGATTCGTCTCTCCCGGTATAGGGAGTTGATGTTGCGCTGTGTTCGATTGGCTATAACCGGAAATCCCTTGCCAGGGTTGCTGAGATTTACTGGTAAGTGTTACCAGTAGTTTCTCGAAATGTTATAGACCTCATATCGACACGACTTATCAAGCTATTGGGGTCTGACGTTTACCACCCTTAGGCGAGATATGCGACATATCAGACGATCAGACCGGACTGTACGGTAAGTGTTACTGGTTGGATTCACAGGAGTGTGAGCGGGCTTGCTCGTCGATCTTCTGATCGCTCAATACCCGGGTGGCCATTACGTTTAGCAGACCGCTTGCGGCTTGTGGGTGTTTGATATGATCATCACCTGCTGCCGGCGTATTGACGAGTCTTTAGAGTCCTACACAGAGGTTTCCTGGCTCAAGCGAAACGAAATAGGAGCGCATATGAGATATGTGCAGGACCGAGAATAATGCGTGTATGTGATACCGTATTTCATTCTCGCGATGAATGTATCGATATGGTTGTATGCGATATAACCTAGTTATCGAATCAAGGATTGATTCGATAAATCGATACATTGTATATTAGTCGGTTATATGCGATATGACCGGATCGTTAAATCAAGTGTTGATTTAATGATTTAATGCATAATTATATATTTGATATATTACTTTGCATTAACTAGTATTGGTTCACTTTAAATGGTTTTTCTCACTTGATTGTGCACATTGTATATGTGATATACTTTTGTACACAAGTTTGTATCATGTTTGATGATACATGCTCACTAGGGTTTGTGTAAAGATTAAACCATGGTTGTATATTGGTTAGGGTTTTCATTTTCTTATTCATTTATTTTATTTATTTTATTTTGAAATGATAAAGAGAAAATGGTGGCTTTCTTTGTTCTTTGCTTGAAGCTTCTTGAAGCTTCAAAGCATCTTTGACTAAGTGACCATTTTGTCTCATGCTTAACCCTAACCACTCCATCTAACCTTAGTTAAATCTCTACACTAAACCATGATTTGGATATGATAAGAATTGATTTTTCTTTTCTAATTGATTATTCTTATCATAACATTTTTGAGCTTCTTCTTCTTCTTCTTCAAGAAGAAAGCTTGCTTCATCAATGGCAACTTGAGCAATTGAGTGAGAAATCCAATTCTAAAGTGAACCCACTTCCTATTTCTTCATCCTCTACCTCTTGCCAAGTAGTATAGGGTGTTTCCTTCACAAGTTTTCATGGCTTGGTGAAGGTGGAGCTTGATCTAGCGATGCCTCGACGTAGATCATCTTCGGCATCGTCGTCGATGACCTAGCCCGCTTTTTCTCCGATTGAAGCCGACGCTAGAGCCCAAGATCCGTCTTGTACAGCGAGGAGACATCATCGCGGAGCCATGGAGGTAGAGAACTGGATCTACAAAGGTTGTATTTTCCGTCTACTCGTAGTTAAGTTGTTAACTAGTTTTCTTTTCGCCTAAAACTTCTAGTTAACGATCTAGTCTAGGGTTTCTCGGCACCATAAAGTTTGAAACGGGCATGGTTGATGCCTTGTGAGACCTCCTTAGTGTGCCTAGGAACCCTACAGTGGTATCAGAGCTACTAGGCATTAGATGTCGACCTATGGGGGGTTCTCACTGTGTGACAGTGTGGCGAAGCATAGGCTCTTACCCCCAGGGTGTCCCGAGACCAGAAGGTGTTCCGGCGGGTTGTAGTCCTCGCGAGGGGGCATACGTAAAAAGTAGTTGCTGAGGGACCCGTTGGTGCCACGGCGACCCCATTGGATGGGGTGGCTGCCTGACCTACAGTGGTATCAGAGCCTAGCTAGAGCCTTAGGCGATGCGTAGACGAAATTTGAAACCCGATCGACCCGAAACCCTAACTCGACAAGGCTCTCTGTACATTTTTTAAAAACTGGGTTTTTTCCAAATTAAAAATATGCAGAAAACTCAGCAGGGGATTATAAGAATTACTGTACAAAACGGGACCCATGATCTGTCTAAAGTGCGGCGGAACCGCGGCATTAGCGTGCTAATGCGGCGGTTCCGCGGCCATTTTGTCTCTTCTCCCATTGAATTTTGCACAGTAATTCCTATTTTGCAGTGCTGGTTTTCCTGGGATATTTTTTTCTGAACTCAAGAGTTGAGTTTTCTGGGTTGTATTGGGGACTCGGTGTTTCGATCGGATTGTCTAATTTTGTCTATGTGGCTTTCCGGATATTTTAGAATATGTTAAAAAGTTCGACCGGATATAAATACCCAACTTTTCCCCTGTCGGGAAATTTCCAAGTGTTGGATTTTTCCGTGGTTTAACGACGTTCTAAGTAGTGCAAGTAACGCGATGGTCCCTCTAGAAGACAACAAACCTTAACTCGATTATGTGACCGTCTTGAACTGCCCTTTGAACCTTCGGGTTTGGGGCAGTACGGCGTGCCACATGTGAGGCGTTGGCTTGACCCTTCTACGGCTGGACCGTTGGTACTGAGGCACGAAGTGAATGTTTTTAAACTAGTTTCATGTTATGAGATGTTTCGGGAAAACTTGGGTGTTTGAATGTTCGATCGGAAAGTTTAACATTTTCTAGTTATCTGGAATGGGATACAATAATTGGAATTCACAAGTAGTTATGAGATAACTGAATGAATGTTATAAACATAGTAGCTTAGTCTCACTTGATCGGTTGCCACGGAATTTTGATGTGATCAAAAGTCCGTCGCAATCACGTAGCGTACGCGAATACTCGCCGGGTAAACTTAATAGACAGCCTCACTCCATAGCCCCGACCAACTGACTGTAGGAGAACCCCGTCGCCGAAAGCGTCCGTTCGGGTGCTCGCGGCAGCGGTGTTCCGCCTTGGTGCACTTCGTCGACGGTATCGGGGGTGCGGCCGCCTACTAAAGTTTGCGACGAGCATTCGATCAGGATGTCGAGAATCTTGTTGAATTGCCCGACTTGATATTGAAAAGAGTTTTCGATAATGAGACTAAAATGCGGGGTTTATAATTGTTAGGCATGTGATGTCTAAGGAATTCATTTGATTAGGCATGCGATGTCTATGCAGGTTGCGGATTCCAACTGTTGTAGTTTTACACTTTCTTTTCTGTGACCGTAAGTGTAATATGTGATATCGCCGGTTTCGTTGCTGTATGTCAACGACAATTGGGATGGGCATATTTACTTACGTTGATGACATGTGATGTTATGTGTTGCTGGATATGTTATAATTGGATCGTCGTGTTTGAATAGCCCGGGGTTTTTTATGTGAGATGAGTGTTTTTCTTTTTCATTCATGTAAAAACTTGTATGTAATATTCTTTTATTGGGACACTTCCAGGTTGCGGAAGATGTCACCTTTTGTATATTATTTACTTTTCCGCACTAGGATAGACCCAAGGAGGAGAGCACAAGTAACCGGGTTCTGGAGTCCAGTGGGAGACCAACTCGAGGAGTCGAGTCCGGGTCTCCTAACTCCAGAATTGGTAGGGTTGCTTGCCGCTCTCGTAGGGGTCTAGGGGTGTGGGTTTGGCTATTCATCACGACCGTGGAATCCGTGTTTTATACTGGCTCGTATTGAAAACACGGACGTCCTAGTATATCCAATATTTCATATGATTCTTCTGCTGCGATATCTGTGATGTGATCATGTGATGTTCTGTGATGGATACTTTATATAGTATATATGATATATTATATAGACGTTACTTATGTTTTACACCCGCGCTAGCCCTGCCCCGCTCTGCCGTTAGTTACCTAACCTAACGGTGCACGAGGGGACATCGTGGCGAATGCGGATGGCATAAGTATACGTCGTATTTATCTGTGATGTTTAGGTAATTAAATGATGGGACTTCATTAATGTGATTAATGAAATAAAAGAAACCTAAAGATGTTGTAGAATCGAATTTCAAAATTAAAACAGTTAGCTACAGTTCTTGCTTTGCACAGCGGTATATATGATATATCCTGCACCTTATTCGATGAGGAAAGGACCGAGATCCCTTCACCGGGAGTGACTCCTTTAGCAATAACTGGCTGATGCTACACACTCGATTTGTCTTTTGATTGCTTTTAAGAGTTTTTGCTTTGCACAGTGATATATATGATATATCCCGCACCTCATTCGACGAGGAAAGGACTGACGATCCCTTCACCGGGAGTGACTCCTTTAGCAAAACTAGAAAAGTCTCAAAAGCACTCCATTTTAAAATCATTTGATTCTACAACGATATCAAGTTCATTACGCAATAGGTTTTTAGAAAAACCTGTCGTAGCCCTCCGTCATTTCAGATAAGTCCTGTTTAGTATTCGTGCTGCGTTTGTTGACCTTGTCAAGGCGCAGTGTGCGGTAGCTAACCAGTATTTATCTGCTTATGCATATGATGCAGATTGGGTTAGGGTAGTCGTGCGGCCTTGTTGACCTTGTCAAGGGTCGTGCGGGTGGGTTTGATTCAATCAAGAAATGACGGGTTGAACTTGACTTGCGGTCTATGGTTTGTTGACCTTGTCAAGGTCATAGATCGTTCGGGGCAAAAAATTATCGGGAATTTCAAGTGTTGAAATTTGCAATGAGATTGCATACCTTCTATGAGATAGTTGGATCGCGATACCCACTGCGAGTAATTGTTACTCCTGGGAGAGTTTTACACATTACAATTAGCCGATCAAGTAGGTGTCTAGAAAGGTGTTAACGAGGTTACGCCTCTGGGAAAACGAGGTTTACATTAATTAGGTTCGTGCGAAAGCACCGGGGACCTCCCTCAAAGTACCGACACTGGCCTGGCTGAAAGATTGGTGAACTTGTAGTTTGTAATTAATCCCGGCTAGTCTTTCCTTTTAGGGTTTGAAGGAAGATTTGATAAAAACAGTGGGAGCCATCCTGATTAGATAAAATTATAACCAATATATTCTTGCAAGAGCGCACGCTGAGTGTTTTCTTCTCTCTCTCTCTCCTGGTAGCGACCATATCACGCCTTAATCAAGATAATAATACGGAATATTGACCGAACCCGCTTATTATACTGAGCTGGGGAACGTTGGTCCCGCTCCAACTTATAATTGTTATAAGACAGGGTAGAAAATTGGGGAATACCAGATTTCCCGTGCCGCCCAAACGAAGAGAGTGCATGCTGATGCATCATCTTCGGGTGTGTTCGTTACGAAGAACTGTTTCTCTGTATCCTCTACGTCCTGGGTATGTGATACTAGATCAGGATCCCAGATGTGTAATCTGTTACATAGGGTTACAGAAAGGTAGAGAACTGAGAACGGGTGATAAGTTTCATGAGGCAGAAAACGGGGCAAGTGTTGCAGCCAAGTCTGTTGGTCACTGTCACCCTGTATTCCAAATACATTGATTCTGAACGAATGTTATTAGATACCGAACCTGATATACAAAATCATATAGTCTCTTTATAAGTAAAGAAATGATAAAATTTTGTTTTGTTGGATTATGTTTTGAACATTTCCTATATCAAAAGTTGATCGGTTCAGGCACGTTATCTAAAAGCATTGATGTTCTAAATCAAACTACAGTTCTTTAGTATACGGAACACACACAAGAGGAACAGTTCAGAAATGAACGAATTCTTCTTGAGGCATTGTAGACTAGGTCATATCAATGCGACCCGACTAGCTGAAGTTACATATAGATGCATATTTAAATTAGTTTGAATTTACATCTTGTGAAACTTGCCAGTCATGTCACAGAGATAAGATGACCATAGCTCCGTTTACTGGAAACTGAGAAAGAGTTAGTGAACTCTTGGGATAATATATGTTGATGTATGTAAGGTCCCCTGTCTACATATGCCAGGACTGGTTCTTTGTACTTCGTTACATTCTCTGATAATCTCTCAAGATTCAGACATATGTTCCTGTTGAAACACAAGTCCGAACCTTTTGAGATATTCACAGAATATGATTTAGAAGTAGAGAACCAAAACACGGGTATAAGTATTATGTCCTTTGATGAGATCGAGGAGGAGAATACTTGAGCACGGAAATCCTGGATTATTCTAAAGGAGAATGAGATTCTCTCTCAGCATTACTCCTCCGTATACACCATAGCACGATGGTATATCGGGGTGGAGCAATAGCACCCTATGTGATATGGTGTGCTCTATGATGAGTACTACTGAGTTTACTATTTCCTTTTGGGAGTTATGCGCTTGAGAAGCAGCATACCTATTGAATAGGGTTCAAATCAAATCAGTTGCTTACCACTTCATATGTGATATGGAATGGGAAGAGCCCATGCCTTAAGCTAGTTAAGATTTGGGGTTGTCCGGCCTATGTCTAAAAGCATAATCCGGACAAGCTCGAGGCAAGGTCTGTTATGTACAACTGGAAAGGTTCCAGCTATACAAATTACAGCAGATGATTTGGTAGAACCAAAGGATTCAGTAGATTCCAACGAACCTCAGCCTCTCCGCCGATCTAGTAGGGTTCCTCATCCACCTGAGAGATACTTCAGTTTCTCTGTGACAGTGGAAGCGAGGATTGCATCATGAGATGATGACCCGACTAGTTTCGAGCTGGCCATCAGGAGTGAGACTCTGTAAGAATGGCTGGATGCTTAGCGATCTGAAATGGAATCCATGTACACCAACAAAGTATGGACTTTGGTTGCTATATCTGAAGGGTTAAATCCCCATCAGGAGCAAGTATATCTTGAGAAGATTACTTGGTGTAGATGGAAAAGTTGAGACTTTCAAAGCTAGACTTGTTAAAGCTTTTCGTCATCGACCAGGCGTGGATAATGATGAAACCTTTTCAAGTGGCTATGCTTAAGTCCATCCAGATCCTACTTACCACGGCTACATACCATGACTACGATATCTGGTGGTTGGGTGTCATGACTGCTTTTCTAAATGATGATTTGGAAGAGAGCGTCTATAAGTACACAGCCAGAGGGCTTCGTAGACAGTGGGAGCAGCGGAAACGTGTGCAAGATATTTTATGTGATAAAGCAGGCATCGCGGAGTTGGAACATCTGTTTTGATGTGGTAGTCAAAAAGTTTGACTTCATCAAAATGGTAGATGAACCTTGTATATACAAGAAGGTAATAGGGAGTATGGTAGTGATCCTCGTAGAGTACAAGGACAATATACTGTTGATAGGGAAGGAGTTTCCTATGCTACGCTCGGTCAATCTCCGCTTATCACAATGATTCTCCAGAAAGGATCAAAATGATACCTCCTAAATCCTGGATTCTGGATCTATGAGATAGATCTAAATGGATGTTAGGATTCTCACTAGTTGTAGTGAGACGATATCAATTGATCCTGGGGAAAATCACTGGAAAGGTTCCAGGGTGATAAGGACGACTGAATGTCAGTCACAGACATTGTCTTTACCCTTAGTAAAGGGACGGTATGTTGGAAGAGTTCCAAGCTAGATACCGTGGCATACTAGACGATAAAGGCTGGATACATCGCTACTTCAGATGCTACCAAAGAGGCAGTCTGGATGTATATTGGTTCATGAGATGAACTTCGTTCCTCCCATTGTGTGACAATGGAATTGTGGCTTATGCCAAGGAACGCCGGTCCCATCAGTGATCCAGACATATTCTAAGACAGTACCACCTGATCATGGAGATAGTTGATCTCCAGGGTGATCGAGGTTAGGAGAGTAGACTCAGAGGACAGCACGGCGGATCCACTCACAAAGGCCTATTCCCAAAGAGAGACTTTTACGGGATGGTTGAGTATGAGATACTGCAACCACTTCTATCAGATGGCCCTTGTGCAAGTGGGAGATTGTTAGTTATATGTATGCCCTAGAGGCCATTACTATACATAGGATGTATATTGTAGTGGATGCTGGGACATATATAGGGAGGACTTTCTTGCTCGATATGATAGTATGCTATCTGGTTGATCTTTACCTTAACGTGTACACTGATTGTCTCTCTGTTACATGTTGGTAAAGCCCTTAGGATGTGTACTTGACTACCTGGACTATGATGCGGATCATACTAGTGGGGACATGGTAGTCCATAAGTACATCCTTCAAAGTCCCTAGTCGTGGGTATATCGAGACGGGGCATCGATATACCAGAGTAGACTAGCGTATACCTTCTCGACCCATACAGATGGGCGATGGATGATCCCATATCCATTGGTGTTTGACATCAGAGATGATATACGGGTGCTCAGTGGAGACTGGGTACACTAGACGGACTCGCCGAGAACTCCCAGATGGTATTATACCTTACGTCAGATGGCAGTTCTCAGGTGACACTGGTACAGAGTAGTCTGTTGACCCGAGATCGTCATAGAGTCTTGTGTGGTTCCCACTGTGCTTTGATTTCCACCTTACCACGTCCAAGAGGGCGTGCAAAACGGTGGTTTTTGGGTACAGTCCCGAATCACATGGAGGCAATGAGCGATAGGAGGGGATTCGTCTCTCCCGGTATAGGGAGTTGATGTTGCGCTGTGTTCGATTGGCTATAACCGGAAATCCCTGGCCAGGGTTGTTGAGATTTACTGGTAAGTGTTACCAGTAGTTTCTCGAAATGTTATAGACCTCATATCGACACGACTTATCAAGCTATTGGGGTCTGACGTTTACCACCCCTAGGCGAGATATGCGACATATCAGACGATCAGACCGGACTGTACGGTAAGTGTTACTGGTTGGATTCACAGGAGTGTGAGCGGGCTTGCTCGTCGATCTTTTGATCGCTCAATACCCGGGTGGCCGTTACGTTTAGCAGACCGCTTGCGGCTTGTGGGTGTTTGATATGATCATCACCTGCTGCCGGCGTATTGACGAGTCTTTAGAGTCCTACACAGAGGTTTCCTGGCTCAAGCGAAACGAAATAGGAGCGCATATGAGATATGTGCAGGACCGAGAATAATGCGTGTATGTGATACCGTATTTCATTCTCGCGATGAATGTATCGATATGGTTGTATGCGATATAACCTAGTTATCGAATCAAGGATTGATTCGATAAATCGATACATTGTATATTAGTCGGTTATATGCGATATGACCGGATCGTTAAATCAAGTGTTGATTTAATGATTTAATGCATAATTATATATTTGATATATTACTTTGTATTAACTAGTATTGGTTCACTTTAAATGGTTTTTCTCACTTGATTGTGCACATTGTATATGTGATATACTTTTGTACACAAGTTTGCATCATGTTTGATGATACATGCTCACTAGGGTTTGTGTAAAGATTAAACCATGGTTGTATATTGGTTAGGGTTTTCATTTTCTTATTCATTTATTTTATTTATTTTATTTTGAAATGATAAAGAGAAAATGGTGGCTTTCTTTGTTCTTTGCTTGAAGCTTCTTGAAGCTTCAAAGCATCTTTGACTAAGTGACCATTTTGTCTCATGCTTAACCCTAACCACTCCATCTAACCTTAGTTAAATCTCTACACTAAACCATGATTTGGATATGATAAGAATTGATTTTTCTTTTCTAATTGATTATTCTTATCATAACATTTTTGAGCTTCTTCTTCTTCTTCTTCAAGAAGAAAGCTTGCTTCATCAATGGTAACTTGAGCAATTGAGTGAGAAATCCAATTCTAAAGTGAACCCACTTCCTATTTCTTCATCCTCTACCTCTTGCCAAGTAGTATAGGGTGTTTCCTTCACAAGTTTTCATGGCTTGGTGAAGGTGGAGCTTGATCTAGCGATGCCTCGACGTAGATCATCTTCGGCATCGTCGTCGATGACCTAGCCCGCTTTTTCTCCGATGAAGCCGACGCTAGAGCCCAAGATCCGTCTTGTACAGCGAGGAGACATCATCGCGGAGCCATGGAGGTGGAGACCGGATCTACAATGGTTGTATTTTCCGTCTACTCGTAGTTAAGTTGTTAACTAGTTTTCTTTTCGCCTAAAACTTCTAGTTAACGATCTAGTCTAGGGTTTCTCGGCACCATAAAGTTTGAAACGGGCATGGTTGATACCTTGTGAGACCTCCTTAGTGTGCCTAGGAACCCTACAGCGCTCGCTAGCGCTGGCGAAACGTTGGGTAAACAGCAATTCCATCTCCGTAAAAGTTTTGACGGAGTCGTTGGGAAGCTCTGAGTACCATTCGAAAGCTGTCTCCGCTAAGCTGCCGACGAATTGGCGAAGCAGTAGCTTATCATCCCCTCCAATGTTGCCGCAGAGAGCCCTGAACTGAGCGACATGTTGATGGGGATTTCCTGTCCCCTTATAACATGGAATTTAGGAATTGTGTATCCTGGCGGGTACTTTATCTGATCGTACCATCCTGGATATGGTCACCCAGTTCTGACGACTTGGCCGGTTGCTTCATTCGCTTGATGAGCTCGTATTTGCTGAGCTATATAATCATCGAGCATGGCTTTGGAGATGATCTTCTCCTTGTCTGCTGATAGGGCCAACAGAGGATTTGATGACTCTCCTTTATCATCTTAAATTATTACTGGAGGATCTTCGGCTGGAAGGTCTGGCTGAATCATCATGCCCACCATATCTTGGAATAAAAGGGCCATTTGCTTTATGTTGGCCGCTTGTTCCGCAGCCTCTTTGTCCTTCTTCACAAGAATTGTCCGAAGGAATTCGGCATCCGTTTCCTGTTCATGACGCTGCTCTGAAGATGTCTCCGGGCCTGCTTTTGGTCCAGTGAGTGCAGCCATGGCTGTCAGCATTTCTTGGAGCTTTTGTTGTTGTTGTTGCTCCTGAGCCTTAGTCACTGATTGCGTAAGCGGTCGATGACCTGTAGAGATACGGATATCCTCTTTTCCGGATTCCATATAGACAGTATGCACCGCCATTCCCCTAGACTTAGGGCGTTTAGATTCAGTGTCCTTGCGATTTGCCAAAGACGCAGAGATCTTCTCCGGTGTCATGCCCCGCTTCCCAAAATACGGAATACGAGGGGTTGACAAGGCCAGCCATGCTCCTACGGTCAAGGAAATGTCCTGCCGTAGTCACACTTCGGCTTCTAGTTTCTCATGGTAAACAGTAAATGATGCGCAGGTAATGAGAAATGCAGTAACTAAATGAAATAATGTAAAGAACTGATCTGAGGGGAAACAAACGAATATAACTCTGGATGGCAAGTCGAGGTGACTGTGATATACGTCTAGTCCTGGTCCAGGCTAAATCTCCTCCTCACACTGAGCATGCATACTCAGGTCCTCAGAGCGACACAATAGCAATATAGTATATAAAATCAAGTGACAATTCTAGCAGTAATAATAGATAAATATAACAGTAGATCAATGGCAGTATGGGTATGAACATACAGTAATCTATGCAGTAGAACAGTAAAAGCAGTGGAATGATATGCCGCGTATGTTAACACAGTAAGTAAGGTATAACAGTGCCAGTATCCATATCAGTCTCTAAGTCTCACTGTACAGGTCACTAAGCCTATCGTCAGTCCAAGTGTGAGAGTCAACCACTCGCGAGTGTCCTCCACCCAAGGGTAGAACCCAAGGGAAAGGGACCACGGGCCCAACATATATATCACGGTGATAATCACATACCCTGTAAATCTCCATATATCTCCCCAAATATATAAGCCGGCATAGGACTCCCGAGATTCTGTTGAACTCACACTCAAACTACCCCACACCCCGTGGTCTATATCAAACGCTAAGCATAACCCTAAATACTAATCGATCCGTGACAAGTCTGCGCGAGAATTGGAGGCAGGACCTCCATCAAGCACGTCCCGACTAATACCTAAGATAAATGGCAGTGTCTGGTGCCTTATCTGTGACATCCGTGCAAGCGCTTCCAAAAGTGTCCCATACCACTTATAGTCATACGTACACGCATCCCACAGACGTCGACAATGCAATAGAATAATAGGGTCACTGATTGTGTACAAGTACGTATCACTTTCACTTATTCACTGATACACGAACACTGACGTACTTGCCACAATCATCACTAAAGCCTAACACTGGGTAAATGCACGTTATCACTATGTTATCAATGCAACGACATGCGTATGATATGATGCATAAGCAGTATATAAAGCATGTTTAGGATGTCCTCAATCAATAACCTACCACTTGCACAAATTATCATAAATCGTACGGTTACAATTTAGTGAGATGATGAACAGGTAATAGTTATTATGTTCAGTTATCTATCCATCGAATTTAGTTTCATGCCAATCGGATTCCAGAGTCATTAGTTATAGCCATTTCATTTTAAGCGTTCACGGCTGGAAATCCGGTTTCAGAATCGGAAGTCTGTTTCGCAACGCAATTTAATCCCAATTGGGACCAGATTTTAGCGACGCTATAGTTGGATGAAATCTAGGGTTATCAGTAAGGTTTTCAACGCAATAGATGGATCTTCAATCGAGTCTGTACGTCAGGAGGTATACACTGTTCAATACCATTATGTCAGCTCTGATTCTGTTGGGACTGTTATGCGTCCCGATCTTTTAAATTACAGAATAAATAACAAACGGTAACGAAATAGAATGAAACCACTTGTGTTGTATAGATAACAGGTTCACCTACAATAAACAATGGAGTTCCGCAACCCACGGGTTTAGGAAACAGGGTGGTGTTCATTATGGAACAGCAAGCAACAATTGGAGTCGCTCTGGACTGCAGTCCAGAGTCGCACTCCGATCCAAATATCGACACCATTTAAGTACAGAATGTTAGTTATATGTATGCCCTAGAGGCCATTACTATACATAGGATGTATATTGTAGTGGGTGCTTGGACATATATAGGGAGGACTTTCTTGCTCGACATGATAGTATGCTATCTGGTTGATCTTTACCTTAACATGTACACTGATTGTCTCTCTGTTACATCTTGGTAAAGCCCTTAGGATGTGTACTTGACTACCTGGACTATGATGCGGATCATACTAGTGGGGACATGGTAGTCCATAAGTACATCCTTCAAGGTCCCTAGTCGTGGGTGTATCGAGACGGGGCATCGATATACCAGAGTAGACTAGCGTATACCTTCTCGACCCATACAGATGGGCGATGGATGATCCCATATCCATTGGTGTTTGACATCAGAGATGATATACGGGTGCTCAGTGGAGACTGGGTACACTGGACGGACTCGCCGAGAACTCTCAGATGGTATTATACCTTACGTCAGATGGCAATTCTCTGGTGACACTGGTACAGAGTAGTCTGTTGACCCGGTGAAGGGATCGTCGGCCCTTTCCTCGTCGAATGAGGTGCGGGATATATCATATATATCGCTGTGCAAAGCAAGAACTGTAGCTACCCCTTTAGCAAAACTAGAAAAGCCTCAAAAACACTCCATTTTAAAATCATTTGATTCTACAACGATATCAAGTTCATTACGCAATAGGTTTTCAGAAAAACCTGTCGTAGCCCTCCGTCATTTCAGATAAGTCCTATTTAGTATTCGTGCTACATTTGTTGACCTCCGTCAAGGCGTAGTGTGCGGTAGCTAACTAGTATTTATCTGCTTATGCATATGATGCAGATTGGATTAGGGTAGTCGTGCGGCCTTGTTGACCTCCATCAAGGGTCGTGCGGGTGGGTTTAATTCGATCAAGAAATGACGGGTTGAACTTGACTAGTAGCCTATGGTTTGTTGACCTCCGTCAAGGTCATAGGGTGCTAGGGGCAAAATTATCGGGAATTTCAAGTGTTGAAATTTGCAATGAGATTGCATACCTTCTATGAGATAGTTGGATCCCGATACCCGCTGCGAGTAAGAGTTACTCCTGGGAGAGTTTTATACATTACAATTAGCCGATCAAGTAGGTGTCTAGAAAGGTGTTAACGGGGTTACGCCTCTGGGAAAACGAGGTTTACATTAATTAGATTCGTGCGAAATCACGGGGGACCTCCCTCAAAGTACCGACACTGGCCTGGCTGAAAGATTGGCGAACTTGTAGTGTGTAATTAATCCCGGCTAGTCTTTCCTTTTAGGGTTTGAGGGAAGATTTGATAAAAACAGTGGGAGCCATCCTGATTAGATAAAATAATAACCAATCTATTCTTGCTAGAGAGCACGCTGAGTATTTTCTTCTCTCTCTCTCCAGGTAGGGACCATATCACGCCTTAATCAAGATAATAATACGGAATATTGACTGAACCCGCTTGTTATACTGAGCTGGGGAACGTTGGTCCCGCTCCAACTTATAATTGTTATAAGACCGAGCTGGAATTTGGGGATTACCAGAATTCCCGTGCCGCCCAAACGAAGAGAGTGCATGCTGATGCATCATCTTCGGGTGTGTTCGTTACACAGAACTGTTTCTTTATATTCTCTACGTCCTGGGTATGTGATACCAGATCAGGATCCCAGATGTGTAATCTGTTACATAGGGCTACAGCTAGGTAGAGAACTGAGAACGGGTGATAAGTTTCATGAGGCAGAAAACGGGGCAAGTGTTGCAGCCAAGTCTGTTGGTCACTGTCACCTTGTATTACAAATACATTGATTCTGAACGAATGTTATTAGATACCGAACCTGATACACAAAATCATATCTGTCACTTTATTAGTAAAGAAAGGATATAATTTTGTATTGTTGGATAATGTTTTGAACATTTCCTATATCAAAAGTTGATCGGTTCAGGCACGTTATCTAAAAAGCATTGATGTTCTAAATCAAACTACAGTTCTTAGTATACGGAACACACACAAGAGGAAGAGTTCAGAAATGAACGAATCCTACTTGAGGCATTGTAGACTAGGTATATCAATGTAACCCGACTAGCTGAAGTTACATGTAGATGCATATTTAAATCAGTTTGAATTTACATCTTGTGAAACTTGCCAGTCATGTCACAGAGATAAGATGACCATAGCCCTGTTTACTGGAAGCAGAGAAAGAGTTAGTGAACTCTTGGGATGATACATGTTGATGTATGTAGGTCCCCTGTCTACACTTGCCAAGACTGGTTCGTTATACTTCATTACATTCTCTGATGATCTTTCAAGATTCAGACCTATGTTCCTGTTGAAACACAAGTCCGAACCTTTTGAGATATTCACAGAATATAAGTTAGAAGTAGAGAACCAAAATAAGGGTATAAGTATTATGTCCTATGATGAGATCAAGGAGGAGAATACTTGAGCACGGAATTCTTGGACTTTTCCAAACGAGAATGAGATTCTCTCTCAGCATTACTCCTCCGTATACACCATAGCACGATGGTATATCGGGGCGGAGCGATAACACCCTATGTGATTAGGTGTGCTCTATGATGAGTACTACTGAGTTACCTATTTCCTTTTTGGGAGTTATGCACTTGAGAAGCTGCATACCTATTGAATAGGGTTCAAATCAAATCCGTTGCCTACCACTTCATATTTGATATGATAAGGGAAGAGCCCATCTTTTAAGTTGGTTAAGATTTGGGGTTGTCCGGGCTATGTCTAAAAGCAAAATCCGGACAAGCTCGAGGCAAGGTCTGTGATGTAGAATTGGAAATGTTCCAGCTATACAAACTACGGCTGATGATTTGAAAGAACGAAAGGATTCAATAGTTACCAACGAACCTCAGCCTCTCCGCCGATCTAGTAAGGTTACTCACCCACCTGAGAGATACTTCGGTTACTCTATGACAGTGGGAGCGAGGATTGCATCATGAGATGATGACCCAACTAGTTTCGAGCTGGCCATCAGGAGTGGGACTCTGTAAGAATGGCTGGATGCTTAGCGATCTGAAATGGAATCCATGTACACCAACAAAGTATGGACTTTGGATGCTATATCTGAAGGGTTAAATCCCCATCAGGAGCAAGTATATCTTGAGAAGATTACTTGGTGTAGATGGAAAAGTTGAGACTTTCAAAGCTAGACTTGTTAAAGCTTTTTCGTCATCGACCAGGCGTGGATAATGATGAAACCTTTTCAAGTGGCTATGCTTAAGTCCATCCAGATCCTACTTGCCACGGCTACATACCATGACTACGATATCTGGCGGTTGGGTGTCATGACTGCTTTTCTAAATGATGTTTTAGAAGAGAGAGTCTATAAGTATTTAGCCAGAGGGCTTCGTAGACAGTGGGAGCAGCGGAAACGTGCACAAGATGCTTTATAAGATAAAGCAGGTATCACGGAGTTGGAACATCTGTTTTGATGTAACAGTCAAACAGTTTGACATCATCAAAATGGTAGATGAACCTTGTATATACAAAAAGGTAGTAGGGAGTATGGTGATGATCCTCGTAGAGTACGTGGATGACATACTCTTGATAAGAAAGGAGTTTCCTATGCTACGCTCGGTCAATCTCCGCTTATCACAATGATTCTCCATATAGGATCAAAGTGATACCTCCTAAATCCTGGGTTTTGGATCTATGAGATAGATCTAATTGGATGTTAGGATTCTCACTAGTTGTAGTGAGATGGTATCAACCGATCCTGGGGAGAATCACTGGAAGGGTTCCAGGGTGATAAGGACGACTGAATGTCAGTCACAGGCATTGTCTTTACCCTCAGTAAAGGGACTATATGTTGGAAGAGTTCCAAGCTAGATACCGTGGCATACTAGACGATAAAGGCTGGATACATCGCTATTTGAGATGCTACCAAAGAGGCAGTCTGGGTGTATATTAGTTCATGAGATGAACTTCGTTCCTCCCATTGTGTGACAATGGAGTTGTGGCTTATGCCAAGGAACACCCGTCCCATCAGTGATCCAGACATATTCTAAGGCAGTGTCACCTGATCATGGAGATAGTTGATCTCCAGGGTGATCGAGGTTAGGAGAGTAGACTCAGAGGACAACACGGCGGATCCACTCACAAAGGCCTTTTCCCAGAGAGAGTCTTTTCTGGGATGGTTGAGTATGAGATACTACAACCACTGCTATCAGATGGCCCTAGTGCAAGTGGGAGATTGTTAGTTATATGTATGCCCTAGAGGCCATTACTATACATAGGACGTATATTGTAGTGGGTGCTTGGACATATATAGGGAGGACTTTCTTGCTCGACATGATAGTATGCTATCTGGTTGATCTTTACCTTAACATGTACACTGATTGTCTCTCTGTTACATATTGGTAAAGCCCTTAGGATGTGTACTTGACTACCTGGACTATGATGCGGATCATACTAGTGGGGACATGGTAGTCCATAAGTACATCCTTCAAGGTCCCTAGTCGTGGGTGTATCGAGACGGGGCATCGATATACCAGAGTAGACTAGCGTATACCTTCTCGACCCATACAGATGGGCGATGGATGATCCCATATCCATTGGTGTTTGACATCAGAGATGATATACGGGTGCTCAGTGGAGACTGGGTACACTGGACGGACTCGCCGAGAACTCCCAGATAGTATTCTACCTTACGTCAGATGGCAGTTCTCTGGTGACACTGGTACAGAGTAGTCTGTTGACCCGAGATCGTCATAGAGTCTTGTGTGGTTCCCACTGTACTTTGATTTCCATCTTACCACGTCCAAGAGGGCGTGCAAAACGGTGGTTTTTGGGTACAGTCCCGAGTCACATGGAGGCAATGAGCGATAGGAGGGGATTCGTCTCTCCCGGTATAGGGGGTTGATGTTGCGCTGTGTTCGATTTGCTATAACCGGAAATCCCTGGCCAGGGTTGCTGAGATTTACTGGTAAGTGTTACCAGTAGTTTCTCAAACTGTTATAGACCTCATATTGACACGACTTATCGAGCTATTGGGGTCTGACGTTTACCACCCCTAGGCGAGATATGCGACATATCAGACGACGAGACCGGACTGTACGGTAAGTGTTACTGGTTGGATTCACAGGAGTGTGAGCGGGCTTGCTCGTCGATCTTCTGATCGCTCAATACCCGGGTGGCCGTTACCTTTAGCAGACCGCTTGCGGCTTGTGGGTGTTTGATATGATCATCACCTGCTGCCGGCGTATTGACGAGTCTTTAGAGTCCTACACAGTGGTTTCTTGGCTCAAGCGAAACGAAATAGGAGCGCATATGAGATATGTGCGGGACCGAGAATAATGCGTGTATGTGATACCGTATTCTATTCTCGTGATGAATGTATCGATTGGTTGTATGCGATATAACCTAGTTATCGAATCAAGGATTGATTTGATAAGCCGATACATTGAATATTAGTCGGTCATATGCGATATGACCGGATCGTTAAATCAATTGTTGATTTAATGATTTAATGCATAATTATATATTTGATATATTACTTTGCATTAACTAGTATTGGTTCACTTTAAAAGGATTTTCTCACTTGATGTGCACATTATATATGTGATATATTTTTTGTGCACTTGATTGTATCATGTTTGATGATACATGCTTACTTGAGTTTGTGTAAAGATTAAACCATGGTTATTTAAATGGTTAGGGTTTTTATTTTCTTACTTATTCATTTATCTATTTTGATTATTGATTTTGGAAAAGAAAATGGAAATGGTGGCTTTTCTTGTCTCTTTCATGAAGCTTCATGAAGGGTTGAAACCTTGACCTTTTTTGTTTTCTTCTCTTAACCTAACCATTCACCTAACCCTAGTTTACTCTTTTCACTAGACTATGGTTAGTATATGATAAGTATTCATATTATTTTCATTTTTAATAAAACACTTATCATATTCTATCATCTTCTTCTTCTTCTTCTTCAAGAAGAAAAGCTTGCCTCCATTAATGGCAACTTGAGAAAAAGAGTGAGAAATCCAATTCTAAAGTGAACCCACTTCCTATTTCTTCATCCTCTACCACTTGCCAAGTAGTATAGGGTGTTTTCTTCACAAGTTTCATGACTTGGTGAAGTTGGAGCTTGATCTTGTGTTGCCTCGACGTAGATCATCTTCGGCATCGAAGCCGACGACCAAGCCCGCCCATTTCTCCGATGAAGCCGACGCTAGAGCCCGGGTTTCGATTTGGACAGCAAGGAGACTTCATCATGGAGCTATGGAGGTGGAGAACCGGATCTACAAAGGTTGTATTTCCGTTCACTTAGTAAAGTTGTTTACTAGTTATCGTTTTCGCCTAAAATTCTAGTTAACGATCCGTATTAGAGTTTCTCGGCACTTGTAAAATTTGAAATTGGCATGGTTGATGCCTTGTGAGACCTCATTAGAGTGCCTAGGAACCCTACACAGAAATTATTCTAAACTTGCATAGGGTTAAAGTTCATCGAGTCGGCTTCGATTTGAGCCTTCGAGCGCATCATTCCAGTATGTATATAATTTATGGTGATTTTAATAGTTTTCAGGTACAAGAAAATTCCAGTTTTACGGTTAAACTTGAGGGTAGTTTTTTTAATCTTTAACGGTCATATTTTCTAATGAAATTCACACACTAGAATCATAGGCTTACGGGCCAAACTATACAAGTGAGTGCCGTCAATTTAAACGAGAATTTTCATAGGGAACACGCATCGAACAGTTGAGTCGTATAATTTAACAGAAGGTAAAGAAAGGAATATATATACGATTATCATTTGTAATTAATAATAAGTAGCATGTAGCAAGTGGGGACTTGCCTGGAGACGTTGGGGCACACGGCAGCGGCAACGACACACGTGCGGCACGGCAGTGACACACGCGCGAGCGACAACGTCAAGATTTGGCCTCGACTTGAACTGGGTGGCACGGGCTCGGTTGATAGGAGAGTGAGAGAGAAGGGATTGGAGTTGTAGAGAGAGAGATTGAGAGGGGCAGAGAGATGGAGTGAAAGAGAGGGCCAGAGAGGGAAAAGAAGCAGTGAGAGAGAGAGAGTGAGAAACTCAGAGAGAGAGAGATCAGAGAGAGATTGAGTGAGAAAGAGACAGAGATTAGAGAGAAAGAGAACTGGAGAGGTTGGGAGAGAGGGGAGAGACAGAGAGATAGAGAGTGAGAGACGAGTAGAGAGGGAGATGAGAGAGAATAGAGAGAGAGAAGCAGAGTGAGAAAGAGAGAGAGAGGGGTGAAAACTGAGGATGATGGCGTTAATGATGATGATGATGATGAGGCGGTTGACGATGGTGCCGGGGGGGAGGTCGACGACGAGACGAGAAGCTCACCGGTCGTCGGCGCAGGGGAGGTCGAGCTCGGGTGCAGGGGTTCGAGCTTGGCTATGGGTTTGGGTGCTGGGTGATGGTGGCAGAGAAGAGAAAGGGAAGGTGGTGAGGAGACGAGGGCGGTGATGATGGGAAGAGGTGGTCGGAGGTGACGGCGGCGACGTGCTCGCGAGGTCGGGATGTGGGTTAGAGAGTGGAGAGTCGTCGGGAGAGGAGAGCAGGAATTATGAGAGGAGAAAGAGACGTGTCACGAGGAGGGGTCGAAGGCGATGTCGTGGGTAACGCTCGCGAGCGTGAGCGTCGGCGGAGGCGAGGAGCGCGGCGTGGGTTACGGATCGCGAGAGACGTGAGCGTGGCGGGAAATGGAGCCGTTGGGGAGAAGATGAATAGGAGCGGGTCGGGTCGAGTTTGGGTCGCGGGCTGAAGGAGTTGGGCCGGGCCAAGAAAGAAAATAAGAAGGAAAAATGTTTGAGGAGGGAAAAAGAGACGGGCCGGGGAGTTGGGCCAGGGGAAAAGGAAAAAGAAATTAATTAGGAAAAATAGAAACGGGCCGGGGCTTAAGGGATTTGTTAAAGAAAAGAAATGGGTTTGGAATTAAAATGAGGGAATTGGTTATGGGAAAAATTATTGCTGTGCCGGCTTTGAGAAAAGGATTGGGCTAAAAAAATGAATTTATCTAAAAGAATGGGATTAGGGTTCTATCAAAGAAAATGGTGTGGGCTAAGGGAATTTGTAAGGGAAAAATAGGATTAGGGAATTTAAAGTTGGGCCGAGGAAAATATAAGTTTTGGGTTTAATAGAATTTTGAAATAAATGAATAAATAAATAAATATAATTAAAAATAAAACCTTACAAGTTAATGAGAAACACGAATATTGGTATAAAAAGGGGTTGGGTGTTACATCACACCACCCATATAAAAATTTCGTTCTCGAAATTTAAAATAAACGATAAATAATACAAACATAGGCGTAAGCTATTATATTGCAACTAACACATAAAGTTTTACTTGAAATAGGCGGGTGAAGAAATTTGAAGGTTTTATATATGTAAGAACATCATACGAAAATATCGGTTTAAATAAGTAATAGACAAGAACAACTACAAAGGCAACCTATGAGAATAGCAATAACAACAATAATGAACAATGATATTCGAGGCGTACTCGATAAAATCGAAACTCAAATATGTGCATGTAAATATATCAAAGGTAGCAATGCAAACATAATAAGTATAAAGCACAATTATTTATAATAGTAGACGTAGGCACACTACCCGAAAATAAAGTAACGACAATAAAATAATGAAAGATTTGTCGGTTGGTTAAAACATTTTGGGACAATGTATCGATCAAACAACGTAGAAACCTCATATAGTGAAAATAAGGAACATGGAACAAAATATGCGCGGTGTAAGGTTGCGCTACTGAAAAATAAAGGTAATAGTAGTATACTTTAATAATACGCACTCTTCGACAATTACAAGATAATGAAAACCAAATTTCGAATAATAAAGTCTCTAAATGTATATATAGGGAAAAAGGAAAACTCAACATTATATAGGGCTAGTTAGGGTAGGGATTACAAGGAAGTGTGGATGATTCAAAAGTTCGGAGTATGGCGGCTTTAGGCTAGCGGTCAAAGAGATTGGGGTAAGGGTGAGCAATAAAGGACTACAAGATGAAAGTATGGGGAGGACAACGGTCGGTACATCCTATAAATCAAGATTTGAAGGGTTAGCGAACTCGGAAAATTTCTCTAAAAAAAAAAATTTCTCCTCCCAGAAGAATCTCAAACGAGGCGCAGACAAAGGGTGGAGGGTGAACCTCAAAAGATCGGGTGTGGTACTTGTTAATCTGAGTGAGGGTCGAAACAGCACGAGGTGTAGATGTGGACAGATCTTAGTAGGAAAAATAATTGCATAGGAGAAATGATCAAGCATCAAGGGGACTGAGAAGATCGATAGATTAACGAACAATTTATTTCATTTCAAAAGAATTCAAACAAAGCATTCTCAAAGACGAAAAGTGGCCCTAAACTATACACAGTTTTATTGGGCCAAAGAACACAACATTTAAAGGAAATCCCGTCAGTCGCGGTTGTGGAGATTCAGCAGGTTGCGGTAGGCTCGCGCACTCAGGTAGGGGCGTCCATTTTCATAGCGCCTCGCAGGTATCGCCATTGGGAGTCCTTCCACCACAGGGTCTTGATCTTCTGGTACTTCTTCCTCGGATAGAGCTTCTTCATCGAGGTCCGATTCCATGTGATCCTCTCCTTCTGGGTTCTCTTCCATGGGGTCTTCCTCCACTGGATTTTCTTCTATCGGTTCTTCCTCGGGATCTTCTTCTATTGGGTTTTCTTCAGGGTCTTCTTCCTCTTCGTCGGAATCGCCTATCATGTCAAACTCTGGGGCGGCTACTCCTTCGTCCTCTGAATCGTTGTTTCCGAAATTGACCTGGGGACCGTTGATCTCAACGTCAGAACTCATCAGTGTGTGGTCTAAGGAAACGCATGACTGTGCATTCTCATCTAGATGCGGCGCTGCTCCAGGGTGGGCCATGGCCTGAAAAGAAAGTGTCATGATTAGACAACGGAACACATCGGGAAAATAGTTAAGTGTACGAAGTATAGAAAGTTATGCGGTGGCAGGAATTGAAAATATCAGGATAACAATGCTGTGATGATGAATAAGGAGAAAGCAAGAGAATGATGCATATATTACGATTTAAAGTTTTGTTGCATTCAACTAAAAATTCAACGGATACAAGCTTTCAAACGGAAAGAAATATTTATAAGAAGATGACAACATTATTACTGAAAGTAGAAAAACATGAAAATTCTTCTTTGATCACTAGACCGTTTTATCATCGCCACGCAAATTGAATCCTGTGTTGGATCCGCTTTATCCTCAAAGTACGAACTACGCAGTAATCTTCACTAGTCAGAAATGTGGAGAGTGGACGAGTCTCCTCCTTGCAGCTCCTTTCTTTTTGGGCAACCGTTGATAAGATGTTCGCTGGATCCGCAGATCAGACATTTCCCCTGGGCGCGGCGACAATCCCTCTGAAGATGTCCGGCCTCTTACAGTACCCACAATGTGGGGTCTTCTGCTGCTTCTGTCTCGGGGAAACAAATTGGCGCTTCATTTTCTTCTCTTTTCCTCGTCTAACGGGGATCCCTTTATGATTGGAGACTCCCGCTGGTGCCTGATTCATCTGTCTTCTCAGTCCTTCAGCCAACAAGTCGTTTGTTCGCTCCTGAGCTTCCTTTAGACCTTGCAGTACACTCAGAATCTCTATGGTCTGATTCTGGGGAGCGGATAAAGATGAAGAGTCGTTGGAAGACATGATCCTGAAACAACAATTTTGAGGATGATATAAGTCACAAGCTATTCGAATCAAGATATAATATGGATAGAACAAAGATTCAAGAATATCAGAGATGATGAATTTATTATAAGTGGAGAATCAACCGTACGACTCCAAGTCACTTAAACAGAGTATGGTAGTGTAATCGTGATGTTGTTCACAATTACAACCACGAAACTTTGCCAAGTTACCTGAAACCCTAGCGAAAGGATAGCCGAACACACGATGTGAATATGGATCAAGAATTGACAAGTTTACAACCTAGACCAAGGAATGTCTTAGATTGCCAAGCTATACACGGAAACTGCAATCCAATCGAAACAAAACCTGGCTCTGATACCAACTAAACCATGTCATGTCCCGCTTCCCAAAATACGGAATACGAGGGGTAGACAAGGCCAGCCATGCTCCTACGGTCAAGGAAATGTCCTGCCGTAGTCACACTTCGGCTTCTAGTTTCTCATGGTAAACAGTAAATGATGCGCAGGTAATGGGAAATGCAGTAACTGAATGAAATAATGTAAAGAACTGACCTGAGGGGAAATAAACGAATATAACTCTGGATGGCAAGTCGAGGTGACTGTGATATACGTCTAGTCCTGGTCCAGGCTAAATCTCCTCCTCATACTGAGCATGCATACTCAGGTCGTCAGAGCGACACAATAGCAATATAGTATATAAATTAATGTGACAATTCTAGCAGTAATAATAGATAAATATAACAGTAGATCAATGGCAGTATGGGTATGAACATACAGTAATCTATGCAGCGGAACAGTAAAAGCAGTGAAATGATATGCCGCGTATGTTAACACAGTAAGTAAGGTATAACAGTGCTAGTATCCCTATCAGTCTCTAAGTCTCACTGTACAGGTCACTAAGCCTATCGTCAGTCCAAGTGTGAGAGTCAACCACTCGCGAGTGTCCTCCACCCAAGGGTAGAACCCAAGGGCAAGGGACCATGGGCCCAACATGTATATCACGGTGATAATCACATACCATGTAAATCTCCATATATCTCCCTAAATATATAAGCCGGCATGAGACTCCCGAGATTCTGTTGAACTCACACTCAAACTACCCCATACCACGTGGTCTACATCAAACGCTAACCATAACCCTAAATATTAATCGATCCGTGACAAGTCTACGCGAGAATTGGAGGCAGGACCTCCATCAAGCACGTCCCGACTAATACCTAAGATAAATGGCAGTGTCTGGTGCCTTATCTGTGACACCCGTGCAAGCGCTTCCATAAGTGTCCCATACCACTTATAGTCATACGTACACGCATCCCACAGACGTCGACAATGCAATAGAATAATAGGGTCACTGATTGTGTACAAGTACGTATCACTTTCACTTATTCACTGATACACGAACACTGACGTACTTGCCACAATCATCACTAAAGCCTAACACTGGGTAAATGCACGTTATCACTATGGTATCAATACAACGACATGCGTATGATATGATGCATAAGCAGTATATAAAGCATGTTTAGGATGTCCTCAATCAATAACCTAAGACTTGCACAAATTATCATAAATCGTACGGTTACAATTTAGTGAGACGATGAATAGGTAATAGTTAGTATGTTCAGTTATCTATCCATCGAATTTAGTTTCATGCCAATCGGATTCCAGAGTCATTAGTTATAGCCATTTCATTTTAAGCGTTCACGGCTGGAAATCCGGTTTCAGAATCGGAAGTCCGTTTCGGAACTCAATTTAATCCTAATTGGGACCAGATTTTAGCGACGCTACAGTTGGATGAAATCTAGGGTTATCAGTAAGGTTTTCAATGCAATAGACGGATCTTCAATCGAGTCTGTACGTCAGGAGGTATACACTGTTCAATACCATTATGTCAGCTCTGATTCTGTTGGGACTGTTATGCGGCCCGATCTTTTAAATTACAGAATAAATAACAAACGGTAACGAAACAGAATGAAACTACTTGTGTTGTCTAGATAACAGGTTCACCTACAATAAACAGCAGAGTTCCGCAACCCACAGGTTTAGGAAACAGGGTGGTGTTCATTATGGAACAGCAAGCAACAATTGGAGTCGCTCTGGACTGCAGTCCAGAGTCGCACTCCGATCCAAATATTGACACCATTTAAGTACAGAAACTATTCTAAACTTGCATAGGGTTAAAGTTCGTCGAGTGGGATTCGATTTGAGCCCTCGAGCACATCATTCCAATATGTATATAATTTATGGTGATTTTAATAGTTTTCAGGTACAAGAAAATTCCAGTTTTACGGTTAAACTTGAAGGAAGTTGTTTTAATCTTTAACGGTCATATTTTCTAATGAAATTCACACACTAGAATCATAGGCTTATGGGCCAAACTATACAAGTGAGTTCCGTCAATTTAAACGAGAATTTTCATAGGGAACACGCATCGAACAGTTGAGTCGTATAATTTAACAGAAGGTAAAGTATGGAATATATATACGATTATCATTTGTAATTAATAATAAGTAGCATGTAGCAAGTGGGGACTTGCCGGGAAACGTTGGGGCACACGGCAGCGGCAAAGACACACGTGCGGCACGGCAGTGACACACGCGCGAGCGACAACGTCAAGATTTGGCCTCGACTTGAACTGGGTGGCACGGGCTCGGTTGATAGGAGAGTGAGAGAGAAGGGATTGGAGTTGTAGAGAGAGAGATTGAGTGGGGCAGAGAGATGGAGTGAAAGAGAGGGCCAGAGAGGGAGAAAGAAGTAGTGAGAGAGAGAGAGAGTGAGAAACTCAGAGAGAGAGAGATCAGAGAGAGATTGAGTGAGTGAGAGACAGAGATTAGAGAGAGAGAGAGAATTGGAGAGGTTGGGAGAGAGGGGAGAGACAGAGAGATAGAGAGTGAGAGACGAGTAGAGAGGGAGATGAGAGAGAATAGAGAGAGAGAAGCAGAGTGAGAAAGAGAGAGGGGGGGTGAAAACTGAGGATGATGGCGTTAATGATGATGATGATGAGGAGGAGGAGGTCGACGATGGTGCAGGGGGGGGTCGACGACGAAACGAGAAGCTCACCGGTCGTCGGCGCATGGGAGGTCGAGCTTGGGTGCAGGGGTTCGAGCTTGGCTGTGGGTTTGGGTGCTGGGTGATGGTGGCAGAGAAGAGAGAGGGAAGGTGGTGAGGAGACGAGGGCGGTGATGATGGGAGGAGGTGGTCGGAGGTGACGGCGGCGACGTGCTCGCGAGGTCGGGATGTGGGTTAGAGAGTGGAGAGTCGTCGGGAGAGGAGAGCAGGAATTATGAGAGGAGAAAGAGACGTGTCACGAGGAGGGGTCGAAGGCGATGTCGTGGGTAACGCTCGCGAGCATGAGCGTCGGCGGAGGCGAGGAGCGCGGCGTGGGTTTCGGATCGCGAGAGACGTGGGCGTGGCGGGAAATGGAGCCGTTGGGGAGAAGATGAATAGGAGCGGGTCGGGTCGAGTTGGGGTCGCGGGCTGAGGGAGTTGGGTCGGGCCAAGAAAGAAAATAAGAAGGAAAAATGTTTGAGGAGGGAAAAAGAGATGGGCCGGGGAGTTGGGCCAGGGGAAAAGGAAAAAGAAATTAATTAGGAAAAATAGAAACGGGCCGGGGCTTAAGGGATTTGTTAAAGAAAAGAAATGGGTTTGGAATTAAAATGAGGGAATTGGTTATGGGAAAAATTATTGCTGGGCCGGCTTTGAGAAAAGGATTGGGCTAAAAAAATGAATTTATCTAAAGGAATGGGATTGGGGTTCTATCAAAGAAAATGGTGTGGGCTAAGGGAATTTGTAAGGGAAAAATAGGATTAGGGAATTTAATGTTGGGCTGAGGAAAATATAAGTTTTGGGTTTAATAGAATTTTGAAATAAATGAATAAATAAATAAATATAATTAAAAATAAAACCTTACAAGTTAATGAGAAACACGAATATTGGTATAAAAATAGGTTGGGTGTTACATCCGGCCTCCTTCTTTTGTGGACGGTCGAAGTTGAGAGAGCCGTTGCAGCGGGCACCCAAACAGATGACACCTTCGGTGGCTTGACAGGGTGATCCCCTTCTTGTCGAACTTTCATCTTTTTCTGTCGGCGGGGATAGTCTTGATCAATCACCGAGTCTTGGACCTGTCGCCGGGGATAGTCTTGATCAATCACGAGTCTTGGACCTGTCGCCGGACTTTATAAATTTTAGAGGACAGCCGCTGAGGGGGCTGCTCCGGCTTCGCCTTTATGATCTTTTCAATAGGCGGAGGAGACTTTTTTAGCACGGCGGTTGGCGAATTCCTGCGCACCTTGTTAAGTAGTTCAAAGCTGTTCCTAGTTGGAACAGCAGCATCGACTTCCACCGTTAGAGCTGACGGAGTCAGTCCAGAAGGAGAGCTGCCCCCAGCCTTCCTTACTCGGCACCAGTGACGACTGCGAGCATGGAGAGCAGACGGGATTACCTCCATTATTGGATCAGCTTTTCCATGCCCCCTGTTTTGAGGAGAGGTTGTTATTGGTGCTAGCCTGTCGAAGACAGATGTTCGCTGAGAGGGGATGGTCAACCTGTCGAAAGCCGACCTTCGAGTAGAGATAGCAGCTTGGACGACCTCAACTGTAGCAGGAGTTGGAGTGTCCTTCTCTAGTATTGCGAGCCTTTTTGCGGGCCCACTTGAGCTTTGACCCAGCTTGTCAAAGACTGAGGCATTGGAGTTGGACGACCCGCTGAGAGGGGCCGTGGTGGTTGCAAGCCGATCAAAGACCGACTTCTTCGCAGCTTCTTGTGTCGGCATCTGAACGCTGAAGCTCGTTGGTAGGATCATGGTCCCGAAGAGTAGCCCAGCGGTGGCTTGGGTCACTTGTTCCACCGGCATTGTGAAAAGGGAGGGCGCTTGGGGCCCGTAGGTCACTCCTCCGGCGGGGACGGAGTGAGAGTTGTTGCAGTTGTTGCAATTTGTGCAGTTGAAAGCCATTGATGTTCTTTTTTCTGCACAGGAGCAAAACCCAATCTTAGTACCTCGAACCTAAGGGCAACCATATCAAACCGTGTTTCGTTCGCGAACACGACACACGAAGTGTGGAGTGGAAAGAGGAAAAGGTCTTACTGGGCGTGCCAGAATCTGTACTCCGCCGAAAGACGTGACCGGGACGTTGGGACGTCCGGCCTGAATTTCGAGGGCAGATGCTATTTGGTGCTATCCGTCCACCTCTCCGAAAATTCCAAGTTGATTTATGGCACCATGTATCGAAGGTTTAAATGGATGCGGCCGATGTAACAGACTTTGTCATATTCCCCCTCGTTGAGGTGCTTTTGATTGTGGGGACGCTCTTCCCTGTAGGCACAATCCCCTGCAGTTAATTACACTACCGCATCGCGGTAACCACTTTCTCCTTCTCCAGACGGTCACTTCGTGTCGTGTGTGTTTGTTTTGTTTTTGGTTGCCCATGGATTGTATACGGAGACTAATTTATGTTGTCGTCCGTAGGGCGTGGATTAGTCCAAATCCGTATTTTCATAGATTTGGGTTTTGGTTTGGGTTTAATGATATGTTAGTCTCATTTGAGACTAAGATCAACTTAAACGTTTGTTAAGGATATGTTAGTCTAATTTTAGACTAAGGTCAACTTAACAGGATGTTAAGGATTCGTTAGTCTAACTTTAAACTAAGATCAACTTAACAGGATCATTTAGATCCAACAAAAGAGCATTTAGGCTCTATTGTTTTAGTTTAGGGAATTTGCGGTCCATAATTAGTTTAAGGACATTACGGTTCATGGAGTTTAAGGACATCATAGTCCATAGTAGTTTAAAGACGTCATAGTCTGTAAAGTTTAAGGACATCATAGTCCATGAGTTTAAGGACCCCACAGTCCGTGAAATGTCTGGTTGTCGGGACCCGTCACCGCTCTGAGACATTGAAGGATTACAACGACAAATATCAGAGGAGTGAAGAGATGTACCCTTGAACCAATATTGGTTGGGGGATCTGTAGTCCAATTTGGGACTAAGATCAAAGATTTATGAGCATATGGGCTCAATTAATCTGAAGTAGGGATCTGTGGCCAACTTGGGCTCGGCCCATTCAGTTAAAATGCTGAACATTTAGCAATACTGAGCATTGGTTTGGATTCTGACAGCCTTTTTGTCTTTTATTGGGTGCTGAGCATTTATTATAAGTCTGGAGCTTTGTTATTTAAAGAACAATTTATGTTCATTTAGCACACATATGAGAAGCATATGGGGTGCTTGGCGCTGAGCGCCAGTCAATGAGCGCATTGCGCTTTTGGTGAAGTAGCGCACATGTGAGGAGCATGTGGCGCGCTCGGCGCTGAGCGCCAGACAATGAGCGCATTGCGCTTCTGGTAAAGTAGCGCACACGTGAGGATCACGTGGCGCGCTTGGCTCTGAGCGCTAGACAATGAGCGCATTGTGCTTCTGGTGAAATTTGGAGCGCTAAGGCTCTGCAACGCTATGCGTTAAATTTGGAGTGCTGAAGCGCTTCTTTCGATTGGAGCGCTATGGTTCTGCAACGCTATACGTTAGTATTGGAGCGCTGAAGCGCTTCTTTTGATTGGAGCGCTATGGCTCTTTTTTTTTGGCAGCTTTGCGTCCTGAGAATTAAATTCTTTTTTTTTATAAGAGACTTTGTCTCATGGATTTAAGAACAAAATTCTTATTATTTTTTTATAGGAGATGTTTCAATCTCTTATATTTTTTGATGAAAGGCTTTGCCCTTTTGGATCTGTGATCCTAAGATAATTGAATTATTCTACCCTCCTTTTATAATGAGATATTATAATCTCTGAAAGACAATTTGTCTTATAGATCTATGATCTGAAGAAAATTAAGTTTTTTCCCTTATTTTTTATGATGAGATATTTTGATCTCTGTTGTGAAAAGGCCTTGGTCTTATAGATCTATGATCTTAGAAAAATAAGTAAATTCTTCTTTTATATGAGATGATTTCATATCTCTGTTCTCTTTTTACCTTGAAGAAAATCTTCTTCTTTTGAGAGCTTACTTTTTGTCTTTGAAATTTCTCAAAGTTTAGGGGGGGTACCTCTTTTTCAGACTTGAAGTCTTGGGGCCTTTTTATAGGGCAAGGCTGATTTGTTCAATCAGTTGAAGAGATCTTTTCTCTAATTGATTTGGGGATGTTTCCCCCGTTGGATCTTTGATCCTAGGTCTTTTGATTTACAGAAGGCAATTTTCTTGGTTTTTAACAAGATTGGGAAATGTTTCCCCACACAGAATTTATTCTGTATTTTAGTGATTTTTAATCACCATTGGATCATTGATCCGACGGTGCTCTGATTTACAGAGCAAAATCTTTTTTTGTTTGGAAAGATTATAAGGAATGTTTCCTTAACAGAATTTTATTCTGGTCAACTGATGATTTTTAATCAAATTCGTTGGATCTTTGATCCAACGGTTAGGAACATTTAGTTCCAGCGATAGCGCTCTCATGATGCGCTTCTTAGAGTGCAATGCACTTAGCGCTAGCGCTTACGTGCTTTGCACGTGGTGCGCTGCAGCGCTCTTAGCGCTAGCACTCATGTGCTTTGCACGTGAGCGCTGCCTCAGAGTCTTTGACTCTCAGCGCTGGCGCTGTTATGAAGCGCTGCTTCATTTCAAAATTTGAAATTTGAACAGAGCTTTGCTCTGATTAGGGGAACAGTCACTTTGGAAGCTGAAGTCGGCAATCGCCTTACGAAGGAGGCTGCCATTACCATACACCAAGAATATTTCATATGTTCTTCATTACTTCCATTTCTCCTGAATTGGATTACTATTTGGAGAAACATCAGTCACAACCATTATTTAACCTATTTTTTAGCGTAGGAACATCATTTCCTATCAGAAGAATGCCATTCATATCCAAGATGAAATCTTCGACATTCGACTCCATTTCCTTATTACATTTAAAAAGTTCATCTATTATTTTGATGAAGTCAAACACTTTGACCGTAAATCAAAATAGATGATCCATCCTCACTATACCTGCTTTAGTTCACAAAACTTAAGCAACTTGTACATTATCTGCTGCTTCCACTGACTACGATAACCCTCTGACAGATTCATATACGCGTACACTTCTAATTCCAATTTAGAAAGACATTATATTCATCCTCATGTCAGATATCATAGTCAGGATAGCAACAGTGGAAAGTTTTATCTGTATGGACTTCAGCACTGACTTTAAAGTAACAGTATCATCGCAATCCATATCGGGAATTTGATGAATACCTTTACTACAGGTCTGGACCCATTAGGTTAATACCTTTCCAATTGCACTAATCTCGAAAGATCTACTTGCTCCTTATGGGTTTTATCCCATTTAGGAGTACCCAACAAAGTCCATACTTTGTTATAGTGCATGGAGTCCAACTTAGATAACTTGGCATTCTGTCATCACTCTGAAGTCTCACTTCTTATGGACAACTGATATCTAGTAAGTTCATCATCACATGATGCAAGCTTCCTTCTCACCGTCTACGAGAATACCTAAGTATCTTTTGGGTGGCTGAGATCACCTACTATATCTGCGAATTAGCTATGGTCTATAAGGGTTAATTGAATCTCCAGGTTCTACTAAATTTTTAGTAATCGTTTGCAGTTCTGGAATTACTTCCAGTTCTACCAAACCCCCACTAATTTCTTTTGCAAGAAATTCCTTTACCAAGAAGATGAAGAATTAAGAACAAAACACTTTTAATCTTACAAACGGTAGAAAGTTAAACCCACGTCAATACCCGGGATAACCCACAAACTGCCATTACTGAAACGTGCCTTGAGTTTATCCAGATTCCGTTTTAAAGCAGAAGCCGGATAACTCAACATCTTAACAATCTTAAAATGATAACCTATTCTATATCACATATGCAATTTGAGGTACTGATTTAGATGGAACCGGTATATATTGATATGCATCTATTTCTAGTGCATCCCCTTAATTGAGAAAGGCGATTTAGCATTACTCATCATGGAGCGCATCCGCAGATAGCAATCTGAGAGAATTACATTCTCAATAAGGAATATGGTACCAATCCCTTGTCCATATGGACATTGGACAACATACATTAGAGTTCACTACAATTTTCGTGTGTTGTTAATTGAAAAACAATCTTTTGGTTAAAAGAAATCAAAAGCTTGCTGTTTAGGAAAATCCGGTTGATTTTCTTCAATAGCAACATTTGCTCCGAAAACCGTTATTGAGGATAAAATCAGCCATTCTCAATTTTCCACTCCTTCTCAGCATCTGTAATATCCTACAGATGTAGGATTCTAATCCTGTAGCTATATACTCAGGAGATAGAGTTTATTGAGAATCAGTTTTTCGAAACATAAACACAGGTAACCCGAAACATCAAAATGTTTCAGGGGTTTGGTCGGGTATTCATAGTATTGCCTCTTTCATTGCCCAGGCCCATGACAATAGTCATAATTTCCTTTTACTCACTTCAACCCCTTTCGATGTCTCTCCCACTTACCTTTTGTACACCTAACTTATGCTAGTTGGTTTTCTTCTTACCATTCTTTCAGCAACAGTTTCGAGATTGAAAGAAGACTATCTAATAAGCGTAACTAGTATACCCTCCTTACCATTAAGGATATTTCGAACTTGAGATAAGGTAGGGAAGAGAGACAAATGAACAATTCATCTACTTCAGAACTAGTGACCATGCTCGAGTTGAAACAATTTCATCGAGTTCGTATCTAACCATACGATGACCTTCCAAGAAATATGGATCTCTGTACCGATTACAGAGGGTTCTGGAGCAGCAAAATGGGAGTAGGATGTGTAAGGATATTTGCAAATTTTTCGTGGATTAGGGTAATGCAGACATTCCAAAATCCATGTTTGTAAAAAGGTCGGTTAACATTTGGTTATATGAGTTTTAGCTTAGGGTAAGTCAAAATTCGCGGCCAGAGAGAGAGAGAGAGAGAAGAAGAAGCACTTGTCGTGCACTCTATCAAGATTAGATTGGATAGTATTTTCATCCAATTAGGATGGCTCCCACTGTTTTGTCGAATCCTCCTTCAAAGCTTAAAAGGAGAACTTACCGGGGTCATCAGAAAATCTCCCGGGAGTAACAATTACTCACAGTAGGAATCGGGATCCAAACTATCATAGCGTGGTAACCTTGACGGAGGCCAACAAGTCACCCCATTTCATAGAAGGTGTGCAATCACATTGCAAATTTCAACGCTTGAAACAACCTATGACCTTGACAAAGGTCAACAAACCATAGACCACTAGTCAAGTTCTACTCGTCATTTTGTGATTAACTCGAATCCACCCGCATAAGCCCTTGATGAAGGTCAATAAGGCTATGTGACTCTCTCAGCTAATCACATCATTATGCAAGCAGGAGGCACCACTTAGCTATCGTACACTACGTCTTGACGGAAGTCAATAAACGCAGCACGAATACTAAATACTACATCCTGAAACGACAGAGGGTTAAGGATGGTTTTGAAGAAAACTTTTAACGTAATGAACTTGATATCTTTGAAAAACAAAGTGGGTTTGCATATTTATTGTTATGTAGACTATTGCTTAAGTGCGGATTCTCTGTAAAGAGATCATGGCTCTTACCTCATTGAATGAGGTGCAGGATATTCCTAACTGAATACCATCGTGTAAAGCAAAGGAATACGACTATTCAATTTGCAAACTTATAGTAACAAAATTTTTTGCTAAAGAGGTCACACCCTATGAAGGGATCTAGGTTCTTTCCTCGTCGAATGAGGTAGGGATGTTCCTAACCTAATATCTCGATGCAAAGTAAAAGAATCGACTATAAGACCAATATCTAATATTGGTTCCTACAATGTGTTTTAGGTTTATTTAACCTTGCATTAATCGTATTAACGCAATCCTTTCATTTATATAATCATTTTATCTAGCATCTTTCTTCTCACACAATCAAAGAAAAAGTATGAAAAGAAAATAGAATGCACATATATGCCACCCGCATTCGCCACGGGGCCCCGGGTCTTCACCGTAAGGTTACTTAACTTACGGCATGGCGGGGGCAAGGCTAGCGCGGATACAAAATGTGTACACACACACTCTCTCTATATATCACATATATCAATATATCATCACACATATAATCACATTACAACATGCAGGAGAAAACATCACAAGCAGATAAATACATCACAAGCAAGTAATGAAAATCATAAAGATGGAATGGTTGGATTACCTAGGAATTCCATGTTTTGTTCGAGCCATTAAGCGAAACGTGACATTTTCTGGTCGCGTGAATAGCCCATGTGTAGCCAAAAGCAGACCCTAACGAGTGCGGAAAGCCACCAACCAATCCGAGAAATGTGGCAACCTAGCATTATCACCTTGAGGAGGCTACCCGGCACTTTCTCGAATCCGGTGATTTGAGCACTCCTCTGTGGGTCTATCCTATACCCCTACAAGCGCGGAAAGAAACACGCTAACCCTAAAATCGAGTGAGCCGGTATCAACGCCTTGAGATGGTCACCCGTTGCAATCTAGGATCTGGTTGTGCGTGCGCTTATCCGCGGGGTAATCCTAAACCTGTATTAATTATAACGGTAGCCTTGATCGCAACTTGGTTGTGCCCCAACAAAAAAAATAATACAATAAGCGGTGACTATGACTACATGTGAACTGCTAAGTCCTGAAATAAAGAATATTCATATAGAGGAAACGGCGGCAACAAATTGGAGCTCGTCCCGAATAATACAAGTTTGGCTACAAAAAAGAATAAAAATGCATTACAACATCTCAATTTTGCATGGGGTTATTCATTTTGCGACAATCCGAACCAAAACAAGCACACCAATCTCAGACTCACATCATGTAACCCCGTCGAATTGATCGTATCAATTTGTCGATATTAAACACCACATATCATCATATGTGTCATCGCATTAACCTTGATCAAACCCTTTAACCACGTCAACACAGAACCCTGGCCAATGAATCCCAAAACCCGTGAAGCCGAAATCAAATTTCTAAAGAATGAAATTCAAGATCAGCATCGGCCTAAAAACACCATCATTTCTTGTTTGAATTGAATCCAAAACAACCCAAAAACCGCCCGAGACACCGAGGGGACCTCGGATACGATCCATGAGGCCCTGAGGGGCATTGGGTGGGGGTCCTAACCCATGGCCACAAAATTTTTTGCCATGGGTTGGCTGCTGGGACAGCAAGCGCAAAGCTACGCGTTTGCTGTCCTAGCGCCTCACTCGAGACCATTTCGTGATGGTATCGGGTGTAGGAGACCACCCAAGCCTCCAGGGACATCCCTGGGGTCGCTCCCACACCTCCACGAGGCTCTTGGTCCGAATCTAGAGCCTCGGTACGTAAGTTATTTACTAAAATAGTTACTGACCTGGGACAATTTTACAAACATAAACTATTTTGTTTTGTTGAAAGGTTTTGGAAATTCAAAAGACCACAAAACCAATTACATGTATTTGATTTGACTCTGATACCTTATAAGTGGAAGGGGGTTTAGGTCATGACGCTCACGGCCATGGTGGAATTTGAAAAATAATAATTTTACAAAACATAACCCCAATCCATCACTAAGATCATCAAATACTTAACAAAAGAGAAACTAGAATAAACTAGAGAGCAAAGAGAGGGTTGCTACAAGCTTTGTAGCGTCTTCATATGCTCCAAGTGATGAACTCGGACTTGAGCTAGACTCCATCGACCTTACAGAAGTATTCTCTAGCCGACCGCCTCACTGTAGATGATTCGTGGTGAAGAAACAATGCTTGTAACTCCATCTCCATCACTGGGTGGAGACACTCCACTTCATCACTTGCTAAGCGCTCATGGAGGTGAGTGGAATAATGGGTACTCTCTAGATTCTCCATTCCCTCACCATAGCAACACTTGCCATTTTTGTAGAGAGCTTGAGTTTAGAGCTCAAGAAAGAAGAAGATGAAAAGGAGGTGGCTAATAAAATGAATTAGATTTCAAATTAATCCATCCTCTCACTCTCCCATTCTATTTTAATAATTACGTTATCATTATATCATGTGGGACCCTCCCATCACATTCTAACCATGTGATAATCTCATGACATAATAATAAACAACAAATAATATATGTGTACACACACACATTAAAAGAGAATAAGGAATGTTTAAGTATCAATATACATAAATGTAACACCCTAATACTTTTATACTATATATTTGGGTATTTTAAATCTTGTGGTAAAATTCTTTACTATTGTTGCTATTGGGTTCCGAATGATGCAATTAGTAGCTGTGGTCCGTATCCGACTCGACCTGCATGTTTGAAACCCAATACGGTTCGAGGTTATATCAAATATTTGCTCGTACAACGTATCCATATGAATCGAGTGTAATATATATATATATATATATATATATTTTAAGCTCTACATATCTTTTTTATAATATAGTATAAAAAATAGTATTATTTTCTCATCTAGCTTTGCATGGCAAATTACCCCTTATCAGGTGGTTGCGCCCATATATCATGTTCGTATTCTAAAAGTTAGACAGATAGATTATTGGATCACCGTGTATATTTACGTAGATTTTATTTGGGGGTATATATTTTTAACTATAGAATATTGCATTATGGTTAAAATCCTTACATATATTCTTTATATTTAAAAACTATATTTTAGAGGGATACGGGTAATATTCGGAGTAATCTGGTATTATCTGCAAAATCCTACAATATATATATATATATATTTTTATATAACTATATTTATATAACAGTTTATATATATAAAATATATATTATATTAATTTTTAAAATAAAAACTCTCTTTTTGTCTCTCTCTCTCTTCGTCCCAACCCCTCTCTCTCCCCCTATATATATACATACATACATACATATATATATATATATATATATGTAATTTTATTAAAACCCTCTCTTTCTTCTCTCGTCTCTTTCTCTCCTTCGCTCTCACCCGAACCCTAACCCACCCCTCTCGTTGTCGTCCCCACTCGTTGCCACCCCTCTCGTTGTCGTCCCTATCTTCTCGCCATCATCTCTTATTCGCCGTCAGCACCTCCATCCTCCCCATCTCCGAAGACCACCCAAGATACCCTAAGCCAGAACCCACCTTCAACCTCCCCTCGTCGATCTCATCGCTGGAACCCGACCACCACCATCACCTTCCATCACTTCCTCGTCGGCAACACCAGAGCACCTACACATCACCACCGCACCTTTTTCATCTTCTCCTTCTCATTCTCCGATCACATCAACCCCATCGGCCATGACCCCTCTCCTTCTGGACTCGCCGTCACCTCGCCGCCGACCGCCTCTCTCCTCTCTTTGCCCTCGCTAACCCAGAGAACCCCAGAACCCCCACAGCCTCACCTTTTCTTCTTCTTTCTTTTCTTCTCTTTTCCGATCGGTTCGCCGGAGTTGCGCACGTCGCCGACGATTCATACAACCCAGTCACCGTCGTCGTCTAACCCAGTTACTACGTCACGGAGTTGCTCAGCCAGGTCAAGTCCTGCGTACGTGGGTTTTGCATCGTGACATTATTCGGCGTCGGAACGTTATATCTGGATACTCTTCGTGAGATTCGATCAAGCAAGTTCTAAACTTCCAACATACTATTTTGTTATATCAATATTTATATGATTAACTATAGTACATATGTTTTAATATTCAAGAAATATTATCGATTTGTAGTTTTTTAATATCAATCTGTATCAGTACCGATAATGGTTTATCTAATTGCATGCCGGATCATCATAATATTATTATAATACCATATCAGTTCAGTATTTGATCTAGATCACCATATACCTGGTAACAGATGTACAACGGTTATTACAGATAGATACATATATATCCTGGCATTAGTTGTGTTTACCGTGTTTCGATATTGGTTACAGTTTTACATTTGGTGTCTATTTTGGTTGAAATATATTGCATGACATGTTCACGACCCATTACCAGACTTGTTACTTGGATCTTTTATTAATGCCGACAATCCTGATTTATTGTCCTGACAGACATGACTTGTTGTCTATATAGACAAGACCTGTACCTGCTTGATCTTGTGTTAGTATTAGATTTATATCATTAATACCTAACTTGAACACAAAACCTGGGGGAAAAGGGGAAATCAATAATGAAATCTAAGTTGTAACTCAACAATTCGATACTTCCAGATACTAATCAGTCGATACGGGCTTTGGCCGGCCCCGGAATGATGTTGCTGACATCATTCGTCTGTACATGATACCTGTTTTACTGCTTAGCGGCACGTCTCGGATTTAGCCACGAGAGTCTTGACCGTGGTCCCTGTTGGGGTCAAAATTTGCACCTCGGTTGACCAAGTCAAAGTCAAGGTCAACCCCAAGCCAGGTGGGCCCAAGCCCAGGTCAAGCGGGCCCATGCCCAAGTCGAGCCCGTGGCCAGTCTCCCCATGCTAACATAAAAATCATGTAACAAATAATTTTGATGTAATTTTTTGTGCATGAATGTAAGCAAAATGGCCATAAAGCCAAATTTTTGTAAAGCCCATGACTTATATGCAAAAGAAATAAGTACATGAGGCATGGGATAGGCAAAATGCCATTTTGCAAAGCCCAATGGGCTATATGTAAATGTGTAAGCCTATATATAGAAGCATGATGATGAATAAAATACACTTTTCATTCCTCTAAAAAAAGTTAGGGTTTTTGTGCCTCATTTTCCTTCCACAAGGTTCTAAACCTTCTTCTTTTTTTGAATTAAATCAAGAGTTTTATTCTTCCTTTTCCAAAACTAAATAGTTTTTCACCATAAAACCCACAAAGGGGAACTCAGATCTTCCATTAGATCTCAAAAAGGAGAGATTTTTTTTTTTAAATCTCATACTTCTTGTTCTTCAAGATCCGGCCAACAGAGGAGGAAGAAGGAGACCCACTTCCAAGAACCCTATTTTGGGGAAGATCCAGGGCTCAAGGGAGAAGTCCCCTTTCAACAGCTCCAAAATATCTTAGGAGTTCAACTCCTCAAAAATATATATACATATATATACGAAATAATAAATATTTCCTTTCAGGAGTACAGCTCCTAGTGCAGGGACCAAGTCCCTTCTGCTGCTGACGCCTAGCGTCCGCATGCTAGACACGTGGGGCGCTGGCGCACGGTGCCCGTATGCCAGGAACATGGGGCGCTGGCGCTCTGGGGCACGGCACCCGCGTGCCAGGCACGTGGGTGCTGGCGCTTGGCGCAGGGCGCCCAGCGCCCACATGCCAAGCACGTGAGGCACCAACGCCCAGCGCCCGCGTGTTAGGCATGCGAGGCGCTGGCACCCATGCGTCCTTTGGACACCATTTCCCCTTCTTTTTTTACACACACTCCACGACACTGTCCCTGTTAGAAAAAATTTCTAACGGGGCGCTGGCCCGCACCCCGTAAGGGGGCTGCTAGCCCCCTTGACCCCCAGCCTGCTATCCTGGTAGCGGGACCTCCGTAAAAACTCCGTGGGGCCCCCGATATATCCAAAACCTTTTTAAAACACGATAATGCACATTGAGTTCGCATGACCTGTTTGACCCGTCAATCGGAGGTTCTCTCGCCCCAAAGGCGAGGGGTAATTAATGGCATCTTAGTCCTCGGCTGCCGGAGATTCGGATCCCCACAATCAATAAACTCCAGCCTTCCCTAAGCACGAGGAATTTGTAATGCGCCTGCCAAGCGTGCGCGTATTCCCACTCAATGTGGTGACGAAAAACACCCTACAGATTCTGGCACGCCCGGTGGGACCAATCTCTCCTCCTATATTTCGAGTTAAGCATTCATGCGAACTCAATCAATATATATATCGATATTTATACTAAAATAATGCTCTTTCATGCAGGACTTCAAGCGATCAAGCCTCAACCATGTCTCCAAGGACCAGCTCTGCTCTCAACACGGCTCCCATCTCATACACGATAAAGATGGACTCCAGGACGGTCCTTCCGGCCAGTCTCGGGGGACGGTAGGAGGAGCCATTGGTACCAATTGGCTCTATTCTGTTCGTGCCAGCTAACGTCGTCCCTGCGCTTCAAGCTCTGCTAACCGACAAACCAGCCTCGAAAGGCAAAAGGTCAAATGTGGTGATCTCGAGGGCGCCCCAACAAAAACGCGAGTCGGTGTTCAAATGGCTCTCCATGGCCCCAGCTGGGGGCAAAGCCGTCAGAACAAAAGAAGTTGCCAGACGTTGTGGGCAAGCCCAGGCGATACCTTCGACGGACACACGGGTGGATGTCTTCTCAAGCCTCCCCATCACTTAGCCTATGGCGGCTTCCCGAAGAGCCGAAGCCTGCCAAGCGCTCAAGGCAGAGAAGCTGAGGCAGAAGCGGCTCAGATACAGAGCCAACAAAAGGGCTAGGGCTCTAGCCATGTTAAAAGTTATGAATTTCCAAAGCCCGGACTGCTCCGCGAAACTAACTGCCAATGATGAAAGAATGGCTGAATGTGTTATCCACACCGTCTACATGGTGGGCATGCATCCCAGCGACAACCTTCACAGCAAAAATAAGGATGGGACCACCACATCTCAAATCCAATCTGGTGTGAATATGGCCGCCACAATCCAAGACCAGCCTTCTCTGGAAGGTAATGAAAACCCTTCCAGTGAGGCTGATAAGCAGAGAGAGCCCTCGGTTCATGAGGAGTCGGGCTCGGAAAGCGAAGATGAGCCAATCTTCCGTCCCAAGAACGCAGAGCAGCAATTTCTCCAAGTGCTCCGAAAACAGCTCAGAAGTAAAGACAAGGAGATGGACAAGCTCTACTCAAAAATTGACGACTTGACAAATGTCGCCTTACAGCTCACGGCCCAACTTGCCTCTCAGCCGCCCAATCAGGCGCATGGCTCTGCTCATGAACCAGGAAACGGTGTCCCGAAATAGCCGACGCCTATTCCCTCAAATCCAAAAGTAGGCGGACCGCATGAAAATCAGTCGCATCCTATCTCGGGAAATGTCTTGGCTACCGATGACAGTAGCCCGCTAACTCAAGATCAAATCATTGATTTGGTTGCCAACAAAGTCAAAACATTGGTAGCTGAAACCGAAGCGCAAAAAGATGTTAGCAGTAGTGGGAGACCATATCCTGCTCAGTATGATCTGGTGGAATTTCCCAGCGGCTATGTCATCCCTAAATTCAGAAGATTTGATGGGACGGGAAATGCGAATCAGCACATCGCCCACTTCAAAGCCTCATGCAGGAATATTTAGGGCAATGATGCGCTTCTCCTCCGCCAGTTCATTAATAGCCTGACCGATGTCTCTTTCGACTGGTACGCGAGCATACCGGATGGCTCCGTTACTACTTTCGTCCAAATGGAATCTTTGTTTCGACAAGGGTTCATGAGTGTCAGCGATAAGATCATCATCGCCGACCTCGTAAGGACCAAGCCAAAGAACAACGAAAATGGTACGGATTTTATAACCCGATGGCGCAATCTCTCCGTCAAATGTGAACCGCCGATAGAGCAGGACCAATCTTTTAGTCTCCTTGTCGGAAATCTTAACAATTGGAAGGCCCCGTTTCTATGCACCGCGGGTCTCAAAACATTCCAAGAGTTGACCAGGAAAGTTCAGATGTTGGAACGCTCAAAGCAAGAGTCCTTCTCTGACTCCCAAAATAACAATAGGTCCTGGAGAAACCGAAAGGATGAAAATCGCAAAGGCGGAAATTCCGACGATACTGAATCTTTCAACACATCGGCTAACCGAATTAAACGAGGGATGGGTGTGCCTAATGCCAACCAGCCTCGGAGGCCAGTGTTCGGAGAGGGAGGAGAATCTCCACTGAAAGAGAAGCTGGATAAGGTTTATTCCTTCAGAAGGGAAAAAATCCGTAAAATATTCAAAGACGCCTGAGGAACGGTCTACAATTGCCAGAATTAAAAAGACCGCAAGAAGCGAAAATGACCGACGACCCCAAATACTTCCCCTATCACAGAGTGATAGGTCATGCCATTGAGGACTGCTTCGTCTTCAAAGATTGGGTCGAAATGCAATACAAGGCAGGAGAGATAGAACTGTCTAAAGGTGTGTTAACAAACAGTCAAGCTGCGGCCGCCAATTTCATACAAACGAAGATCGAAGTCCTTCGGAAATCTGATTCTCTCAGACATCTTCCTTTCTCTAAAAAGGGTCGACCACCACGTTGTTAACCTGGCGAACAATCGACCTCTAAGTCGTTAAACTGGGTATGTAAAAATGTGTAAATAAAACAATAAATAAATAAAAAGCCGAAATGATGGGGCAACTCGCAATAAAAATCAGCGAGTAAAATAAAGATGAAAATAAAGCCGAAATGATGGGGCAACCGCGAATAAATAGCCGAAATGATTGGGCAATCGCGACCTTCACGATAAGAAAGGCTGAAATGATAGAGCAATCGCGGTAAAAAAAATGGCGAATGATGAGTCGCTCCTGGTACCATATCCCAGTGCAGCGATACAGACGCCGACCAAAATACAAATTCTCAAACGGAGAATGATGAGTCGCCCCTGGTACCATATTCCAGTGCAGCGATGCAGACGCCAACAGTTTCCCAAAATTCTTCCAGCCCTACAGTTGGTCCCCAAGTCGACTACCGTATGCAATCCAAGGGCTCAAATAATCCTCGTCCTACCCATACTCCACCGCAATCACCAGTCCAGTGGTCGGTCTCTGCCCTTGGAATTATGCTCCATTGGGAAGACCCACTCATGTGTCCTCACGATGCATGAGGAGAACATACTTTCGTGGGATCCTTAAGACTCACAAAAGAAAAACACACTTGGGGGTCCTCACGACTCCTAAGGAGAAAATGCACCTACGGGATCCTTACGACTCGTAGGGAGAAAATGCTTTTATGGGACCCTTACGGCCCATAAAATTGAAAAGCCTTAGGTGATAGGGACCTAAACCTATCTCCTAAGCCATCGCTCCCAACAGGGAAAGGCAAATGATGAATTGCTTCTGGCACCTGTGCTTCTGTGTTAGCAACGCTGATGCCGGCCCCTACCCTAAAATTCTAAGCTTCCGATCCAATAGACCCCTAAGTCTTTAAACTAGAAACAGATGACCTCTAAATCGTTAAACTGGAAACAGATAACCCCTTAGTCGTTAAACTGGAAACGAGGGAGATCCCTCACGGCGAATGATGAGTCGCTCCTGGTACTACATCCCGGTGCAGCGATGCAGACACCAACCAAACTCTGAATGTCCCAACGACGAATGATGAGTCACTCCGGGTACCATATTCTAGTGCAGCGATGCAGACGCCAACCAAATTCCAAATCCCATACCCCAATGGAGGATGATGAGTTGCTCCTGGTACCATATTTCAGTACAGCGATGCAGACGCCGACAAAGTCCCGAAATTCTTCCGGCCCTACGGTCTGGATCATACATCCTGCAAAACCGTATACAATCCATGGGTGTAAATGACCCCTATCTCTCCCAAGTCTTACCGGAGAGACCACATTCAAAGTCCCACCAGCGATGAAGATTCAAGAAGAAAAAAAAGGAGGGTATGTCCACAAGCAAAATGGGCACGGATGAAAACCCGAAAGGGCTCCGTGAGTAAAAACAGCAAGACTGCCGGTGAGTTTGTGAAAACCCGAATGGGCGCAAACTCATGAAAAAGAGATGAAATGCACTCGCAAAGTCCTCTCGACTTTGTGAGGAGGAAATTCCCGCGTGAGATCCTTACGACTCACAAAGGAGCAACACACTTGGGGGTCCTCACGACTCCTAAGAAGAAAATACACCTACGAGATCCTTTCGACTCGTAGGGAGAAAATGCTTTTATGGGACCCTTACGGCCCATGAAATTGAAAAGCCTTAGGTGATAGGGATCCAAACCTGTCTCCTAAACCATCGCTTCCAAAGGGAAAGACAAATGATGATTCACTCCTGGTACCATATTCCAGTGTAGCGGTGCTGATGCCAACCCAAAAACGAATTCCCAAATCCTCCCGGGGAAAATGATGAGTTGCTCCCGGCATTATTCCAGTGCAGCAATGCAGATGCCGATCAAAACTAAAATCCCCAAATCCTCTCAAAGACAGATGCTGATTCGCTCCTGGTACCATATTCCAGTATAGAGATGCTGATGTCAACCCAAATCAAATCAAACCAACAACCTCTGCGGCGGAATCATGTTTCGTCTCAGAATGTACCCCGTGTCGAAATCATGCTTCGCCTCGGAGTATCCACCAGCCCTGTCGGAATTATACTTCGCCTGGGAATCATCCTCTACATCAAAACCAGTGACACTCCGTGCCGGGGAAACGTCGACCACGGACACTCCGTGCCGGGGACAAGTCAACCAGCGACCTCCTCATCGGAATTATGCTCCGTCCTGGAATCAAGTCAACCAGCGACGACCTCCTCATCGGAATTATGCTCTGTCCTGGAATCAAGTCAACCAGCGACCTCCTCGTCGGAATTAAGCTCCGCCTCGGAATCAAGTCGACCAACAAGCTCTGCGCCGGAACCATGCTTCATCTCAGAGTGTTCCTCGCGTCGAAATCAAGCTTCGCCTCGGTGTATCTGCCTTCCCTGTCGGAATTATGCTTCGGCTCGGAATCAACCAGCGACCTCTTCGTCGGAATTAAGCTCCGTCTTAGAATCAAGTCAACCAGCAAGCTCTCTGCGTCGAAATCATGCTTCGTCTCAGAATGTACCCCATGTCGAAATCAAGTTTCGCCTCGGAGTATTTGCTTTCCTGTCGGAATTATGTTTCTCTTGGGAATCAACCTCTGCATCGAAATTATGTTTCGGTCAGAATGTCTTCTGCCCGTCAGAATTATGCTCCGACCCCTTTGGAATCATGCTTCGATCTCTGGAATCATGCTCCGCTCTTCGGAATTATACTCCGATCCATGGAATCATGCCTCTACCCTTCGGAATTATGCTCCGATCTTCGAAATTATGCTCCGATCTTCGGAATTATGCTCCGATCCTCATAATTATGCTCCGACTCTTCGGAATTATGCATTATGCTCCGATCCTCGCGAATTATGCTCCGACCTTTCGGAATTATACTCCGATCCTCGGAATTATGCTCCGACCCTCGGAATTATGCTCCGACCCTTCGGAATTATGCTCCGATCCTCGGAATTATGCTCCGACTCTTCGGAGTGATACTCTGACCCTGGAATTATGCTCCGGAAATCGGAATAATGCTCCGATCCTCGAGAATCATGCTCCCCGAGGGATGCTCCGCCCCCGGAATGATGTTCCACCTCGAAGTCCGGTTTCAAGATCCATCAATTTCATGCACACAACTCATATGTGCGGTGTGCATTTATTGATGGGGGCACATTATTGGGGTCAAAATTTGCATCCCTGTTGAACAAGTCAAAGTCAAGGTCAACCCTAAGCTAGGTGGGCCCAAGCTCAGGTCAAGCGGGCCCAAGCCCAAGTCGAGACCGCGGCCAGTCTCCCCATGCCAACATAAAAATCATGTAACAAATAATTTTGATGTAATTTTTTGTGCATGAATGTAAGGAAAATGGGCATAAAACCAAATTTTTGTAAAGCCCATGGCTTAATGCAAAAGAAATAAGCACATGAGGCATGGGATGGGCAAAATGCCATTTTGTAAAACCCAATGGGCTATATGTAAATGTGTAAGCCTATATAAGGCAACATGATGATAAATAAAATACACTTTTCATTCCTCTCAAAAAAGTTAGGGTTTTTGTGCCTCCTTCTCCTTCCTCAAGGTTATAAACCTTTTTCTTTTTTTGAATTAAATCAAGAGTTTTACTCTTTCTTTTTCAAAACTAAATAGTTTTTCACCAGAAAATCCACGAAGGGGAACTCAGATCTTCCATTAGATCTCAAAAAGGAGAGATTTTTTTTTTAAAATCCCATACTTCTTGTTCTTCAAGATCAGGCCAACAGAGGAGGAGGAAGGAGACCCACTTCCAAGAACCCTATTTTGGGAAAGATCCAGAGCTCAAGGGAGAAACCTCTTTTCATCAGCTCTAAAATATCTTAGGAGTTCAACTCCTCAAATATATATATATATATACATATATATACAAAATAATAAATATTTTCTTTAAGGAGCACAGCTTCTAGTGCAGCGATCAAGTCCTTTTTGTTGCTGGCGCACGGCGCCCGCGTGCCAGGCACGTGGGGCGCCGGCGCTCTGGCGCACGGCGCCCGCGTGCCAGGCACGTGGGGCGCCGACGCTCAGCGCACGGCGCCCGCGTGCCATGTACGTGGGGCGTTGGGCTCAGCGCACGGCACCTGCATGCCAGGAACGTGGGGCGCTGGCCCCCACGCATCCTTTGGACACCATTTTCCCCCTCTTTTTTTACACACTCCACGACACTGTCCCAGCTTAGTCCGTATCTGCCGGAGATTCGGATCCCTACAATCAATAAACCCCAGCCTTCCCTAGGTAGGGGGAATCTGTAATGCGCCTGACAAGCGTGCATGTATTCCCATCTCAATGGGGTGACGAAAAACACTCTACAGTTTCGGGTACGCACGGGATACTATTGAGTTACATCGACAATTCCATTTAATTGATTTCAAAGAGTTGTAGAATAGATAATCTAGAAGCACAGATTTTAAGATATACATCACATACCTATAGCTCACTGGTTTATACCTTTGTTTACTATTCATACTTATGTTTAATTATAACATCCTATCCTGGTTATTACTAATATTTTGATATTTATGACGCACTGACATCTGGGTTTTGCATGTCTCAGTTCCTTTGACAATAACGCAGGCAGATCAGGAGTATTTTAGCAAGCAAGCCGAGCAATGAAGAGCTTGATGTTTAGTTTAGAGATGCTTGGTTTATTTTTATTTCCGGAGTTTTATTTTGTCGATGTGATCCTATAAGGGACGTGATTCAGAGATTATTTTATTGGATCTTGATTCGATTCTGCTATATGCATTTCTTGACTCTTATATACTGTGGCAAATGAACATGTGTTAGCTAGATTTTATTTACGGTTCTTGATAGCAGATTGACAGTTGTAATGTGATTATGGAGGGATTATTCCTAACCATAGGTAGCATGGTTGGCTCTGTCGCGTGCCGTATTTACGTATTTTGGGAAGTGGGGCATGACAATAATCAACACACACACATGGAATGATAGTAAGTATATATATCCAATGCACATACACATTATGTATCCAATACACAATCGGCCATCTATATCATCTCAGTATCGAATACTGCAGAGAGTGTATCAAATATACTATAATAGAAACTGTATCAAAATACAGTTATCAAATCAACACTTGACTTGATATTTCGACTTTTAAATCGGCTAGTATACCCGGACGTTCGATCAAATCAAGCATTCAATCAAAGTCCCGTACGTATCCTATACGCACGCTACATCACTTTTTGCCCGGGCAGGCACCTTTGTTACAGGACTTTAAAGACCTGTTAATACGCTGGTAGTAGATTATACAGGATCACATCTGATCGAATCCGAAACACTTTCAGATCCAATCCCCTGACAGGATAACCCATAAGTACGTCAGTGGCACTAGCTGTATGTAATGGCTACCCAGGTATGGTCAAGATAAAGGCAAGTCGACTAGCGAACCCATCCGGACGCGACAAATTTTATAAGTGACGATCAACGTATAGTCCAGTCTCTTTATCTAAGAGTATCGCATATCGGGTCTAGGGTTTGGAATTTGTCAGACCCCAATAACTCGATAAGTCATGCGACAGAGGACTCATAACTAACCGAAATACAACTGATAACATTTATCAGTTTATCTCCATTGCGGTGGCCACCGACTTGTGGTTGTAGTCATGTCCTGCACAGCGCGACATCAACTCCCAATACCGGGATAGACGAATCCCTTCGGCCGCTCACTACCTCCACGTGCTTCGGGACTATACCCAGCAAAAATCTGTTTACATGACTCATTTGATCCATGGTAGGGTCGAAGTATAAGTATAGTGGGAACACACATGAGACACTATGGATATCTCAGGTCCAAGGGATTACCCTGTACTCATGTCACCATAGAACAACTATGTGACATTGGTATATTACTAATTAGGAGTTCTCGGTGAGTCCGTTCAGTGTAACTTATCCAATAAGCACCTGTATACAATTCTCGGTATGAAACACCGATAGTTATGGGATCAGCTATCACCCTCCAACCGGATTAGGAAATGTACACACTAGCCTAAACTGGAATACCGATTCCCAGTCTCGATACTCCTACGACTAGGGACATTTAAGGATATGTTTATCGACTACCCAGGCCCCACTAGTATGAACTGCATCGTCGTCCTGGTAGTCAAGCAAAATTCTAAAGGCCTTATTTCATGTAGAAACGACACGTGATAAGAAATAAAACACATCATATGAAAGATAAAGACAAACCAGATAATATACTATCATCTCGAATAAGATTATTCTCCGTATAGGTCCTCCTTCAATTACGTAATTGTCATCTTGTAATTATAATAATTGTCTTGAAGGCACTATATCCAACAAATATCATGGGATGAAGTATCTTTTTAGTACAATGATTAGAAAAATATTGAATTATATTATACAATTCAGAGATAATAATATGAGAAGTAGGGATATAAGTAGCAGAAAAATGTTCGGTTGCAATTTTAAATGTCATAAGAAAATCTTTGAAAATTTCTGCAACCGTCCAATAATCATCTATTGAGTGGTTTTCTACAAACATTTGCTCATTCCACATGTTACTAATAATTCAGTTAGACTTTGATGCAGTACGAAACATGCCATATGTACTTTTCCACCTAGTGAAGACATCTCTTTTTAAAAAACTGTCTTAATTCTGCTGCTTGGCATCTAGTTTTATATTCAGATTTTCTTTTTCCAGAACTTTAATAAATCTACATGCATTTTTAATTGTTTGAATATTTGAAGAATATACTTGATATGCATCCTTTACAGGAAGATTATTTATATGACAGGAAGATCAAATATGAAAAAAGCGACCATTGCAAATTGGTTTGCAAGGCCTAATAAATTCAGTAACAGCAGAATTATTGTTGCTAGCATTGTCGAAAGAAATAGAAATTTTTTTATTTACACATTGATATTCTTCTAAAACATTTCTAATTTCAGAAGATATATTAAAAGCGTTATGCGGGAATTGAAACTGTCTGAAAGCAATAATTTTTTTTCGCAAATACGAGTCAGAATTTATCCAATGTCCAGAGAAGTTCCCTTTTATTAGTCCAAATATTAGAAATTAATGAAATACTATTATTTAAACAAACAAGAGTAGCAATTAACAGTTGTTTACTTTCGTTGTAGAGCCCAAAACAACAACTTTTAAGCATACTTCTCGGAACCTTTTTGTATCCCGGTTGTAATGCCTTATGATTGTACTGCTCAAATGCTTAGTTTTCTTTGAATCCGAGAACGTGTTCATCTGCCATGACAAATCTCACCATTTCTTCAACATTTAATTCATGATTATAATGAAAAAGGCCTTTAACGGAGAAATTAATTTGTGATTGTGTGGAGGATGAACCAGCCATACTTTCTAAGTATTTTTTTTAAATGTATATGTAAAGTACCGTGCCGGTACCTTCCTTAAGTTTATACGGAGCGATATAATATTTGCATATTGCGTATCTAACCCCTTCCCCTTTTTCAATTGTAAAGTGTTCCCAAACATTAAAAATAAGTGAACGTTTTCTAGCTTCTTTAGATATCTGTATGGGTCCTTCTTCTTTTGCATGCATTTCTAAATCAGGATTAGGGACTTGAGTATGATGAATATCAGATGAACCCTTCATATAATTTTTTTAACTAATTAAGAAAATTAAATATTACCAATACCAATTTAACCGCAAAAAAAGATCTAATAAAATAAAAGAAAAAATAGTTAAAACGTTGTTGTAGAGCAATTGAGCAGAAGAATAGTACAGTAGAATGAGTTGGTCGGTTCGTCGAAAACTCGGAGTCAGAACTTCAATTCTTAAAAACTTGAAAGTTGAGAGTAGAAACTTGAGAGAATGTTTTTTAAAATTTGAGAGAAAGATAGATTTGGTGTGAGATGAAATGGGTGTGGGGTTGTATTTATAGAGATTTCAAAATTTTTAAACTTTTCAGCCGTTACATGACGAAACGAGGTGAATCGTCACAAAATTCAACGAATCCGACCGTTGGATTTGGATTTCGAGACGTGGCAAGGCGAATTTTGACCGTTGGATGTAGATTTCGAGGTGAGGTGAGATGATTCGTTTGGAATCTTACCGTTGCCGACCGTTGGATTGAAATCTCGAGACGAGTTGAGGCACGAGGCGAGGCGAGTTTAGGCGAGTCAGCTCGCGAGTTGGGGAGGTGATGGACGAGTTAGGCGAGACGAACTGGAGCGATGCAATATTGAGAAATTTGGGAACCGGCCTGCTTCGTCGAAGTCGGCTAGACGAGGCTCGCCGACTCGTTCACATCAGCCACGAGGCGAGGCGAGACGACTCGCCTCATTTGCCAGGGCTATAGGTGTAACAGCATAGGCAACATCACAGCCCCACAACCACTATAAGTTTTGTGCTTTACAACCACTTTATTTTGATGGGAAAAGATCACTGCCCAATGTAAACATGTAGCCTATAAATTGCTCTCTAAGCAACATCAACACTAAGTTTTTCAAATAAATTAATGCTAGGGTAATTAAATAGTAAATTTAGGGTTTTGGTAATAGAGGGAGGTGAACGTTGATTAAAGAAAGAGTTCATTCATGTACATTTTGGGATGCATGGCCCCTACCACACTGATCCCCACGTGGGCTTGCTTGCAGGCAAAGCCTTGGCTTTCTAAATTGTATTACCATTTTTTTTGTCTATCTCTATGCCAAGGAGCTTACTCATGTGGCTACAGGCCTTTAGCTAGCTAGGTGACATCATTCCTCGAATGCAAGGGAAAGTTTCTTTCCTCAGTTTTTTCAACACATGGCCCCATCCATTTCATGCTTCAATCTTGCATTCGACAGAAAAATAATCAGGTAAAACAGTTTAAGATATTAATTATAGTACCGTCAGACTGAGATTTTTCGCTTTCATTTAATAACCTTTTATTTTTATCTATAATCGTTACCATAGCAGATATTCCTCAGATACCCAATATTCTTTTTTTAAATAAAAATATAGGTCCTATATTTTCAAACGTGCGGGATTTCCAGCCATCACTGCTGCAAATAGGGGTTGCACCTACGGTTTCCACCGTAGGGACGAAATTAGCAACTGTGTGGGCAAAAGACGAGGGGGCAAGTGTATACCCCCATGGTTGAAAGTTTGTTCCTATGGAGTGCACCGTGAGGGCTTCTGTCCCTAAGCTTTAAGCCGTAGGGGCATTTTTCATTTTCAAATTATTTTAAAAAGGTAGTAATATGTTGTCTCTACGGTTTAGTCCGTAGGGGAATCGGTTTGCCCCCACGGATTGAACCGTTGGGGCTAAGTTTAAAATTTGTTTAGTTTATTTTAAATATTTTTTTATTTGCTCCTACGGATGCAAAAGTAGGGGTATATATTTGCCCATATAGCTTCTAATGTAGGTACAAGTATAAAAATTATAAATTTAATTTTTACAAAATATTTTTTATATGCCCCTATGGTTAAGACCATGTGGGCAAGTGAAAGCCCCAACAGTAGGAACTGTAGGGGCTAAATATCAGAAAACCTGATATTTAGCTGGCATTTACTTGCCTCCACGGTCATAATCGTAGGGGTAGATAAAAAATATTTAAAGGAAAATAGTTCTCCCGTTTTCTGTGTGTGTGATTACTTGCCTCCACGGTTATAATCGTAGGGGTAGATAAAAAATATTTAAAGGAAAATAGTTCTCCCGTTTTCTGTGTGTGTGTGTGCGCGCGCGCGCGCGCGCGCGCGTGTATGCGTCTGTGTGTGTGTGTGTGTCTGTGTATGTGTGTGCGTGTTTGTGCCTGCACGGTCATAATCGTAGGGTTTAGAACAATCTTATCCTACAAACTTCTTGAGTTGTATCCTCTGTTGAGTCATAACCAGTATCTTGAACCATACCTATCTCAGTCTCCCTATTGGAACACTATCCAATATACCGATTCTCAGAAAAGGTAAAACTCTAAACACTGACAACATCTCTGTAATCTAGGTCACTTTGGAAGCCTAAACCGATAACCGCCTCCCGGAAGAGGCTGCCGTTACCAAATACTAAGAACATCCTTTTAAGTTCTTAACTGCTTCCCCTTATTTCTCCAGGATTAGATTAATATCTGCTTACTACAGCAAGTGTATAAGCAATATCTAGTTTTGTACAAGACATTGCATGATTGACTCAATTGCCTAAGCAAATGATATGTCATTCATGCCGGTCTCTCTTCTCATCAGTCTAAAATGTAAGTGCACGGCGGCGCCCCGGCCGTCAATCCGACGGCCAAATGCGGAAACGGTGATAAACTTTAATTTTGCGGACTTTGCAAACCGGCACCACCGCGCACTAAACCCCGGATCGGGCCATTAAACTTGTCCTAGCTAACTAACAAGATAGGGAAGAGATATACCGAGTGATCCGAGTCCTCCGGTCTTCTCGTCATCGTCCCGATCTCCCGCGGAAACTCCGGTCGTCGCATCCTTGCCGGAAGGGCACCACATCGCCTGTTTCTTTTACGGGCTCCCGCCTCTATACCGAGGCAACTCGGGCATGAAGCTGGCAAGTCGACATGCCCAAGACTTGCTGTAGAAAGTGTAGTGCTTTGTCTCTTTGGGGTTTTAGTTGCCATGGAGGATGAAGGAGGAGGTTAGGAAAATTGGTGCTTTCAATTTTCTAGCAAGAGGAATATGAGAACAAGAATGATGCCATCACAACCAAAATGAAACCCTCTCATATTTTTCTCCCTCATCTAAATGTGGCCGGCCATTTCTTTCTCATGTGAGAATGGTGGAGGGAATCAAATACAAATACAAGAGGGAGGTAAGTGTAGGAGATAGAAATGGTGACCATATCATAAAGCAAAGAACAACAACCATACTTATTACTCCATACCCTTTCAAATCTCATTTAATACACCATCATGGAAGAATAAGATGCATATCCTATCATAATGAATACATATGCAAGAAACCCCCTCCACAAATGTTATTTGCACAATTGCAAATAACCCCCTCCATCGGAAAAGTCCGGCCGGGAAAGAACAAAGGAAAACCGGCCGGAACGGAATGCAAACTGGCAACTCCAGAAAACTGGTCCCGTAATAAATTACAGGAAAACCCCGATACTGTGCATATACACCCGCATCTGTATTCCGTCCGGATACAAATGCAAAGAGACAAAATCTACACTGTACTAAACTAGGATCCGGCTTAAACCAAAGCCGGCTAGTAATATCCGTTCGATCCTGATGCGTGCAATACCGCACGTATCTGACCGAACCCTGCCATATATCCATACGGCCACTAGTACAAATCGTCCGATCCTGACCCGTGCAATACCGCACGTATCTGATCGGACCCTGCCATATCTCCATACGGCCTCAACAGCGTTTCGCCCGAAAGCTGAGTAACTGAAAGTGTGGTGGACTCTAAAGACTCGTCAATACAATGGTTGTGGATTTAACCACTAGCACGTCAGAGGTATAAGCCAATACGTAACGGGCCACCAGCTATTGACTAAAAGGGACGTCGATGAGCGAACTCATCCTGACACCCTACTGAGCCTGTCAGTGACAATATCCGTACAGTCCGGTCCGTTCGTCTATGAGCATCGCATGTCGGGCCTAGGGGGTGGGTAAAAGTCAGACCCCCAAAAGCGGTACAAGTCGTGTCGGAGTGTAGCCCAGAACACTCTGAGATACTACTGGAATACCTACCAGTAAATCTCCTGCCTTGGCCAAGGACTTCGTGTAATGGCTCTCCTAGACACAGCGCGACCTCACCCCCAATACCGGGAGAGACGAACCCCTGAAGATCCGCTCACTGCCTCCATGTGGCTCGGGACTGTACCCAACTAAAACCTGTTTGCACGACTCCTTTGAGCCGTGGTAGGGTAGTAATCAAAGCACAGTGGGAACTCACACGAGACAAATGACGATCCCCAGGTCGATGAACTAACCTGTACACATGTCACCAGGGAACTGCTATCTGACGTCAGGTATAAGACCAACTAGCATGTTCCCGGCGAGTCCTGTCCGGTGTACTCATAACCCAATGAGCACCTGTATACATCTTAGGTGAACCAACTGACACCAGTGGCTTATGAGACCGGCCACCGCCCCTCGTCGGGGTCTCGACTGTATACACTAGTCTACTCTGGAGAATCGATGCCCTGTCTCGAAACTCCCACGACTAGGGACCTTTTAAGGATATGCCTATAGACTCCAGCTCTCACTTGTATGATCGCCCTCATACTGCCGGCAGTCAAGCAAGAATCCTAGGGGCTCTATCAACGTGTAATAGCGATCTGTCAGGTCACCTAAAGCAGTACACGATGATAAAGGTAAACCAGATAGCAAACTATCATCTCGAGTGAGACTGTCCTACCGGGATAGGTCCTCCCTCAATCATTGTAATCACGTGCCTGTGATCCAATAATTGACTCTGAGGGCCCTATCTCCAACAATCTCCCACTTGCACTCAAGGCTAATTATTGCGATGTCGCATACTCACAGCCCGTGTGATACCGAACACCCAACTCCTCTACTAGTCAGTCTCACAAAGCCTGTTTGCGAAACTCTTGCGTTCGAGGAATAGCCTCAGCGAGTGGATCCGCTCTGAAGTTTCTTTCTATGTCTCTCTCTATATCTCAAGTTCGCGGAGAAAGCCATCTCCCGAAATGAGCAATACCTGTCTTAGAATGTCTGGATGTCTGATGGGACCTAGCTCATAAATAAACTCCAAATCCAAACTTCTCAGACTGTATCGTCAACTGAACTTAATCAGTATCCTGCGCCATGCCACCCTCAGTATTGCCTTGGACCACCTATCCAGAATACTGCCCCTCGTCAGAAGGAAAACTATAACTCTGACAACCTCCTTGTCGTCCATGTCACCTTGGAAGCCTGGAATGATAACTGCCTCCGACTGTTCCTCCAGGATTGGATCAATATCAACTTATTGCATCTAGTGCAAGAACAACATCTGGTGTGGTACTTGACATCTCATGATTGACTCAATTGCCTAAGCAAGTGATCTGTCAATCATGCATATCCCTCTCTACTTTAGTCTATAAGACACCTTTAGAGAGGGTGACTCCATCACCTGCAGGTACACTACCGTGCCAGGAGTCGTCCATTCTAAATACTTTTAGAATGCTGTCAAAGTACCCTGATTGGGAAACCACCCAAATCTAGATCTAAAACCATAGATCTAGTAACCAGAATGTCGGATATTATATCCAATTCCCTTGTGGAGAAACCACTGTGTGACGACCAAAGTATAACCGATCGTAGTATAGGAATATCACTTCCTACTATGTGTATGTCATCCAAAACCCGGATATCACACCCTACTACCTTCTCAACAGATCCATCCCCTATTCTGATGACGTCAAACCTATGACTGTCACATCAGAAATAGATGATCTAACTCCGTTATATCTGCTTTAGTCTATAAATAGACATAAACCTGATGTCCACCAATGCTTCCGCTGCTCCCACTGACTACGACAACCCTCTGGCAGAGTCATATAGACGTGCACTTCTAAAGCTAGTTTAGAACGACGCTATACTCATCCTCCTGCCGGGTCTCGCAGCCTGGAACAACAACAGTGGCAAGTGTGGGTAAACAAGAACTTCCCTGTCACCGTCCTTGAGGGTACCGGAGTACCTCTCGGGTGCCTGAAGTTACCCACCTTATCTGCGGAGTGGCCAATGGAATGTCAAACCAGATTGAATCTTTAGGTTCCTTATCAAATCTTCAGTAATCGTTTGCGGTTCTGGAATCATTTCCAGTTCTACCATACTCCCACTACTGTTTTTGAAAAAATCCATTTTAATTAAAACCGAGGCGAGTCAAGAACAATATCACTATTGATCTTTCTTATGGTAGAAAATCAACCCTCGTCATAGCCTGGGTCAACCCACAAACAGCCATTACAGAAACGTGCCTTGAGTTGTCCAGTGTCTGGTTTTAATCATAAGCCGGACAACTCCCCGTACCTTAACAATGTTAAGATATGAACTGTACTATATCCAATATAGCACCAGAGGCACTGATTTAATTGAACCAGATTCAAATCATGCAGCTATCTCCAGTGCATGTCAACTAAATGGAGAGAGGCCGATCAGCGTTACTCAACTTAGGAATGCTTCCAATTATGAGTAACCTGAAAGAGAAGCAATTTCTCTTTATCATTACTATCAACTGAATACCATACACAAGTATCTATATCTTCGATCACTTTGAAGAATGCCGATACTTGCTACACCTGGTTCTCTACTCTATTCAAATACCTATAACTCCTCAAAACTTAGACCCTGTGTTTCTATGAAACACATGTCTAAGAACTAGAGAAGTTAAAAGTAAACAGAATATAGTATGAGGACCAACCCCTCTGTCCTAATGGACACTGGACAACATACAATATTCTGTATAAGTCCGCTGAGTCTAACAACTCTTTCACTGTGTGTCGTAGGTTGAAAACTGTACTTGTGGTTAAGAAGAATTACACCGTTGTTTAATGCTCCTTACCTAACCATCCACTGATTTAGGTAAATGTCATCGTCATAATATCAAAAAGTATATCTCACTCTATGAAAATAGACGTACAGATATATCAATTTGAAATTGGTGCACAACAGCGGATATTCAAAACCAAATATTTGCCGACCGGCAAACAGCCCAGGTGATTTCCTCAAATATCACCGATTACAACGAATCCCGATATATTGAGGATGATCACCCAATTCCCAATAACTTACTCCCACTCATCATCTGTAAAACCATACAGATGTGAGAATCATACCTGGTAAATACATACCCTGGAGCAAGTGTCTAATCGGGAAATCAGTTTTCTTTTAACAGTACACAGTGAACTGAAACTTTGAAATGTTTCGATGGGGTATCCTGGTATTCCTAGTAATGCCTCTTCCATTATCCAGATTTACAACTATAACCGTATAATTCTTTGCTACCTCTCCAAATCCCTTTATATGTCTTTAGTCATTACCTTCTGTACACCCCTTTAGGCCAAATGGTTTTCTTCCTTCCCTACCGTTCGGCACCAGCCTATGGTTTGGAAGAAGACTATTCAATAAGCATAATGGGTGTACTGTCCTAATCCTAGGAGCACTCGCAATGCGAGAGAAGGTGAGGATAAAAGACAACCGAATAAACCTTATTCCTATTTCTCCTGGACCAGAATCCATCCCCGAACTGGAACAAGTTCCTTTCGAGTTCGTATATAACCATACGATGGAGTATCCAATAAACTGTGGATCTTCGTAGTGATACGGAGTGTCCTGGAGAAATACAAAGGTGATTTTAGGATTGGCGAAGAAATACTTGGTTTGGTCGTGAATATCAGTTGCAATTTACTTTGCCCTCTTACTAATCCCTTACTTTGTCTTAATCTTAATACCTTCTGCACACCATTTAGGCTAATTGGTTTTCTTCATTCCCTACCGGTCGGCACCAGCCTAAGGTTTGGAAGAAGACTATCCAATTTGCGCAATAGGTATACTATCTCCTAAACCAAGGAGTACTCACAACTTGAGAGAAGGTGAAAGGGAAAAGACAACTGAATAATCCTATCCGTTTTCTCCAGAACCGGAAACCATCCTCGAATTCCTTCGAGTTCGTATCTAACCATACGATGGTTTTGTCCAATGGAAGTGGACGTTCGTAGTAATACGGGGTGTCCTGGAGAAAAGGGTAAAAGTAGGAGTGGCAATGAGGTCTGCAACTCTGACAATCCAAAAGCCAGTGTTAAGAAGGTTCGGTCAACTTGGTCTCTGAGTCGTAGTCTTAGGGTCGGGTCAATGGTCGCTGCCAAGAGAGAGAGAAAAGAAACACTCAGCGTGCACTCAAACCAAGATCAGAATGGTTACCAATTTATCTAATCTGGAAACCTCCCACTGTACCTCAAATTCTCCTCCAAACCTGAAAGAAGAATTAGTCGGGGTCACCCGAGGAGTAAACCAACTCATCAGTGGGAATCGGGATCCAACCCTCATCGCATGATAACGTGACGGAATCCGCTCACGGTATCACACTCCAGAAGGTATGTGCATATCTGGCAAGTTTCAGTTCTTTTGAAACTCCCGATGTGGATTTTTACCCCATGCTCTTATGACCTTGACTTTGGCCAACAAATCATAAGTCACATGTCAAGTTCTGCCCGCCATTCTCCAGGTTAATTTGAGCCCACCCGTACAGGCCCTTGACTTTGGCCAACAAGGCTATACGACTGTCCCAAACCAACGCATCTATCTATGCTGCATATGAATAACCAACAGCTACCAAACACTGTGCCTTGACTTTGGCCAGCAAACACAGCTTGAATACTATTGACTACCCATATGAAACGACGGAGGGCTACGAATGGTTTCTGGCGAAAACCTTTAACGTAATGAACTTGATATCGTTGAAGGAACGGATAGCTTTTTAGAAAATATAGTGACGAAAACCTTTACTAAAGAGGTCACTCCCGGTGAAGGGATCTCGGCTCTTTCCCCGTAGAATGGGGTGCTGGATATTCATAACCGAATATCACTGTGCAAAGCAAAAGTAATCGGCTATAGTGAAGTTAATGCCCTGATGCAAACTTCTGTCCAAGGGGTCACTCCCGGTGAAGGGATCTCGGCCCTTGCCTCGTCGACTGAGGAGCAGGATATTCCAAATGAATACCACGATGCAAAACAAAAGTGGACGTCCTTGCAATAACAGCTTTTTGAAAAGTGTTCCAACAACATCAGATTAGGTTTGTTTAACTTGCATTGATCCGAATCAACGCAGTCCCATCAAAAGATCACACCACAAAGAACGAAAATATACTGACGTACGTATATGCCATCCGCATTCGCCACTGGGTCCCGTCATCACCCGTTAGGTTAGCTAACTAACGGCAGAGCGGGGACTGGACTAGCGCGGATGAAAAACATATACAACATCTACTAATATATATACCAATATATAGTATTTCGCTCAAGGCGTGAATAAAATGCAACATCACAGAAATGTACAGCATCACAGAACAATACAGATATCTGGGATCCCCGGGTTTCACAGAGCCACTACTGAAACCCGACGTTCCCCTGGTCGTGTGGATAGCCTGTGCAATGAAATCCTAGACCCCTACGGGTGCGGCAAGTTACCCGCCAAAACCTGAAGCGAGGCAGCCCCCTTCAGCACCGTGAATGGACCACCCAGCACTTCACGGAATCCGGCAACTTGGGCACCCCTCCTGGGTCAACCTATACCCCCTACGAGTGCGGCGAATAGCCCGCCAATTCCAGACTGAAGCCCCTCCGTCTCAATGCCCTGAGATGCGGGCCCGTTGCCCTCTAGAACCCGGCTATCCGTGCACCCCTCCGCGGGGTAACCCTAGTACAGAAAGTAAAATATACATACAACGGGTACATCGACCGCAACCAGGTCGTGCCCCAAAAGAATAATACAATCAGGCAGTGACGGCAGTCCACATGTCGGACGCTCGCCCCGCAAAAACAAATGTACATAATACAACAGAACCTGTACTAGCATTGCATCCAGGCTATCCCCACGACCGATCCGCAACATCACAGCAAAACACAGAACATCAACGTGAAAGTCACGTTCGCAAATCCGTCTAACCGGGCTATAGCAGTTAGACCGGATTTACCGATCAAGTGACATTCACGGTCGCAGATATAATGTAAATACTGTGAAATAATGTGTTTAAAATATCCGATCGATCAAAAATTAACAAGTGGGCCCCCAAGTAATACTGTAGCACTCACAGAAATTCTAGGCCCAATTTTAATATTCCAAAACCCCTATTTTCACCCCAGAAAGCTACTGAAGAAATTTGACACATCAAGGACACTGTTAGGCGGCGGAACCGCGGCACAAGGGGGGTTTTGCCGCGGTTCCGCGCTTGGGTAGTCGAGTAACAGTGTCGAATTTCTACAGTATGCTTATAACTTCCAGTACATCACTATTTTACAACCTGAAAAATTTTTAGACTTCAAAAAATTTCGACAGAAAACTGATGTTAAGGAAAATGTAGATTTTGGAATTTTGGTCGATCGGAACTGAAAAACACATCAAATGAAGCTAGACGAAGTTAATGGCGAGGCTCTGATACCACTGTAAGTGCACGGCGGCGCCCCGGCCGTCAATCCGACGGCCAAATGCGGAAACGGTGATAAACTTTAATTTTGCGGACTTTGCAAACCGGCACCACCGCTCACTAAACCCCGGATCGGGCCATTAAACTTGTCCTAGCTAACTAACAAGATAGGGAAGAGATATACTGAGTGATCCGAGTCCTCCGGTCTTCTCATCATCGTCCCGATCTCCCGCGGAAACTCCGGTCGTCGCATCCTTGCCGGAAGGGCACCACATCGCCTGTTTCTTTTACGGGCTCCCGCCTCTATACCGAGGCAACTCGGGCATGAAGCTGGCAAGTCGACATGCCCAAGACTTGCTGTAGAAAGTGTAGTGCTTTGTCTCTTTGGGGTTTTAGTTGCCATGGAGGATGAAGGAGGAGGTTAGGAAAATTGGTGCTTTCAATTTTCTAGCAAGAGGAATATGAGAACAAGAATGATGCCATCACAACCAAAATGAAACCCTCTCATATTTTTCTCCCTCATCTAAATGTGGCCGGCCATTTCTTTCTCATGTGAGAATGGTGGAGGGAATCAAATACAAATACAAGAGGGAGGTAAGTGTAGGAGATAGAAATGGTGACCATATCATAAAGCAAAGAACAACAACCATACTTATTACTCCATACCCTTTCAAATCTCATTTAATACACCATCATGGAAGAATAAGATGCATATCCTATCATAATGAATACATATGCAAGAAACCCCCTCCACAAATGTTATTTGCACAATTGCAAATAACCCCCTCCATCGGAAAAGTCCGGCCGGGAAAGAACAAAGGAAAACCGGCCGGAACGGAATGCAAACTGGCAACTCCAGAAAACTGGTCCCGTAATAAATTACAGGAAAACCTCGATACTGTGCATACACACCCGCATCTGTATTCCGTCCGGATACAAATGCAAAGAGACAAAATCTACACTGTACTAAACTAGGATCCGGCTTAAACCAAAGCCGGCTAGTAATATCCGTTCGATCCTGATGCGTGCAATACCGCACGTATCTGACCGAACCCTGCCATATATCCATACGGCCACTAGTACAAATCGTCCGATCCTGACCCGTGCAATACCGCACGTATCTGATCGGACCCTGCCATATCTCCATACGGCCTCTACAGCGTTTCGCCCGAAAGCTGAGTAACTGAAAGTGTGGTAGACTCTAAAGACTCGTCAATACAATGGTTGTGGATTTAACCACTAGCACGTCAGAGGTATAAGCCAATACGTAACGGGCCACCAGCTATTGACTAAAAGGGACGTCGATGAGCGAACTCATCCTGACACCCTACTGAGCCTGTCAGTGACAATATCCGTACAGTCCGGTCCGTTCGTCTATGAGCATCGCATGTCGGGCCTAGGGGGTGGGTAAAAGTCAGACCCCTAAAAGCGGTACAAGTCGTGTCGGAGTGTAGCCCAGAACACCCTGAGATACTACTGGAATACCTACCAGTAAATCTCCTGCCTTGGCCAAGGACTTCGTGTAATGGCTCTCCTAGACACAGCGCGCTCACCCCCAATACCGGGAGAGACGAACCCCTGAAGATCCGCTCACTGCCTCCATGTGGCTCGGGACTGTACCCAACTAAAACCTGTTTGCACGACTCCTTTGAGCCGTGGTAGGGTAGTAATCAAAGCACAGTGGGAACTCACACGAGACAAATGACGATCCCCAGGTCGATGAACTAACCTGTACACATGTCACCAGGGAACTGCTATCTGACGTCAGGTATAAGACCAACTAGCATGTTCCCGGCGAGTCCTGTCCGGTGTACTCATAACCCAATGAGCACCTGTATACATCTTAGGTGAACCAACTGACACCAGTGGCTTGTGAGACCGGCCACCGCCCCTCGTCGGGGTCTCGACTGTATACACTAGTCTACTCTGGAGAATCGATGCCCTGTCTCGAAACTCCCACGACTAGGGACCTTTTAAGGATATGCCTATAGACTCCAGCTCTCACTTGTATGATCGCCCTCATACTGCCGGCAGTCAAGCAAGAATCCTAGGGGCTCTATCAACGTGTAATAGCGACCTGTCAGGTCACCTAAAGCAGTACACGATGATAAAGGTAAACCAGATAGCAAACTATCATCTCGAGTGAGACTGTCCTACCGGGATAGGTCCTCCCTCAATCATTGTAATCACGTGCCTGTGATCCAATAATTGACTCTGAGGGCACTATCTCCAACATAGAAGACATCGCTTTAGAGAGGGTGACTCCATCATCTGTGGGTACATCACCAAGCCAGGAGTTGTCCATTCTAAAATACTTTTAGAATGCAGTCTAATTACCCGATTGGGAAACTTCCCAAATCTAGATTTAAAACCATAGATCTAGTCACCAGAATCCCTGATATTGTATTCATATCCAATATGGAGAAAACACTATGTGACAACCAAAGTTTGACCGACTGTAGTATAGGAATATCACTTCCTGTCTGGAGTATGTCATCCAAATATCAAGACAGTACTCTCTACATCTTTCTTACTAGATTCATCTATTGTTTTGATGAAGTCAATCACCTTGACTGTCACATCAAAAACAGATGATCCATCTCCGCTATCAATGCTTTAGTCTATGAATAGACATATGCAACTTGCACACCTTCCGCCGCTCTCACTGACTACGATAACCCTCTGGTAGAGTCATATACACATGCACTTCTAAATTTCCATTTGGAAAGATGTTATAGTCATCCTCTTGCCAGATATCATAGTCTAGAGCAGCAGCAGTGCCAAGTCATATTCGTATGGACTTTAGCTTAGACACTGAAGTAAAAGTCTCATCACAATCCACAACGGGTATTTGATGAGAATAATTACAACAAGTCTAGCCTTATTTGGTTAATACCTTTCCACTTGCACAGATCTGGAAAGATATACTTGCTCCTAATGAGTTTTACCCCTTCAGGAGCACCCAGCAAAGTCCAAATCCATAATTTGCTGAAGTGCGTGGAGTCCATCTTGGATATAAAGTATCTGGTCACCTGGAAGTTACCACTTCTTATGACCTACAGATAACTAGTAGGGCCATCATAACCATGATGCCGATCTCCCTGTTACCGTCTCTAAGAAAACCAAAGTATCTCTTGGGTGGCTGAGATCACCTACTAAAATCTGCGGAGTGGCTAATGGATTGTCAAGTCCAATTGAATTCTTAGATTCTACTAAATTTTCGATAACCGTTTATGGTTCTGGAATCACTTTTATTTCTACCATACTCCCACTAGTTTCTTTTGCAAAAAATTTCCTTTTATAAAAAAAGTGACGAGTCAAGAATAATGTAACTATTGATCTTGAAAATGGTAGAAGCAAAACCCTAGCGAATGCTTGGGATAATCCACAAACAGCCATTACCGAAGTGTGCCTTGAGTTTGTCCGGATTCTGCATTTAAACAGGAATCGGATAACTCTATATCTTTATAACCTCAAGATATGTAACTAATCTATGTCCATATAGAATCAAAGGCACTAATTTAGATAGAACCGGATTCAAATATCATGCAGCTATTTCCAGTGCATATCACCTAAATGGAAAAAGGCCGATACAGCATTACTCATCAAGGAGCAAACCCGCAGATGAGTAACCTGAGAGAGATTAAGTTCTCAATATTACTATAATAGAATACCTAGCATGAGTATCTAAAATTTCGATCACTTTGAAAAATCCTGATACTTCCAATATATGTATCTTTACTTTATTCTTATACCTATAAACTTCTCAAAATTTTTAGACTTTGCATTACAACGAATGCGCGTCTAATACCAGAGAACTCATAGGTAAACCTGATTGAAGTAAGAGTACCAACCCCTTGTTCAGAAGGACACTGGACAACATACATTTTCATGTATAAGTCCCAAGAGTATACTAACTCAAATTCCATGTGTTGTAAGTTGAAAATTGTATTTTGGTCGAGAATTTTTACACTGTTATTCAATGCACCTTACCTTATCCTCAATTGATAAAGGTAAATGTTCGGAACACAATTTTCAAAATTTATGTCTCACTTTATAAAATAAAGATACAGATATTTCATTTTAAAATTGGTGCATAACGGTTATTCGAAATCAAATATTTTGCCGTTAGGCAAAGCCAGGCAATTCAATCTAATATCACCAATTATAACGAATTCCGATATTGAGGATCAGACTGCTCATTTACCAATATTCTACTCCTTTTCAATATCTGTAACGCCGTACAGATGTGAGATCCAAATCTGGTAAATACATATCCTAGAGTCAGAATTGATTGGGAAAACAGTTCTCGGTAACAAGTACACAGAAAATCTGAAACATAAATATTTCAAGGGGTGGCTGGGTATTTCTAGTAATGCCTTTTTCGCGATCCAGATTCATAACAATAGTCGCAATTTCCTTTACGCCCACTTCAATCCCTTTTTATGTCTCTATATCTTACCTTCTGTAAACCGTACTTAAGCTAACTAATTTTCTTTTTTCCCTACCTTTTGGCACCTGCTTAAGGTTCTGAAGAAGACTATCCAATAAGTGCAATGGGTGTACTCTCCTAATATAAGGAGCACTCGCAACCTGAGAGAATGTAAAAAGAAGAGTCAACCGAATAATATAATCTAAATTCTCCAGAACCAGTGACCATCCTCGACTGAAATAATTTCTTTGAGTTCGTATGTAACTATACGACGGCCATTTTCAAGCAATATGGATCATCGTAGTGATACAGAGTGTTTTGGAGAAATTCAAAGGGAAAGTAGGAGTAACAGGAATATTTGCGGCTTTGACATGAATCATGAAAATCCAAAACTAACGTGTGTAAGAAGGTTCGGTTAACTTAGTTAATGAGTTTTATATAAGTCATGGGTCGCTGTACCAGAGAGAGAGAAAAAAGAAACACTCAGCATACACTCTATCAAGATTAGATTAGTTATCACTTTATCTGATCAGGATGGCTCCTACTGTATCCTCGAATCCTCCTTCAAACCCTAAAAGGAGAACTAGTCGGGATCACTTACATATTACAAGTTCGCTAACCGTTCAGCCAGGCCAATATTGATACTACGAGGGAGGTCCCCCGTGCTTTCACACGGACCTAATTAATAACCCCGTTTCGACAGAGGCGTAACCTCGTTAACACTTTCTAGAAACATAATATGTTAGCTAATTGTGAAGTGAAAAATCTCCCGAGGAGTAATACATGCTCATCAGTAGGAATCGGGACCCAACTATCATCATGTGATAACCTGACGGAATCCACTCAAGTCACCACACTCCAGAAGGTATGCGCATGCCTGACAAGTTTCCTTTATATTTGAAACTCCCGATATAGTTTTTGCCCCTAGGACCTAAGGACCTTGATGAATAATCAACAAATCAAGGGTCCTAGTCAAGTTCAACCCGTCATTATCTTGATTGCGTTAAACCCACCCGCACGACCCTTGACGAATAATCAACAAAGTCGTACGACTGTCCTAACCAATCCGCATATTCTTGCAACAGAAAAGCATAACAGAGCCACCGCACACCACGCCTCGGCGAATAATGATGACAAACGCAGTGCGAATACTAAGCAATACTAATTTGAAATGACGGAGGGCTACGACTGGTTTTTGGCGAAAAAACTTTAACGTAATGAACTTGATATCGTTGAATGAACTCGAGTGGCTTTGAAATGGAGTGGTTTAAGCTCTGATTTTTAAAACTAGTAATATAAATCTTTTCTTAAGAGCGAATTCACCATGAAGGGATCAAGGCTCTTCCCTCATAGAATGAGATGCTGGATATTCTTAACCGAATACTTCTATGCAAAGTAAAAGAATATAACAGTTGTTTTGAAGAAAACCAAGTAGTTTTAAAAATTGGTTCCCACAACATCAAATAGGTTTGTTTTCCTTTGCATTAAAAATATAATGCAGTCCCATCAAATCTAGTTTCTAAGCCACAAAAGAAACAACCAAAATATCATGCTTTTATATGCAATCCGCATTCGTCACAGGGTCCCGGGTGTTCACCGTAAAGTTACTTAGCTTACGGCAGGGCAGGGAAATGGCTAGCGCGGATGCAAAACATATAAAAGCATCTACTAATATTATATATATATATATATATATATATATATATCGCAGGCAGATAATAGTTATCACAGGCAGATAAGAATCATCACAGGCATGAGAACAACAATATGGAATAGCGGATAAACTTGGAGCCCCGTGTTTTATCTGAGCCGTAAATGCAATGCGACGTTCCTCAGTCACGTGGATAGCCCATACATAGTCGATCCTAGACCCCTACGAGTGCGGCAAGCTAACTGCTAATCCTAGAAACTGGGTAACACGCCCTCAATGAAATAAGTCGTTCACCCGCCGCTTTCTAGAATCTGGTAGCTTGTGCACCTCTCCGCGGGTCGAATCCTATAACCACTATAAGTGTGGCGAGCAACCTGCCAATTCTAGAGCGAGGCGTCCCGGTCTCAACTCTATGAGATGGCCACCTGCTGCACTCTTGAACCCGGCTACTCGAGCACTTCTCTGGGGTTAATCCTAGTACAGAAATGAAATATATACAATGGCGACATTGACTGCATCCTGGTCGAGCCCCTATAAAAGAATATACATAATACGGAAACGGCGGCTACATGTTGGAGCTCATTCCGAACAAATGAATACATCATAATAAATCAAAACTGTACAAGCAATGCACGAGGGGATAACTGACAGGACAATCCGACTAAGCCATAATCAAGATATACATCCATAAAAACAAGTAACTGAAACAAATGTGTAACCTCGTCTAATTGAGAATATAGCAATTAGACAATGTTAACAACACATCCACGCATGCAAATGAAGTCACAACATTAGAATTCTAAAACACAATTAGTGCACATCCCAAATTTACCAAGGATAAAAAACCAAGTGCACTAAACATCCAAAAAATTCGAGTTTTGAGCCAATTCGGAGATCCGAATCAAAACGAAAAGCGCCCGAACCTTCGCAGGGAGTTATAGCACAAAATTAAATTCGAGTCGAGGGGCCTAGGGAGATACCTCACCCCCAAGGCCACCATGAGGTGGCCAGGGGGTGAGGCAGAACCAAAACTGCCCAGGGGGCCAGTTTCGGGTCCCCACCCCCAAGACCACCTTATGGTGGTCTTGGGGAGTGGGCCCTATTATTTGGTCCCCCCGGGTCTCCCTGGGGTGCCCACGCACCACCCCGCGGATTCTCGGTTCAAACCGAGAGCCCGCGGGGTTTGCAAACATCTCAAAACTCAAAAATTCGGGACTGTTTTTTCGACAGTTTTCGATGCCCAAAAACGCGAATTTTAATGTCGTAACTAGCTAGTTTAAGGTGTTTGGGAGTCTCTGATACCACTGTAGGATTCCCTAGTGCCTGCGGCGCAGCGGAGGCGCAAATGGCGAACAAAAATTTCGAGCAAACACGAAAGAATCCCGAACCTAAAATCGATCCAAACTCTTAAACTAGCAAACCGAGCATGCAAAGATACTGAATACTACTTTCAACGCGTGTCCACCCAATCGTGAAAGGCCCCTCCAAGCTCCGTGTATGCTTTCCAGATCAAGATTGAGTGGCGACCCCTGATTGATCGTTTGCGAAAGAACTGTTTTGTATATTAACCGCAATCAAGACGGTGTCGCTAGTAGCTAGCCACGATGAGTA